>VXBW01003313.1:469762-534827 GCA_013400375.1 Thinocorus orbignyianus
GCCCCGCGCCGCCCGCCGGTCCCTGCGGCGGCAGGCTTTGAAAACGTGCTGTGCGGGTCGGGCCTCAGCCCCAGCCCGGGCCGGGGCCGCTGGCCCAGCTCCCCTTTCTCCTTCTGGTACCAGTTAACTAAAACCAGGTACCGGTATTTCTTCAGCTAACAGTGCCCTTTGAATGCGCACATCTCTTAACTGGTGGTGGGTCATTTTGCAGACCCTTTAGAAAACGCGACTGAGTACGTTTTCTGGATGTGGTGGAACGGTTAAACTTTGCCACTGGAAGTTTTAAAATAATCAAGACCAAAAAAAAAAAAAAANAAAAAAAAAAAGAAGAATTAACGGCCTGAATGTCTTAGACTTACAGATTGGTTAAACTTTAAGCAATTCTCTTTGTGGGTAGTGAGCTGAAGACTGACTTGTGTGTTTTCTTACAGTGGCTTTCAGACAGGAAGAAAAGAGCTTTACAGAAGAAAGATGTGGGTGAGTTTTGCTGGCACAGGGTCCTTGTGATGCTCAGCTGCACAGACATGGCATGCATGTCCTGAAGGAGAGACTTTATTACCTGATAGAAGGATGTTATGCATAGCTTGTTTTTACAACTGCAAAACTAAATTTATAAATAGTTACTTCAACTCCCTGTATAGCTTTTTGTTAACAGAATATTACCAACGTTGTTTTAAATTTCAGCAGTAAATATTGAGACTATAGATTATACAGAAACAGGATGGATTAATTCCATGTGTGGCTTATGTAAAGTCCAACTATACAGTCCCTTGTGTTGTTATGCTAATGTTAGAGTGCAGGAGTATCATCATGTTAGCTTGAACTTGTTACACAAAATAAAAATGGCTAGCTATGTCCCAGAGGAAGTGATGTAACAAGAAACTGGACCACCAAAAAAATGCAATTAACTGGAGGATGAAATACATCTTAGTTGTGTAAAATGCGTGATAGGCATTTTCTGCTACATTGTGTAATAATTTGTTACATGGTCACCTCAGAATAGACATCTGTTTTGTATGGAGGCAAAATGCTTCTGAGGGTTACTGGGCTGTATTAATTTGCTTACAAGGTATTAATTATACTTAAAAGATCTTTATACTTCAAAAGATCGCAAAAGATATTCTCTGTATCCAGTTAATTCAACATCCTTCCATGAGAAACCATTACATTTTTTTGGACTTATACAATTGTGCTACTTTCACAAAAATTCTTTTCTTTTTTTTTTTTCTTTATAGATATCCGTAGAAGAATTGAACTTATTCAAGACTTTGAAATGCCCACAGTTAGCACAAAGATTAAGGTATCAAGAGATGGACAGTATATTATGGCAGTTGGTGAGTTAACAAAGTATCTCTGCAGTGGAGGCCAAAAGTGCTAGAAAATGTTGTTTGCAGAATGGCTTGATATTTCAGGTAGACAGTTCATTTTTAGATGTAGCATTGAAATTGGAAAGACTTTTGGAAGCTTGCTGTTAAGGTATAATAGATGTGGCTTGTCTTGGTAGTGGTACTGTGTTCTGCTTGGTAGAATACAGATTTTCTTAGAATCATAGAATGATTTGGATTGAAAGGGACCTTTGAAGAAACCCTAGTCCAACCGCTCTGCCATTGGGGGTTTATAATGCGATTAAAAAGTAAACTGTTTATATACAGTTAAAAGCTAAGTTCTAAGTTATTTTTAGGTATGTAAATTTGCTTTATGTAACTTGTGAACATCATTGTTTGAGTATTGTTTTAATGGCTGGAGGATAACGCTACATTTTGTAACTGTAAACTGTAACTGTAAAAATCTAAACTGGAGTACTTTAATAGGTGTTAATGGCATGAGGAGACTTGGTCTTTCAGACTTACTGGATGATGACTAGAAATTCTGTATGGTGTACGTAGTAATCAGAAGAGCCTACATACAAGCAGAGTGCTTTAAGGCACCAAAGACAAAAAACGGGCCACAGGATTATGTTACCGAGATATGTTTTTCAAGTCTCAGAGTCTCTGGTATGATCAGAATATTTATGGTTGAAATGCTGTAAAACATGTATATGTAAGACATTGTTTGTTTTTGTTTTTTAAATATAAATAAAACCAACAAACCACCAAAACAAACAAACAGCTTTGATATTATCTTTTAATTAATGATTAAATTGTTCTTGCAGGAACTTACAAGCCAAGAATACGCTGTTTTGATACCTATCAGTTATCCCAGAAATTTGAAAGATGCTTAGATTCTGAAGGTTAGTATAAGCTTACAGCTGTTAGTACAAGGTATCTTTCCTATATAATTCAGGTTGGGCTCAAGTAGAAATTTCCCTCCCTCTGCTGGATGGGCAGAATGTACTTTGGAGGAACGCGAGAATCCAGAGTAAAACATCACCTCGTCTTTATCTCTGTAGTTTTCCCTCTCCTCCTCCTTGAGTGTTCTTTGCTCTTGTGGAGTGGTGTGAAGAGTGTAAGATTTACCTTGATCTAGTAAGCGTGGGGCTCAGAGAGGGAATGGGGCTGAAGGCTGTGCCCTGTCTGGGGAATGCAGTGTGGGTATGATGACTAGATAGTGGTCAGTTCTCCCTTCTTTCCCCACCTGTGGAGCAGTATAGTTGGTGAAGGCACAGTCGTTGCACCATCGTTGCTGAAATGAGTTCTCACTGTTTTTCCTCTGGAGCCCAAGCTCAGTAGGTGAGTTACAGGGTAAAGAGAATTCCCTGAGAGTGAGTTTGTTTGGTTTTGTTTTCTTGGAAGCAAGATGCTTAGGGATAAACATGGCCAAGGCCCTAATTACACCTTGTTCGCTACAAATTTGGAGGGAGGATAATGCTGAGGAAAACATGGAACCATCTGGACAATGGAAAAGGGAGAATCTGCTGGCAGACCAGGGGAGAAGATCAGAGCTGCCAGGAAATCTCTGGGAAATGGATTTGGGGAATGGTGGTTTGGCTTTTTTAGTTTGTTTTTTTGTTAGAAGTCTCTGATGTTATAAGACTGATGGCTGAAAACTGGGATATAAAGCAATGAGGGGGATGCACAGAGTGGCAGAAGTGGCAGAAGTCCTAAATCACGACAGAAAAATGAAACTGTGATGCCTTGGTGACCTTTGTGGAAAGTAGAAATTGAGAACTACTGAATTAGGTCAGGAAAAGGGGAGTAGTTCAAGGTGGTATTTCTTTACCCTGTGCCTCAGGACTGCAGGGAGTCATGTAGGGTGAAGGGACAGTGCTACAACATAGAAAGAGGGCAGGTGGTAGGGTCAGGGGCCAGAGAGGCTGGGGAGAAGAAGGTATGGCAAGAGCGAGACCCACTTGAAAAGAGTAGGAGTTATTGTAATAGTAAATGCTCTGGTAATTAGAGCTTAAAGGAGGTTTGTTTTTTTTTTGACCTGGCATCTTGCTAGACTGTAGAAGTATGTTTAATTTGAAATGTAGCATAGAGTCACTTCAGGTAACTTTAAATGAGCTCCCTCATTTAAATGGAACCAATTTAGCTAAAACAGCTGCTCCCTAATGTTCCCAGCCTGGCTCATTTAAAACTAGGCAAAGTTCAATACATTGCAGTGTTCAGCATGGATAGTAGTCTTCAAAGTTGTGAATGTTTTTTGGTTTTGTTTTTGAGCCTTAAAACTTTTTTTTGTGGAAGCACCGACCCCTTAGAAGGATCTCATGTGTGGGTTTGTGTACAGTATGTCTGGATTCATGTCATTTTTTATCATCTTTGGTAAACCGTCAAAGATCTGTGGACCACACACTCACTGAAAACTATTTGATTAGACCTTCCCTGAGCCAATAAATACATGGTTGAGCGTTGTGTTGAGGAACGTGTCAAGTATACAAGAACGATAAAAAGATTACAAGATGCTTCATATGTTCCTAAAGTTTTAGAGAACTACTTACTATTTTGCAAATAAAGTTACATAATTAAAGATTTTATCACAATGCCTGCATTATGCACTGACACCTGTGGGGAATACTTATATGACTAAAGGTTAGGATGAGTGTAAATGTTTTTGGGATTTATGCCAATGTTTGCAAATAAGTTTGCTTACTTAGTTGTCTTAAAATTCTCTTGCTCTCTCTTCTAGTGGTTACGTTTGAGATTTTATCAGATGATTACTCAAAGGTATGTTTAATGTTTTCAATGTATAAATGAAAAAATTGTTTAATATGTGTATTAAAAGGCATTTTCATATATAGTAAAGGCAGTCAATCAAAACTTTTGGAACAGAAAAGTTTTCCTAAAGAATCAGACAGGATAAACATTTTTTGTACCTTCAAAATGTTGTTTGTTTTCTTTGTCTCTTTGTATTATAATTTGCCTTACCTCTTTTAAAGTGTTTTGTCTGTAGTAGAGAAAAACTACAAATAGTGATCTATCCTACAAACAAAATAATATGAAAAATGGAGTAAGTTACTCTTTAGAATAACATTTAGTCACAGTCTGTTGTGAGAAGTGATACACAGATGCCCCATTTTTGAGAGGCCTATCCGGGTAAGTTTATAGCCTGATTGTCAGTGATGTTGTAGCCATGATGATTCTCAGTATATCAATGAGCGGGGAAAAATAGCATCTACCCAGTCTGCCCCTGCTGTTCTCTAAAGATTGCCTTTTGAGGTTTATTTGCATCTTCACACCGAGAGCACACTTTTGACTTCCATTTGTATGTGGATCTGTAAGTTCAGTAACACTTCTGTGCTCTCTAAAGTTTTAGATTCATGAGGGGGTAATGTCTTTTTTTTTTTTTCCGTGGCCTCTTACAGAGACATATATTTCTGCTTAATATTTTTACCACGCACTGGATGGTATGCTTTTGCTACCCTGAAGCTGTAGTTTTCTGGTAGTGACCAAAATTGATTTAGTATGAAGGAAAGACAAACATGATTTACAAGGAGTTGTATCCACTGCTAACGAAAGAACACAAATATCTTCTGAGTCCACTATTGCACAAATGTATCTTAAAATAGAAAATTATTAGAGGTAAGGCAATTATTGGCAGAATATTTTGTTGCTTCTGGCAATTATCAAAAACTTTCTAAAATCTTTTTTGGAGGTCGGGTGGGTAAGAAGAAAATTCACTTTTCTCATTGAAAGCAAACTGCATCTTCTCTATTCCTGTTTTTGATGATTTTACTGGTAGTGAACCAAGAGAATGTGATACTGATATTCTAAAATATGGTTTAATTTTGTGTTCTCATAGTTTATGTAGCTTCTTTACTGCATGAGGATGCAGACATTTCTTCTTTTGCAGTGATAATGGAGAAAAGATTTGATCTGGGCATTGTTTCAAACAGACTAGTAAAGAGCTTTTCTTGTTGTAAACCTCTAGTTGAAAGCATTAGGCACATGAAGGATTGATTGGGTTGTGTATGAAAAACATTTTATGACATCGACTGTGCAGTTGCTTCTGTAATCATGTATAAAATTGTAGTTACACTTCTGAAACACATTACTGTACTTGTCTTGGGCCAAGATGAGCAAGCCCCTGAATAAAAGATGAAACACACTTTTCTGATATCAGAAAAAGCATAATTAAGGGGAGAATTAATAAGAAATAGTCATGAAGTACTATCCCGGATGAGTACTTTTTCCGTGTCTCATGAGGAAAGAATATACAGATAAATAAAGACGTCAGATTCAAAATAACTTTTGTATCTCACCTTTTCTAAGCTTCTCTACCTTATTTTCATTGCTAATGATGTAGTCAAGTAGTCGAGCAGATATTTAAAATCATCATGATCTGCTACTTTTAGAAGATGCATGGACTGTACATATTCTAAACTAAAGCAGCACTTCTAGTTAAAGATAAATAGGGATCGAGTCTCAGAGTCGAGTGGTAGGCAGTGATTATCCATCTCGTTTGATTGTTGGCGTGCATTATGGCGTGAGTTTGGGCCAGGCCAACACTTCTTCCATCCCACAGTGCCCGGTCATGCTTTGAGGTACAGCAGAAGTGTAATGGATGATGTGGATGATACTGTCTCTGTTTGAAATGAGGAGAATTCCTTCACATGGATATGAGTTGTGCCATTTTAACTTGCCATCAGGACTATAGGGACAGGTCTTGGGCTATTTTATTTACTAGACTAGATCTAGCCTGCAGTAATGCCTCCCTGTGAGCTCTTCCAGGACCAAGATGTTTGTCTAAGTGTCAAAAACAACCGATGTGCTGCTTCAGTTGGCAAACAACAGGAAAAAAAGTGTACAAAGGTTGTCAGTGTCATTTATTGGAAGTCTGCTGTGTATCATGATGTGTAGTGCATGTACTTAGTACCCCCGAACATCCTGGTGTCTGCTTGGCATTGTACCTGGAAGAAATTATTAATTCTGGTGTCTGGAGGAAGTACAGGTATTCATTTTGGTGCAGCATAACACTGAGGTGATGATACTGCTTCTGGTTGAAGAGTCACTTCCAGGGGATCACATATGCTCTTGTGAATATACATTTAATCTTTATTAAGCAGGCTTTTTGCCATGGCTACTGAGAATGAAGAAGCACTAGTTGGTTCTATAATTTTAATAGAAATTACTTAAATGAGTTATGATAATCCTGTGTGAGAAAAAAATCACTGGGATTTGTGCTATGAGACAAATTGAGGAGATTGTCATCTGCTTCTGTGTATTTCAGTGCTATCTGTTTTATTTTCAGATTGTCTTCTTGCAGTGTGGCAGGTTTGTGGAGTTTCATTCGCAACATGGCCATTACTACAAGACAAGAATACCAAAATTTGGTAGAGATTTCTCTTACCACTATCCATCGTGTGACCTGTATTTTGTCGGAGCAAGGTATTGATTAAGTGGTTTATACTGTATCACTTTTGTTAGCTTTTGTTACCAGGAAAGTTAAAAATAGGAAGAAGTGGCAATTCCTTACAACTTAATACTATAGACTGAAGAGTGCAAAATGTGGGAAGACTAAGATTAATTCAGTTTCTTGTACTGTTTTAGGACTTTTTCTTTTTTGATTCTAAAACCAGATACACTGTGTATTTGCAAATTTGTTGCAAAAAATTGCAATTGAGTGTACTGTTTTCTAAAAAGTGGTTAGCATCTAAGGAAGAAAAATTAACTTTTTCTATCCTGGTTGTTGTTCCATTGCAGCTACAATGTGAGTCAAATTACATAAAATAATGCAGTTTGTGAGAAGACATAGTGAAAACAAAATGTGGTCCTTAGGGTTTCAAATAAAATAAGTAGCAATTCAAGATGTAATGTAAATGATAAAAGATTTTAAGAAAGGGATTAATCCATCTTTTCCCTAGAAAAAGAATAATTGGTGGGATATTGCAGTGTAATAAATATCTTTGGTGAACATGCACATTTTTCTCAGTATTTTTAACACTGGATAGATATGTCTTATATTTTAGGATGTAAAGTCTGAAAATTGTGTATTTGCAGCAAGAATCTTTATAACTCCTCCTAACTTACAATTGTATTTTTCAGTATTTGTAAGAGAGGAATAATTTTGGATTTTTCCTTTGTAGTTCGGAAGTATACAGGCTAAATCTGGAACAAGGAAGGTTTCTCAACTCCCTGCAGACTGATGCTTCGTAAGTTATCTGTAGTGCATGACGTCTATCTTCTTTCCACCAGGTGGAAGCAAACTCCTAGCAGCTTGCCATCAGTTGTGTATCTGAATACTGCCCAAACGCCTCGTAGAGTCTGAGATGTGCTGAGTCTGAGCCTCATTTTATTTTATGTTCTATAATTCTTTGTTCTAGTTTTTGTGCTTTAATTGAGTTTTCTTTTGTGAATATTTTAAAATTACTTAATACAGACTTGTAATAGGTATTATATAACTTGATCTTAAGAGCATTTCATTAAAACTTTGCCATTATTGCTCAATTTAGCCATCATACAGAGATCTACCCACAGGGTATGTACTTTCCCAGACATGTCTTTGTCCTTCTGCTCTTGGAGTAGCCCAAAGAGAATTTTTATATCTGCAGCATGTGTCTGATTCCTTTGAAAACCCTACCAGAGCAGGAGCTGGGCTTCTTTCATGTGGGGAGAGGCAGATGAGAAGAACATACTTGACTGGATAAAATGGGTAGTTGGTGGGCAACAACTGGTGTTCAGTGGGTATGAGAGTTTAATGGGCAAAGCAGTATTTGGGAAGGCACAACACAGAATCTGAGCAGCAGCAAAAAAAGGGGGAAAATCCTGGAGTAGGAGAGCTAAGGGTGTAGTGTAAAATCAGTGTGAGAGAGGTGAGACTTGGAAGTCATGGGAAGGTTGTGAGGTGGGGGAGTTGAATGATTTTCAGAATTAGAGGTGGAGGGATTTGAATGGAAGAAGTTGGAAAGTGCTAGGATGAGTAGTGTAAAGGGAAATATTTGTGCTTTGGAAAAGTTCTTGGAGAAATACAGGGCTCTTGGGTGACCTGTTGAGAAATAGGGTACTTGGGTGAGAGGAAAGGAAGACAGGCCATTCATCAGAGTATGCTGGAGATGTAAGCTTCAGAACATAAGTTGGAAGACCTTTCGGCATAATTGAGTGGTTTAAGAATATAGTGGAGCAGAGGGATATGGCAGGACTTAGTGTTAGGTGGTGGGTATGGGCAGAGAACAGCAGAATCATTCAGGCTGGAAATAACAGCAGAGCCCACCCTCCTGTTCAGGGCATGGTCACACTGAATTCAGGTGAATTTTCCTTGGGGCTATTAAACACTCCAAGGATGGAAATTCTACAGCCTCTGTGGACAAACCATTCCAGTGGTTAATTATATACATGGTGTGAAAATATTATCCTTGCATCTAGTTGGAACCTTACCTGTTTCAAGTAACCAGCATTATTTCTGGTGATTCCAAATTCTAGATAAGCTCCGCTTAAGTATGGGAAGCTGTTATTTGTTGGCTGTACATCCATCCTCCCTCCAGCTTTTGCTTTTCCAAGCTCAGCAATAGCATACGTGATTGCAGAAATCTTGTTAGTTGTTCATATGTTAAGTTTTTCTGAGGTCATTAAACTTGCTCCTTTTCCTGTTTTAGAGAGAGTAATGCCTGTGACATAAATCCTGTACACTTCTTGTTTGCTATGGGAACAGCTGAGGTAAATGTTTGCATTCCTTTTGTGAAAAGGACAGTAGTGTTTGTTTCTCTGTATTAGTTTGCATGACGATAAGAAGAAATCGTGACAGGAACCTAATTAATTAACATGATCTTATTTGCTATGTTAAGTATAGATCTGTTAAACAAAAGCATAGTGCAGATACAATTTCTGAGATACCTTGGTTGGATGGGAGAGAAAATACTGTTATCTTGCTTTACAGGATAGCCCTCTGTAGAAATTAACTAGCATGTGTACCCTATTAATCTTCAGAAAATTTGTTTTAATGATTTTGATTCAGATCATGTTTTTTAAAAATATAAATGAAATGTGTGAAGCTTGTATGCTATTATTAGAACAACTCATGCCAACCTAGGAAATTTGATTAATTATTCATAGACTAAGTGATTCACAATTGTATTTAAACATTTTCAGGATACCAGACATCTGTTGCATAAGCTTGAAATGTATTTTTCAAACTCTTTAGGGTAAAGTGGAATGCTGGGATCCTAGAACAAGAAATCGAGTTGGACTGTTGGACTGTGCTTTAAGCAGTGTGACAGCAGACACAGAGTGAGTAAAGGCTGCCTTTACAAAGTGTGGTGTTCTGTCAGCTTTTCAGAAGTTTTGCTTTTCAGAAGCTTTTTTCAGAAGTTTTACAAATCCCACTTAGTGTTTGAATGGTCTGCCCATGATCTTCTCTTATTGCTAGCTTGAATAAAGGATTTTGTTAGTCACAAATGGGAGTCTCTTAGTTACTGGTCTGCGCAGTAGTGGCTAATTTTCCATACAACAATAAGTTGTGAATGTAAACACGGCTTTTTGAAGTAGAATTTCTGAGTCATATTTGTAAATTAATTTACATTCATTATCTTATTTTACCTATTTTAACATTGGAAAAAAACATTTGCAGCCTTTATTGAAAGAGTGTCTAACTATAAGCCTTGTGCTTTGCAGGATAGAGGGTTTACCGTCTGTTTCAGCACTGAAATTTGATGGAGCTTTGAATATGGCTGTTGGAACATCTACTGGGCAGGTAGACTTAAATGCATCTGCATCAGTTCTTAGGAGATGTTGTTCTTGTAGTTGCCAGTCCAGGTCTATCATCCATTGAGTGCATTTAATTTAATGGTTGTAAGTAATGGGTGTGGTTGGGCTCGGTGATCTCAGAGGTCCTTTCCAACCATGACAATTCTGTGATTCCGTAATCTAAATATATAGTAATAAAAGTATTTATATGAGCATAAATTACATGTATAGATATAAATTGTGCATTAATTTTGTCAAATGATCTTGGCCTTCAGAATACTATAGGGACCACTTAAAATCATCACAACCAATATGCTGTATAACTTCACATTCTGTAGTTTTCTTCTGACTTGAGAATCAAGTATATGTGGAAGATGTTGTTTTTTGAGACTTTATCAGTACTATCTCAGTGCAACCCATATGCTGTCCCTTATCTTGATGGTGGCCAGTGAAGCAGAAGTGATTATCTCTCAACTTTTTTTTTTTTTTTTTTTTTACTGCCTTATGTTTCTATAAGGGATCATTTGGATTAATTTATTCATTATTACCATTGTATTTGTGGAGTATGGGGAGTTTTTTCTGCCTTCGTCAGTCTTTTGTTGCCTTTAGAAAACTGTAGCTTGTTCAAGGTATGTTAGAGTTCTGTTTGTGATAACGTTTATACATCAGTAAAGTTAGAGATTATACGTTTGTTTAATAAAACGGATGATAATTTTGCCCCCATAATTATTAGTATTCACAATTTGGCTGTGAAAGATTTGACATCTTTTTCAAGATGTCAAATCCATAGGAAACTTTGGAGACAAAAGTGCAGGTTTCTGGAAGACAGGGCCTGTTCTTTCTACTTAAAATAGAAAATTGCGTTCTGTGGTGTTTTACTGAGTGAAAGTGATTCTCACTGAATGTGGAAGGGAGTCTGAAAATTTAAATCTTGCAAGAACAGCACAAAAATTTGAAAGTGAAATATTAGTAATTAAATAATGTTAAAGGCCTTGAAAATGGTTCTTTTTTCCATAGAAATTTAAAAGACTCTAGAAAAATGGTGAGCTCTTAAATTTGCTCTTAATTTTTCTAGGCTGAAGTATTCTGAGACTACAATATATTGTCAGAAGAAACTGACAATATAGGGCTCGCTTAATAAACTGCTTTCAGAATTTAAAAGTTATTTCTTTAATGTAAATCCTGTCTATGTACTTAGGTAAAAAAAAATCTCAAATTTAGTTTAACCTGTGGTGAAGATCTGCTGTGTGTGCGTTCCTTGTGATTTTACAATATTGTAAGTTTAATCTGTCTCTTATTCTTCAAGGTTTTATTATATGATCTCCGGTCTAGTAATCCATTAATAGTCAAAGATCACCGCTATGGGTTGCCTATTAAGTCAATTCAGTTTCAGCATCAGTTGGATTTAATTATCTCTGCAGATTCTCGAATCATAAAAATGTGGAACAAAGATACGGTAAGTTTGTTTATGTTGCCTTCAAAATTTATTTTTTTCATGCAGCTTGAATAATAAAGCTGAAATTGGGCGTAGGAAGTTGGGGTTTTAATGTATCCTAATTTACACGGCATTTTGTCCTGTCTGACTAAATAAGCCAACATCTGGGAAGGTATTCAACAACCTGTCAGGTATAAAGATATAGTATTAGGTATTTTTTAGCTGTGTGTACATGTCTGCTTAAGATGCTTCTATCAGTAGAAAGTTTTACACATTAAAAATAGTGTCTTAGAAATTGCTCTGCTTTGTGTGTTTCTCCCAGTGTGCTTGAAAACATCCACTTACGATTTTTTCATGAGAGAAAACATGGTCATTCCATTGCCTGGCTCAAAAAAGGGCTGACTTCAAAGGTAGATCAGTTAGTTTATGATGTACTAAAATCAGGTGCAGCTTATTTTCATATGGGTACTGAAGCAGGTCCTATGCCCAGATCCAAATAGTAATGTGTATGATACTGTATTAATTGTGTTGCAGTAGGGACCATCTTTGTCCATGTCTTTTGCATTTGAAGTTGAAATATCTAACTTCAATGAGACTTTCTTTCATTATATTATGCTGTTCTTTTTCTTATCTTTCCATTAACGCAGTTTGCACAAAATACGTTACCCCATAGATTCAGAGTAATAGTAACTTGGTTTGGTTTGAGGGACTAATGTTTGTTAGATTCCTTTTAAAAAACATGCTTCATCTATGCTTTTCTAGCTTTAGAATAAAATATATCAATAGTTTAGAGGCACTTTTTTTCTGACTCTTTTGGGCTGTCATTTCTCTATTGTTGTGCTTCTTCATGAACTTTCAACAGCCTCTTTTTTTTTTTTCTGTGATCGCAAGCAGTTTTTTGGAAGCTCCTCTGCAGTTACTTTTTATTGTTTAAAAGAGCAAATAAATTATTGGTTATTATTTAAAACATCTGCAGTGGCTTCTCTCCATTTTTCCTAGGTATATATATATTTCCCTCACTGAGAATGAAACCCTGTAAGGTCTGTCAGGTGGCCTCCGCAGTGGGAAAAGGGAGGGTTTCTGACTGCTGGAAGGCAAAGATAGCTTTGGACTCTTTCCTAGAGTATGTTCCAGCTGGCTCCACCTCTCCCAGATGTTGGTTCCTGACTATCTCTGGCTGGGAACCAACTGCAGAGGCAGACTGTGGGGTGGAGAGCATATGGCTTTGATACCAGAGTAGCCCCATGCTGAGACGTGCCTTGGGGTGGGGAGCATGAGGCTTTTGTCTGCTAAGACCGGGGTGGGGGAGGACTTCCATTAATCATCCGGGAGAGACCAGAGGTGGGTGGGGTAACAGCATGTAACTGGGAGGGAAAGGAAGGGCCCAGAAAGGTAGGTGGGATTGCTGCAGGGAAAGAAAAAACAGGAATTGGATCAAAATTTGCTCTGTTCCTGTCCCTCATTTAGAACCGAGCAGGCATGTACTCTCACGCTTTGGATTCTGTGGCCCAGTTCTTAGAGACTCTTCCTTTACTGGCTGTCTTGTGTGTTGGCTTATAAGAGCACCTGTATTTTTGTCTGTGTTTTTCAGACTCTCTTCCAATTCTTTTTTTCTTTTTTTTTTTTTTTTTTGAGAATGTTGTTTCCCGCTTTTACCTTTTTCTTAAATAACCTTTATAACTTCAAGTCTGATCTAAACTAGATTCCACTGGATGCTTTTACTACTTATATTTTGTATTTAAAACACTTTTTATTACAGAGTTTGTAAACTACAGATAAAGTATTGAGCTATATTTCATTTTACGTGCACATGAGCAGGATGGAAGAACCAAGCTTCACAACTGAATTCCTCTCCCAAGTCCATCATTCAGCTAATGACACTTATTAAAAATAAAGTTATTTAAAACAACCCCATTCAGGGGTCAAACAAAAGGAGGATTATGTTGGCAACGTGCCAGGGATTTGTGGACACACACACACACACACACACCCCTCCCCCCGTTTTACATAAAACAAAATAAAGCAGATCTGACACCTATGTTTTCAACACACAAGTGCAAGCTGAGAAATTAGAAGTGCTACCGTACATTGCTGTATCTTCAGTAACCAGTAGTTTACCCTTCCTTGTAGGGGATCGGATCAGAGACAAAATACAATACTGAGTTTCTTGTGTTATGTTCAGATACTTCAATAATGTTTTATCCTGCAAAATCTGTTCCATCTTTATTCTGTCATATTTCTTAGCTTCTATAATGACTATTCTTAATATTTAGACTTCCTAAATTTAATTCAGTTGTTTGGAGTTTTTTATGATAGATTTTCTTCTACAATTTCAGGGGAAGATATTTACTTCAATGGAGCCAGAACATGATATCAATGATGTCTGCCTGTATCCAAATTCAGGTACGTTAGATGTGTTAGTGTCTTTGTAAGTTCTGAAGGGAAAGCTTGTGTTTACCCAAGCTACGGTATTTTTCTCAGTTTGGGCTACACAAATTAGGTGTACTTTCTTCCTTGTGACAGAGTTAGGAAAAATGGTTAGTTGTCAGTTATTGTCACTGATTCCTCTGCATCTGTATTAAATCGGAGCCTCTTTGCAGTTAGGAGCTGCTGTGCTCTCTGTTGAGTGATTGACCTCTTTTGCCCTTGAAATAGCTGAAGTGTTCAGCTTCATAAGAATAGGAATGTTGGCCTTTAGTCTCGGCAAAGTCCCAGAGAAGTTAGAGCTTGCTTTCTAGAGCTAGGAAAAATCTCTTTACAGCAACTTTACAAATTTTTACAAGTGTTTACAAATACTTGATCTTTCATCACTATCAATACATTGTTGATTGTGCCCTCCATGAGAATGATGACTTTAAGTGTAGGTTCCTAGGTGCGTGGATTTACACGCTTTTTGTCACTGTTTTCAGAATTGCTGTGTCTCATAACATTATATTCAGAGCTCAAAACTGAGGGTCACTTTTAACCAAAGTTTCCAGATCCTACCTTGTGAGTAAAATATTTCACAAAATGCTGACTGTATGTGCACATGTACTTTGGTTGTATCTCATATTTGCAACTGGGCTTAATTTTCCCTGTTTGATCTGAGTTGCTTAGTTCTTATCCACTATGTGACACCTACCTCCTATTTAGAAAGCACAACTGCAAAAGGTGAAATAAACGTTAGGGCCACTAGGATGGTGCAGGACAAAATTCTTGATCCAGAGAATGCCTGTGTTGCAAACTCTTATTACATTAACTTTAGAGAGAGGTAGCAGCAAAGACAGAGTGGCTTGGACTTTGATTTGTACTGGCAGCTCAAATTCAAGATTGTAGATAAGTGAGGTTTGAGATTTCTAACGAGTTAAAACTTATCTTGTCTCTTCTGCCAACTTCAGTTAAGAATGTGTCTTTTTTTGTGTGTGTAACGTGAGCACTTAAATGCTGATCCCTGCTGAGATGGTGGGCATTTTTAACCTCATGTAGCAAAAAATCTGTAACAGTCTGCAGGACCTTGCTGATGAAAATACAACTCACTTCCACGCTGCCCAGGTTTGGCACCCTCTGAAAGCAATTGGTGTTTTCACTACTTGGGAATCAAACTAGGTTTTTATGAGCGCTAAAAAAGTCATCAATATCATTTTTATTTGTGTTCCATGTATTCGTTTTTCCCAAATCAGAGTGCTGGAAACAATGTAAGTGAATAATTACAGCCTGCCAAAACAGGGACTTTATGGCATGGTGCTGAGGGAACATCTCCTGTGCGCTGGTGTATGCATCAGTTCATTTGGGTGTATTTGAGAATAACTGTGTGGTAAAATTGTGGACTCAGCAACATGGAAGTAGAAAAACCTGATCTTCTCTCACTCATAGCGGCTACAGAGAGAGGTCATTGGAGTGAATTAGCTTTAGCATTTCATCTGGGTTTCACCTTTGAGTTTACTAATCTTGTCTAAAAGAGAACACAGGAGTGAATTAATATCTATGCAGTGTTAATAATGAAGAGCTCAAGACAGGGCATAAAATAGAAATAAGTTATTTGACAGCATAGAATCTTAGTGTAATTTAGATTGGAAGGGACCTCTGGGGATCATATATTTTCTGCTCAAAGCAGGAAACTTCAAGTTAGATCCAACTTCAAAATCTTAATCAGGTTGCTCAGGTCATAACCAGTAAAGTTTGAATATCTGCAAGGATGGACATTACTCAACTGTGGATGCTCTGTAGCCTCTCTGGTATGTAGATGTGCCTTAAGTGCTTTTGGAGTAATGATTTTCATGAGACTCTGAAGGAAGAATTTTGTAGAACAAAGAATTGAATGCGCATATTTCCTTAACATTACTTGTTGGACATTACTTTTTCATGTGTCTGTGGTCTAGATCTAGATCAGTGATCTAGATGGTGCATTCGAGTCCTGTATTCCATGTCTCCTCCTTAACTCAGTTCTGCTTTTCTTACTGTTCTTGCTTCGACCATGTCAAAGCAAGATGGGTTGAGGTATTCTGGTAAGAACTGTTGTGGAATGAAAACAAGGTTGTATTTTATTATCATACGGAGAGGGGAAGGTGGAAACCAGAACTTGTTGCAATGAAAATTAGGAGACTTAAGGTAAGAGGTGATGCCTTTCATGTTTGTCATAAATACTGTTGCTCTAAAATTTAGGATGCCTAGCACCACCTCATACTCTTTCAGAATTGAAAGAATAACAATTGAACATCTGAAAATAAAGAAATACCTTCAGTGATATTGAACTTAAAATTGTGGAAAGCTGGAAATACAGTGTCATTTAAGTACAGGTGCGGTTATGGCTCAGTGCTTTTACTGATGCCCCAGCATTCTCAATGCTGGGTGTTCATGGAGCCAACATGGCATAGGAAGACCAAGAGATATTTGCCTAAAACATGTTTCTATGTTTTATTTCATTTGTGTGGGTAAAAGTTCAGAATGTTTCATAAGAAACCCTTACATGGTTTGTTTCAAATTAAAGAGAACCGTTTCAGAAATGTGAAGAAGCAGAAGAAATTTAATCTGTATTTAGAATGTGGGATTTTTTTTGATAATGGATATCTAGAATGTCTATACGTTTTACTCTTCCATTTTATATTTATAATTTTATTGTAATAGTTGTAATCAGTTGGGTTTTTTTTTAAAACCACCAAAAGTACTGCTACTTTGAATTAGTTGCAGCCCTTTTTTACATCAAAATGCCTTTTGCATGTGCAGTAATGAAATAGTTTTGACACTATATTGTCACAATTCTAAAAAAAAAGTTTAAAAAGATAATGGGAAAGTGAAACTGCATTGTAATATAAAACATTCTGAAATATTTATGGTAAACTGTGGACCAGTACAATGTGAATTATTTTTTTCAATAGCATTGCAGGAATTTTGTTGTAGTTGGGTATTTTAAAATTAATTATTTTATCAATGAGCTTCAGTACTACTGCCTTTAATGGGAAGCAAACCATTGTGTATCTTTGACCAAAGTACATGATGATAAACTTTAGTGGATCTCTTAAACTAGTTATGAATGTCTTTTTTTTTTTTTTTCTGATCACACATGCACAGAATGGGGCAAGGGGAAAAAGGGTTTACCACTTACTGAGTAGCCTTGAGTCAGCTTCAGTTAAGTTGTAGAACAGAAATGAAACGTAACATCTTCAGTGTATAGAAATCTGTGCCTCATTTATTTCAGTTATTGCAAAAAAATTTTTTTTGAAGTTACAAGTTTGCATTTTCTAAAATGCTTTTTCCCATTTACTGCTGCTCTATTCTCACGTTTTCACTCCTTTGAATTTGATAGTACTGTGTTGCAAACCACTTCCCAAAGATGGTCTTATTAAAACTTCTCTGAAAAGAAGAGTTCTCCTTTATTTCCCTTTTAAAGTGATCAGACAGGCTGCTGTATGTTTTGTTAGGGTGTGGTCTCTCTTTTCATAAAAATTGGTTGAAACTAACAAGCTGAAACAATGAAAATGCGCGCAGTAGACTTCTATTTTCACAGTTGCTCCTTTTTTTTTTTTTTTAAATTCTTTTATTTCCCCTGTAGTATATGCCCATGTACTGTTCTGAATACTGTGAATACTGTTTTTTCCCTCCTTTAATTATCTATGGAAGACTCTCAAAGAGGAGCTTTTCCCTTTATTGTCATCTCGGTAGCACCTGCAGAATTAATTTCTATCCTTTTATCTTTAGAGATTTATATTCAGTCAATGGAGGAAGGCTTTGTCTCCTCAAATAGTAGTGAGCATGCTGATAATTACAGGAGCATGTAATCTATATACAATATTGTAGTATATACGTACAGTACAAGAGAGTGTGTGTATATATATTTATACGCCATAAATTCTTGCTTTTTCCTTAAATTACTGCAAACCTTTCCAGCTTTGGTTTTCAGCCTCAGTTTGCTGACTAAGCTTTCACAAATTTCTTGCTTTGCCAGGAAAGCAAGCCCCCTTTTTTCTGACATTATAAGCTGCATTGTGTATTTTTAATAAAAGGATTAGGTAGGAAGGATTACTCCACCCATGTTAATTGCGTTCTTCTAGTTGGGTGTAAATTATATTTCTGCCCTCTGGGTATGTAGTAATTGACCCAGTTATTCATAGTCTCAGTGGCATGTATTACGATACTTTTAGATCAGAATGTTATCTAACACGATTGCTCTTTTCTACTTCATATTCCATCTCTTGTATTACCTGGTGATCAGCTCCATTGGAAGACAAAATTGAGATAAATGTAAAAGCATATGCCTAATCTTGCTACTTTGCTACATAAAATGAAGTTGATAGTATTTCTCATTTTGAACGTACATGAAGTCTTGTGGATTTTCCATAGGTTTTAACATTTCTACAGTAGTGTTTTATATTCAGAATGTTTGCAGTCCATATTTGTGATATTTCTTAGGTATATTCATAGATACTTCAATTTTCCATTTGCCCTGGCTGCCTAATATCACTTCATATTTCTGTATGTGAAGCCGTAATGTCCTGTCTCTCAAGCTACTGTTGTGTTGATTTCGCAAGATGAAATATAAATAAAGGTGTAAACCCTGTTATGATTTATGACTGTGTTTACGCTATAGATGTGTATTTAAAAACAAAACAAAAAACCAACCCTCTCTTGTATTTTTAATACAAGCTTATGGCCAAGGTAGTTTTAAAGTGCAATACCAACAGGATTTGTTCTGAGCATTATTATGGGATGAACTATTTAAATTTGGTATGAAAGTTGGCAGCCCCGGGTTGTCAGGACTTAGTGCTGCTTGAAGTGGTGCTGAACAGTTGTTAAGACAGAGAACAAAAGGGGGTGAGTGTGTAGGAAATGAAGCTTCATTAAAAGTGCTGCTGTCACACCTACCTTTCCTTAACCTTTAGTGCAACAATGTATTGTGGGTCCTAGTTAGCTGTTCCATTGCAGGCCCAGAATGAATAGTGCATGAGCTGCAAGTAGTGGGAATTCACCCTTTCTCCCCTAGCCTGTAAAGGGCTCTTTCCCTATGAATACTTGGATTGCCATTCTGAGTTTTTCTTTTTTTCTTTTTTTTTTCTTTTTGTGCCAGCAAATTTCTCATTTTTTCCATTTCTTTTCCTGGAAAGGTATCTTAAGTCCTCTGTACAAATCTACTTCATGCTAATTAAATGCTTAAAGTATATATATTTTTTTATTTAAAAAAAAAAAAAGTGGTGTTACCCTCATGTGACCAATATTTTTTAATGCGGAAATCTCTTTTTAGGAATGCTAATGACTGCCAACGAAGCTCCTAAAATGAATATCTATTATATACCAGTAAGTAATACAGATTGTTGCTGATATTGCTCTTTTAAAAGTCAGTTGTTTGGTACCATTCAGGTATTCATGTTAGAAAATTTTGCAAATTCATGACTGCATTCTCTGATAAAGTGAACTTGAGCTAACTATATAATTTATTAATGTAACATCGAGTTACTGAAGTGGAGCTTCACCAGAAAAAGTAGTTTTTTCATAGCTATTCAGAAAAAAAATAATTCATAAATAGAGACTATAGCTCACTTTCAAGATAATAATTTTGCTTTGTTTTAAAATATTTCATTACTGTCTTTAATATGTGGTGTATAGTGTCACAGTCGTGGCAGTACTGTTCTGACAAAGAAATGTTATTGTGTGGCTTTGAATATGGCTTGTGGCTGTAGCTTCTGCTCAATTCTCTGCTTGAATTGCAGCTTTTCACTCAAACTCTTCACTTGAAAGGCTTAACTGGAGGTTAACTATATGTTATATCTCTGCAGGTTGGTTTTAGGGAGACTTAACAGCAAACCTGGTGTTAGGGAATAGTGCGGAAAACTGCGCATGCATTTCATTCTTGGCTTTGATTCAATGGAGCATACACTAGGGTTTTTTGGCACGGTAGGAGATAAATGGTAGGATATGCGTGTAAATGTTACAAGCAGACCAGTTGACCAGACTATACATTTTAATTTAATTCATATTCTGGACAAACTGTAACATTGGTTATACTTGAAATGTATTTTTAACTGTTTTTCTAAGTCAGCCAAGAAGTCTTCATTCAGATAATCGGTTTTAGCGTGATTATAATTTAATTTTCTTCAGTTTATTTCTGGGCTGACTCCCTCCCTCCCCATATGATCTTGATTACATTAAGACAGAGATTCACCAGCTGATGTTCTTTGTGAAATAGATATTAAATAACTGTTGTATGTACATGTCTAAACACAACATTATCACCCTCTAAACAATTCTATAGGCTGGCTGTATTCGCCTTTATTATTAGATTTTTGTGTTTAAAGAAAGGTAAAACTTTATGTATGTGTTCTTTGTGTGTTATTTATGTCAGGCTATTCTTCAGATGTATATTATCTATCTCTAATTCAGCTCTAGCCGGTGTATATTTTGTTAACTGGAGCTGGAGTTTGTTAATGCACTTTGGATGACAAAAGGCAGGGGACGACAAATACTTTTGTACTTGTCATCACAGTATTAGCTGTAGTCAGAAGTGAAATGCTATGTTTCTGTTCATCTTGTCCTTTGTAAGGTTTGGAGAGTGGATCTCCAAGTGGTTTTGGGTTTGTTTGTTTTTTTTAATCTGTCTATCATCTTTTTAATTAATGGATTGGTGAAGACAAACTCCTGTATTTTTGAAGTCTGATGAGTTTTTAAAACTTGAATGGACTGGTAACTCAGTTTAAGTAATACAGGTGGAAAAAGCATTCCTTCTGTCACTAAGGGTGATGTTCAGCTTCATGCTGAAGATTGTGCATTGAGATTTTTATTTTTTTTATGCAGGTGTGCATGATATATGAACTTTACAATTATAGTACATTAGAAGTGCATATCCAGCATTGCCATTTAGAAAAATCATTATTTTATTGCTTTGATTGTCACCAGCAATGAATGTTTGTGAGAACTTGTCCTATTCAGTATTATTTCGAGTACTCTTGCGCATGTAAATCAAAATGAAAAATAATTCTGTTTTACTCTCTGAAGTCTTACCCTCATAGAATCCTCTGTGAATACTGAATTAATGTTTCTGAAGTTAGATAAGTAATTTTTAGCTAAGAAATGTAAGCACTCTATTAGGTCTCAGATCATACTTAGACATTATTGCAAACTTAAGTATTGACTGTCTAGCATTTTTGCAGTATGCAGGCTATTCCAATGAAAATCAACACAAATCTTTCCTTAAACCATCCTCCTTTGTCATCATTGTCTGATTATTGGTACCTGAGTCTGCCTGAACTTGTTTGGATCATACCTTTTTATACGTTTCATATTCACAGTGACCCATGAGTAGGCAAATGGACCAAAATGATTAATTTTAACACATAACCGAATACAAGTTCTATTACTGAAATTCGTTTGCATATAAGAAAACTTACAATTTTATTCCAGGACCATTGGCCAGATTGAGTTAGCTTTTTGAATAAGCTAAACTTCTCCAGTTTGAGTCAAGGGCTTAAAGTTTGAAGGCTACTTGAAGATATTTTCAATACTGGCATGACTTTCTTTTAGCTGACATTCTACATCCAAAACATGGACTGCTTATTTTTAGGCAATAGCAAAGTTAAAGCTAGTGAGAAGAAGTTGCTTTGAATTAGAGACAGGAGTCTCACACTCTGGTAACTGGCATTTTTACCCTGTCTGACTTTTCACGAGCAAGACTGAAGGGGCTGGCAAAGATAGTGTTGTACAATTTAAGGGTTTCTTACTGTGTTTCCTAAAAATCAAGTATGCAGTTCAGCAAATCTGTTTGTTGGCTGTTTGGGGATTTATTTTTTTTTATAAATCTCCTTTTTAAATGAAGAAAATATAAAATGGAGAAGTAATGTCAGTCTTAAGGTGCCCCAGGGCATTTGTTATTAAGGAAAACTCAATGTTATTAACGTGCCCATGTTATAGTTATGTTCCTTGATCTTTTGGGCTAGTTATTTGAACTCAGAGATGCACACCTGTCCTTTGGTTTCTATGTCAGTAAATTATTAAGACATGTTTTTTTTTTCATCCTTGGAACTCTGAGTAATTTCCTTGTATTTGTGTTTGGAGCAAAACTTTAAAGAACTAGCGATTTGCTGTATTACCTGGTATCTTTTCATAGTCTAGTTTTCTGGCTTTGTCTAAGAAGTAGAGTTCACTGTTTTTTGCAGTGAACAGCTTAATTTTCTATTTGTTTGTTTACTTTGAGATAGACATGAATACTACTTAAAATGTGTCATCTGTTTTTTGAGATGTTGACAAGAACTGAGTTATAATTTTTGAATTCCACAACAGAATAAATGGCTGGGGGAGATGCTGCTACTATAAAGGACAGTTGTGTTTCACAGCTCTTGGGAGTAGTTTTTATGTAAATAGAATTTGTTTGATTGCCCTCTCCTCCTCATTGTCCTACAGTGCTGGTAATTATCCTCCTTTTTTTTTTTTTTAAGTCTCTGTTACAAGGAATTACCATGGTTATGGTCAAGGAGGATGTTTAAAATGTCAAATGGATACCTGCTATTTTCCAATAGAAGAAAAAAAAAATCTTCAAAAGAGGAGATGCCCAGGAGTCAGAGCATTGCAGTAGCAGTGGATGGGTGCAGACAGACCCAGCGTCTTCCATCCTTGATTGAAGTTGGCCAGACAGTGTAGGACTGTGCCCAGCCCAATATACCCTGCCTCTCAGCAGGTTTTATTAGCGTGGGCACAGCGCTGAGCTAACACAGCTCCATCACTTGTGAACCAGAGCTGGCTCCTGTCCGGCCAGCTTGGAGTATGGTCTGACTGAGCTCACGTCTGACTGAATTATCTGTCTACATGTGCCCATTCTCTCCATTGTTAATGCCAAAGCTAAATTCCCATTGCAAAATAAAAAAAAAATGACTGTCTCTTGAACTTCAGGGTTATAAAAGAGTTGACATCGAGTATCATAATATTGTCTGTAAATGAAATGGCATGCATCAGCTTTTCCTGCAGAATTTGCAATGATATGGCTATGATATTTGAGACTAGGAATGTCTGAGAGAACTATACTTTTCGTAAAAAATGTTTTAAAAATTCTTTTGTGTGCAAAGCTCTTAGCAGGGGGAAAAGAAGGTGATTTTCGGCTTAATAGAGAGGACAGGCAGGCTTTGAAATGGCAAGAAGATGCCTTATGCAGGTACACGGTGTACAGAGGGAGTAAAAGCCAAACCAAACCTGACCGTTGAAATGAAATGTTTGTTTTACATAGGTAACATCTAGCTTAGAGACTTTGTTTTTGTTTTATTTTGTTGGGCTTTAATGAGGGCAAGTGCCTCTGACTGGAATTGGGCTGTTTGCCAATAATTTAATAGTTAACTTGCAGTTTATGCAAACATTTGGAACCTACTTCTTGCCAGCTGGCTTCCTGGTCTATCACTTTGATGTGTGCCTCGGGAAGGTTGAAATGAAAGCTGTGTGTGCCTTGGGATACTTTTTAGACGACTGACTCAGAAACGTAAGTTGAGTCAACGGTGCAACCAGGTCTTGGCCAGCAAAGTTAAGAGAGGGAGAAGCTCCGCTGACACATGGTGGTCCACTGGCCAGGGATCTAAGATGAGCTGGATTCTCTTAAGTTTAATTGAGGCTGTCAGCTTCCATGATACAGAATGTTCTCTTTTCAGGTGTACAGTAAAAACCCTGCGTGTTAGCTCCTGGATGCTCTAGGTGGAAGGCAAGGGGCATGAGTGTTATGTATTCTGAGTGTTTACTACTGAACATGTCTGATCTTAGCACAGACATTTCAAGTCAGTCCTGTCTCCTTTATTGGACTTGAAACTTTGGGCTAGATATACATACTGAAACTGAAACCTGCTCTGTTCATTAGGCTGTTAAAAGAAGAGAGCAATTAAGCATGTAATTAATTGAGTGTAATATTCTATGTTCTGGATATATTTTATTTTTATTTTTTTTTTACTTTCCTGCAGTCTTGGCAGAAAACTCCCTGTTCAGGCTAGAAGCAATGTACTTTTGGTGTAGAGAAGATATTAAGCTCTTTAAGAAAAAATAAATCCTGGAGCGTCTCTGGCTTCTTTTCAGGTGGTTTTGGAAAATCATTTGATATCTTAGCACTCTCCTAGTTCAGGGTTGTTGGAGTTATAAACTGGAAATGTTTCAAGGACAAGTATTTCTTGCCTACTCAATGATTCAGTTTCTCCAAGAATATCTTTACAATGGGTCTGGTTTCTGATACAATACCTGCTTTGGATATGTGGATCTTTCTTATTGCTAGAAATATTTATGAATTTTGTCCTTTTCAAATTGGGTGACTTTTCAGCCAAACCAGACATTGCTGGTACTTCTCTCCTTTCATACATGCTATTCTAAATTATTTTGTTTTTCATTTTTTTAGGTTTTCTGCTTACCTGGTTCAGTTACTCTTTATCATCACCTTTGAGTTTTGAATATGCCTCGAAAATGCTCCTTCTTAAAAAAAAAAAAAAACAACTTTTTTCCTTAGATTTAAAAAAAAAAGTGTTAGGAAAACTGTAGAAAAAGCTTAGTATTTCACCCTGAAATGGCATAATCGCAGACTAAGGCACCAAATTCTAGCTTATATGCTTTCATTTAATGCACTGAATATCTAATGAAACACATCTGAAAGGGAGCTTGTACTGAAGGAGATACAAATGAAAGTTTTTTAATACTGTAGTTCACAGCTTTTTTTTTTTTTTCTATATATACAAGTTTGGAACAATTCTGGATTGTAAATTATGGATGAATATGGTTTGATTTGATTGTAGATTTCCAGGTTAGCTGCTTCTAAACCTGCTTGTGACTGAATGGACTGAAGAATTGTGTTCAGTTCACTCACTGACAGAAAAAGTATTTATCTGAAATAGTTCAGTTATTTCTGTCAGTCTAGTGATAGAGTGCTCTAACTAGTTCTGTGAAGGGTTTATATTCAGATACCTCATTTTTCAGTTTAGAAGATGTGGGAGGTTTCTCATGTGTAGCACAGTGTATGCTTACCTCTATTTTCGTAGCGTTCCAGAACAACTTTATCACTCTAAGACTTAAGTGCTCGTTCTTTCATTATTGTGGATCTACACTTTTTTTCTTTTTCCTCCCCCTCTCTTGGGTCTTTATGTGGTGGGAAAACAATTGGACAAAAACCCTGTCCACACCTTGTGCTTCAAGCACCTGAGACCAATGTTCTGTGTGGCCAGTTATCGTTAAAGTGGTTTATGGGTGCTGTTACAGTTACAGCAAGAACTGAACTCATTTTTGGCCTCTGCATGATATAAGCTATGAAGTAAAAGAAGCAATTTGTTTTATATTTGTGACTGGCCTTTTGACACTAGTAGAACAGATTAGAACTAGAGGGGGAGATTTTATTTCTTTTGGGATGTTTTTCTTCTGGTTCACGTATTGGATTGTTCTGGATTAATGCTGCCTCAGCTGTCTTGAAGGCTGTGTATTTTAGAAGACAGCTGACCATCTCCTTCAATACAGCCCCTACCTAAGAAGTTTTAGGTAAAGTGGAAAGCAGCTATGAAATACAGTTGTGCTAAGGGATTTTTTCTATCCTGAAACAATATATAGTGTAGAAAAACACTCCCTGTGAAAAAATGTTGTAAAATAAGAATACAGTGGTTGTGATGCAGAATTGCTCTTAACCTTAGTTTGCTCATTTTGAGAACTATGAAATAACTGGGAAGCAGGGTTGTTATGAAGTAGCTTATTACGGTTGTGGGTTGGGGCTGCCAAGTGTTAGAAGAAAAAAATTTCCATTAATAAAAGGACACTTGAGTCCATCTTTGGCCTTTAAGCTGATTCTGAGTTTTGGTACATAACTCTTTTAGAACTGTGTTTTCTATCCAGACCAGTATAATCCTTTGCACAGAAAATTGTGCAAACAATATAAAAAGAATCTCTAGTGAATGATGCATTATCTATCTTGCAATATTTATAGGCATAGGAAAAATGTTGTTTATCTTCACAAACAGAAATGTGAGCTTCCTACTTTTAACCTAAACACTTTCAAACTGAAAAATAACATGCTGGGCTTATTCCCAACAAAGGATATCCTCCATTTCCCATGCACTGTTGGCTGAGAGACACTGTACCACTTATCACACACATGTAGAAGGAAAACACCAACGTGCCATAATCAGGAAGCAATTTCTGATCTTCCTGTAAAACTTTTTTTAGATGTTTTTTTGGTGGTGTTGAAGTAGTAGTTCAATATCGTGTATGGATTATGAAGTTATATGATCCCTGCGTACTGCTGTTGTGAATGGCAGTATGATAAGTAGTACTTTGTTATTTTTTTAGTAGATAGCAGCCTGCTGACTGTTATGTCCATACTTCCTTACAGTTTACATCGTACCTGTAATAGAGCAAAGGAGAAAGCTCTTAAAAGCAGAAGTTTTGCTGAATTATACTGGGTGATTGCTCTGCCGGTTAATAGACTGACGTGTTTGTAGTGTGACTGTTTCTTAAGCAATTGGTAGTATGGGACCCTCTGTTCGTGAGTTCCTGTTTTAAGAAAACAGGTTTTGAGCAAGGAGTGTGTTCACTTTTTAAGCAGTAGAAAATGTAAGCCTTAAGCATTGGAAAGGTATTTTTTTTTAGTTGTGCTTGCCTCCCAATCTCTGAAAATTTAGAGATGCTCAGCTTCAGTCATTGAAGAGGAAAGCAGTCACAGATAAGGAAAAGGTGTAGTTGCTGAAAGGAAGGTTTGTGCTATACTGTGGTCTATCAGCATGTAATAAGAATTAGTATCTTTTTAGCTTTTAAATCAGAAAAGACAAAGCATGTGAGAATTTTCTCTCTGATAATTTCAACTAAGTCTTTTTCTCATATTTGAAAGCAGAGGCAAGTGACTTTTGTGGCTTAACTGTATTGTCATCTTTTGTGCTGCACTCAGTGGTTAACCAAATGTGTTGAGTTGTGACTGTTTTATACAAAAATAGTAATAGCTGTGAAGATTTAAGATTTGTCACACAAACCTGAGAGAGAAAACCATCAAATGTGTGAAAGCTTTCAAATATCTATTTGACAGATGTTTCCGCCTTAAAGCTATTTCATAAGTCATACAAGATTTCTTCTCCCTAGCATTATGCTCTGCGAAGAGTGGGTTGGTTTTTGCTGAGCTTATCTTTATTATCTGTCTGGAGGAGCTGCATGTTCCCAAGAGGTAGTTGCTTTTTCTTCCCTCTGTTGCCTGGCAGTAGTTGTATAAACTGACAGAGCAGTCTTCCTCCCAGGTTTGCAAAGGGCAATTAAGCTGCCATGGTAGGGAGTTACTAGAAGCTCACACGTTCCTAGATTTCCAGTAGTTTGTCGGTTACATAAGGTAGACGTACAACTGGGTTTGTCATTACCTTTGTAGCATCTCTCACATTTCCCTAAAATGCATATTGTGCTTTCAACACCAGTAAGCTAAGCTTTGGTTTTGTGATTGTAAAGGTATTTGCACTTTAACATTCCTTGACATCTGCCTTGTACTGTGAGAGCTCTGTTGTTCCCAGTCACTTAAAAGCATGAAAGGCAAGTCCCCACACACTGTGGCACTTGAGAATTTTCCTGTCCTGTTGGAGAAATGGAAAAGGAGACTTGCTGAGATTTTGCATTTCTGGCTTGTTCTTGGTTCTTCTTACTTGTTAATTTAGATGGCAATCAGAGGTGATTATATACATACCAAAATCAGTGCACGTTACTCTCATCTCTGTTAGCAGTGGAATTTTTGTCCGTTAGTGGTCCGTGTCTTTAGTGTTGCAAGAAATGCTATTACATTTTGAGAAACAGATTTCTGACTGTGTTGGAACAGGTAGAAGCTGTGTAGAAGTTCTCTCCTTGTGTAAGAAAAGAACCAAGGCAGTTATGAAGTCTCTGACTTGCCATTTCCTGCCTGCCTCCCCTGCAGTCCCGATTGCAAATGCAGGGGGAGAGCATTGTGGGAGACTTAATTCAAAGAGTATTACGATAGGGTGGTTTGGGGGTTTTTTGGTTAGACTTCATAGAAAATGTGGTAGTGTTGTGTTTGGAGGGGTGTGCATGTGCTGGGGTTTGTGCTCAACTGGCATTGAGTCACTGAACAGTAAGTTGGCTTCCTGAGGGGTCTAATGAATCCCAGAACCTATGCAAAGGAATTGGTAGGAGTCAATAGTCAGATGTGGTAGAGAATGGGAGGTGTGGATGGCCAGAGTAAAATGTGGTTGCTGCCTTTTATTGTCAGCAAGGCATTAGAACAGCTGATCATTCCTGATCTGCACCTTTTTTTTAACGGATAAGCAGATCATCATCAGATGCTCACAGGTGAATAAATCTTGCGAAGTGCATCTCAGCTGAATGTACTGCACAGTATTTGACAGACTTGCTGATGTGCGTCTGTTATTACAGGAGATGTGCCATAGAAGCTGCTATGTTAGAATAAAAACAGACTTCTGGGAACTTCTAATTAATTTCCAGATGATATTTATGGGAGGGTGCTTGAAGCAGGTTCTCTCAGGTTTTTCCTTACCTTATGAGATGATTTAATGTGAAAGTAGCATGTTCTTGAACTTTGAATTTCTACCTATTTTTCTGACCTCAAATTGTCTGAGCTGATTGTATAAAGACCTACAGTGTGTAGTGAGTGATAAATAAAGAGATCCAGAGCAATAGTGACAAGTGTTTATCCTTTATCTATGTTAGCATGTCAGAACATGAGAAGGACATTGGTGAAAGCATCAAACTCCTTTTAATGCCCACAGCTGGCAAGTTACAGATATTTTGCGAGAAGTATCCCTTTGTCTTCCTGCTAGAGAACTATTCTGCTAATCATATTTATGGTTTTAGGGAGGAACTTTCTTTGCTGAAAAATTAGTTGCTGTTCCTGTATTGAGGGGCATTTTTCCCCCCAACATTATGAGCAAGAGAACTATTGCCTCCTTCAAAAGATGGTGGCCTTGCCAAGAAGGCACTCCCAGTGAGAGCAGACCTGCAGCTGGTTAACTGACTGTAATACCTGTCAGGTCAGAGAATATGAGATTTTTTAAAAAGAAACCACGCTATAAAGCCAAACTGTTTAGGATTAGAAAAAGAAGTACTTACTATCTGATAACTACTGAGGCAGAAAGATTTAGTATCTCATTCCTAGAAGATGTCTGCAAGTTCCTGCAGCAGTTTTTGTTTAACACTGGGAAGATCTTAAAAGCAACATTTCCTTTAACATGCTCTCTAAGGAGTAAAACCTCCAAATTGTTGATTTGGCAGCTTCCACAGCACAGTGAAAGGTAGGAAAACCAACCTCTCTGATGAATGAATCTGCCAAAAATGTCTTGATGTGCTGGAGTTAGGATGAGAGAAAGAGCCAATTTGTTGTATAGTTCAGTGAAATTTATGAGCGTGTGGGCTTAAAACCAACACAAGGCTGCTGTCAGTAGTATGCTGAAAAGGTAAAATGTGCTATTCTGTCTTTCTTGGTCATAGCTGTGCTCCAGTGAGCTTTGATGTCTGTAAAAACATCAAATTTACACCATATAATGTAGGGTAAATGAAAGCACGAAATGAGCAAAAATGAAAAAATGTGGGAGATTTGTTTTGAGTTTGTTCCCAAAACCTCTATTGATTTAGAGGATTAAAGAATTTTGTTCAGTACATTGGATGGAATTACTCCTGAGATTAACAGAGTGTGATTGGAGTTGACTGATTCATAGGGAGAAAGATGAGAGGAACAGCAGAATAAAACTGAAAATCATGACTTGTTTGGGAGCACCTTGGTTACTAAGGGAAACACAATATATGGAAACGTAGTAGGTAGGCAGAAACATGACAAGGTAGGGTGATCCCGAGGCTCCTGTCTAACCTGAGCTAATCTCCTGGGCTCTCTTAAGCACTTGGGCTGGGTGTGACTAAAACCTGAAAGCCCAGAAGCAAGAGTGGAGAGCTGCAGTTTTTCATGTTTGCAAGCTAGAAATAATCCATCTGATTTTTGAGTTACCAATTGCAATTGATGTAACCTTGACTGTTAACGAGGTACAACAAGGTGTTCTTTCTTCTCTTGCCTTTTCAATGCATATAGATGGAAACTTTTCAAAGTTATTACATATTGAGATCTAATTCTTAAAATTAGAGAACAAAACATTGAAAACAGTACTCTTAAAATGGATAGTAATTAATTACTCATGTAATTGCATTAATTAAACCTGGCTATGCAATTAGAGAGCTAATTATGTTTAAAACGCAATTGCACATTTCAATCACTGCCCACATCCTGGGGATCACCTTTTTTTTTTTTCCTCTCCTCCCTCATTAGACCTTCTGTAATCTCCTTCTCCTGTTAAATGGTGCGCTTGAAGCTGAGAATATGCATGCACAAATGTGCACTTGCTTTCTCCAGTAAATGTGTCCTGTCTAAAGTTTAAAATGCTTCTTACTGTACCAATTTTATAAAAAGCCCAAACACCAAAATTAAGATTTTGTTGTTATTCTTTGTCTCCCTCAAAAGGTAAATATATATGTGAAGTCATTGAGTTATATGTGTAAAATTTATATAATTTAAGGAAATTCCAATCTAGAAAAGAATCTTTGTTAAAGTGCCCTAAGTTTGAGTCGTGGGGTTTTTTGGTTTTGTTTGTTTGTTTTGGGTTGGGTTTTTTTTGTTTGTTTGTTTGGGGTTTTTTTTTGGGGGGGGGTAGGGGGTGGGGAGTTGATTTTGGTTTTTCTTGTTGTGTTTTGGGTTTTTTTTGTTTTTAAATGAGACCAAAGTAATGGAGGAGCTTCCTTGGGTCATGGAGTCCAATCCTATTTCATCAGATTGTCTAATCTTTTCCATAAATATGTCGGGTTTCATCTGAAAATTAGTTGTTCGTTTCTTCCTTGCTATCTCTATGAAAAGGCTATTCAAGTCACATTCCTTTGATGTTTAGCTACCTCTTCGAATTTATAGTGTCACTGTGGTAACTTTGCATGTATTTATTCTTGTGCAAGCATTATTGTTTCAGAAACCATTCTAGCAGCCTTTCCCTGTACATGCTACAGTTTGCTTTCTCGTATCGTGGACATTATTGCCTGGAGTTGTTAAAGACATGTCCACTGAGTCATTATTCTTATCCTGTACTAGTACAGTGGTCTTATATGACCGTCATATGTCTATGTCTTGTGATCAGCTGGTATCATTTTTTCCTATTCTGTTCTTTACAGCTGATAGTGATTTGGCTATATACGGGGAGGTTGAGATTGAATATTAGGAAAATTTTCTTCATTGAAAGGGTTGTCAAGCATTGGAACAGGCTGCCCAGGGAAGAGGTTGAGTCACCATTCCTGGAGGTATTTAAAAGATATGTAGACGTGGTGCTGAGGGATATGGTTTAGTAGCGAACTTGGCAGTGCTGGGTTAACTGTTGGACTCAATGATCTTAAAGGTCTTTTCCAACCTAAATGATTCCATGATTCCACAGTTCATCCAGTTTCCATCATCTTAGTTTTCAAGGTAGGTTTTTTTTCCCCTGAGACATTTTGACCCTTCTTGAGTGATGGTTTGTCTTCAGCTGATTTTATTGGCCTTTTTCCACTATATGTGGCAGTCATTACTGAAAACATTTAATAGGGTAGTCCTTGGAGCTTCACTTGTAATCTGCTTTCTGTGCAGTAACGCCCCTTTCAGCACAAACTGCTTTTCATTTAGCCAGTTCCTATCTTGCCTTGCAGTTATTAAAATTCTTATCTTAGTAGTTTTACACAATACACTGTACCCAGGGCTCTGTTGAAGGTCTTAAAATATGCTATTTTTGTTGTAATTGACATTAAAATAATATGGCAGTGAATGATTGAACTAGTACGTTGTTGCTACCTGGCAAAGGTCTTATGAGTCCAAATGAAAATCCATAAAAGGTTCTGCAAACAATTTCAAGATTTTTTTGAGGAAAGGTTTTACTTGTAAAATACGTTATAAAAGAGCAGTGATATGATGTGTTTTCATACTTATTAACTGCGTTACTGTGCTATGGCATAAATACAGCATTACAGTGTTAATTTTTGTGAAACTGAAGTTTCTGTGAAACTGCATGTTGCTGTCTTGTACAGCCATGGCAGCTAACAGTTCTGCTTTCCAAAGTCCCTGGGAGTGTTTTGTTGAGTGACAGCCATGTACATTACGTTAGGCTTCTAGAGGGAGTTCAGGCAGTGTAAACTTTGCAAATTCTATTTACTTGTTCTCAAACCTGATTTATGATGTCTGTGAACATTTTGCGTATTTCTGATTTCTAAAATATATCAATGAAGGCTGGGAGGAGTTTCTGCTGGTAAAGTCTTGATGTATTATGACATCTTATTTACAGCTGAAGAGTTTGTCACTGCCTCGTATGAAATCTTCCAGGGACTTGCTATTTAACATCTTGAAAAATAGATTTTGGAACCTGTTTTGGCTCCCTGACAAGAAAAGAGCAACTGTTCAGTCCATTCGTGTGGAATTGGTCCCTGAAACCTTCAAACAGATATTAAACATTACTCATCTGCGTGTGCATTCAAAGCCTTCTGACTTAGATTTCGTGACATCTGACTCTGGAAGCTGCTACGCATGCTGGGCTTCTTTTAGTTGTTGAGTGTGCTTAATACTAGTTAAGAATGGACCCAGTTTTTCTGTGGCTCCAAGAGCTCTTTGGAGCTGGCTGTCAGATTGAGTGACATTTAAAAGTGTACAAGTGCTGTTTGGTGTTCCAGATTGAAGATAAGGAACATCTGTTGTGGGTTGGTAATACTACCTGCTCTGTCTTAGGGTTCATTAATTTCAGGGGAATTACTGACCGATGACAGAGTGATATTTTCAACAAAAGTGCTCAGGAATTAGGCATGGCCATAAGTACAGGGCATTGTAGAGCTGTACCATGTTAAGATTTGTGGTGCTACAAAACTGTTGTTAAACATCCTGTAAAATAGAATGCAAAGTATGTTTTTAGGAGTTATTTTACAATATTTTAAAAATATTTTTTCTGTCAATGTTTTTCTCTTCCTTTCTTGAACAGTCAGCTTTTGTACTTGTCACCTCTGCTCCGTTTCCTGCTAGATCATGTGTGGTATTTTGTGTTTTCTGTGTCTAAAGCTTTTTTTTTTTTTAAAAAAGGACATTCTAATGTGTACAGAAAAAACCTCAGCATCGGAAGTCATGATACTAATAATTATAACACTCACATCTTTGCTTCTTGTGGCTTTGGTATGAGACACGAGGGGCAGTGGAGAGATACCTGTTACCTGTGTATGTCAGTGGGAAGCCCCCGCTGTAAGTCCAGCCATCTGGCTCAGCCATGGGAAGGAGAGGGCTGCTCCCTTGTCACTTGCTTGGTGTGACCCAGCCACCTCTGCCTTGCAGCACAGTGGTGGGACACAATGTGGGATAACTGCGTTTTGGTCACCTCCTGAGTGCTATTCCCAGGTTAAGGAGGGGAGCAGGGAGCAGCCCACCTGATTTGCTGCCAGAAGAGCCCAGCCTGCAGGGGAAGTTCCTCTGTTGATAGGCAAAAATAATTTCAAGGGGCAATCTTCTTGACATTCACCAGCAATTGGCAGAAATTGTCTGAAGAAATTGTTATCCTGCTAAAAATGGAATAAGAATGAAAATAGCAAAGATCATTGTTAGTGATGATGCCTGGTTTTCCTATTCTAAGAAATGTTTGAGTAATGCCAAGTGTAGATGTTCTTGCGTTTAATAATGATTTTCCCACTAGCTGTGTGCAGCTGTTCTAAAACTCGTGGAGAAGCCTATTAGGTATATCATAAATATTGTAAAAATGAGAGCTGTCGGTTAAGTTGCATGTGGTTACCTACCTCGATAATATTTTCTTACTCTTTCTATGAATTTCAGTGCAATTTTTCTCCCTTCAGTATGACAGAATTGGACATTTCCAATCTAAATGGATAAGTATACTAGTTAGCCTGCCCAAACTCCACAGCTTTGTAGCTGTGTGGCAGGGACTGCACATCTGCTGTGTGGAGGCCTGTGAACTGAGTGACAGACAGGTTTCATCCTTGGTGGCCCAGTGCGGACCAGCCTTCTGAGCCGTTGTGTTTGTACCTGGGCAGAGGAATGGCAGAGCCTGCCCTTTCAGGGTGCTCTCGGCACCATCCCGACACGTCTGATGGTTGACAGTGGATTACAGAGTAGCATTAAACTCTGCAGTGACAACTAAATTCTGTGGAGAATTACTGTTGCAAGAGATGAGTGCTTCTTGTTTATGTTTTTGTCATTGTGGCTGGTATTGTTTGCCTGTTAAATTTTATTCCTAAGCTTTAAAAAATGTTCCATTTTGATCTAGAAAGCAAAGCTCCGAAGGTGTCCCACAATAGGTAGGCACGCGGTTTCATTAGGGTAGGAGTGAGGGAAATGAGGCAATAAAACATACACAGACATCTCTGTAGGGTTTTCCTTTTTATTCAGATTACATGTGAAATAATGGTTGGACTATCTGTTTTTTCCTGGTATTTTGCCACTGCTTTTTTCCATTAATTATCTCATTTCCCCTCTCTTGTTTTCTGTGATCTGATCATCCAACTCGCTCCACAGATTATAATGAATAATTGGGTCTTTTGACTTTATGTGCTTCGTGGCACAGATTACGTGCTATGAAAGGTTTTACTCTCAATAGCAGGGTTTGAGTACGGGGATACTTGGAACAGTGAGCGAAACGACATCTGAAGAGCAAATAAACTGTTTTCACTTATTGTGAGACTTCTGCTTTAGTTACTCTTTCAGGATTCCATCAGGGGATTACTTTAGTTGGTTGGAGTGGCCTGAATTCTAAATAAGCAACGTGCGCTTTGTAAGGCTTGAGTAGATGGTGTCATAGACATGGAAGTGATGAAAAAGGTTTATGGAAGTGATAGAGATCTTCACATGATGAACCAGCAAGATGGAATGAAGGGGCACTTTTTAATAGGAGTGGATGCGAGTTAAGGATTCTCTAATTTCTAATAATCTTCAGCAGAGAAACTTGTACTTAAGAGAACTTCTCGTAAATAAAATTTTAGTTAGCGAGCTTGTATTTTGTAAGAAGGACAGACAGTTACATCTAAAACAAAAAAATATAGGTAAACTTTAGAGAAGATCTCTTCAACCTCAGTCATGCTCTGATGGTCTGGTAATGAAGCACAGATACCTGATTTCCTGAATGGTGTGGAAACTAGTGGTATATGTAGACTGCTTTTTTATTAATGTAAAAATTTGGCATTCAGATTTGAAGAAAAGCGTTTGGGGAAAATGACTGAAAAAATTAAAATCTGGATGAAGACAAAAATCTTCATTGTTGGCAGAAAGTCAATCTGAACATTAACAGTGGTTAAGCTGAGTATTACTGGAGCAGACAGGGATTTGGTTAATTCATTAAGTAGGTAAAGTCTTTCCGGTTAGTGACATCTTAAGTCTTCCCTTGGAACCTCTTACTAATTGGAATAAAATACGCAACTTTGGAAAATTTCACTTGTTTTACATTGTGCATGTTGTGATTCTTAGCTAGGACTGAAGTCTTAGAAGATAAATCATACTGATAAATCATGCTTGATGCAAAGACAATACTGGTCTAGAATACAAGATTATTGTCTGGAGTGTTACAGTCTAGAATATTATGGTCTAGGATACAATTTTACAATGTTTTGTTTATAATTGTCATCAAAAGAAGAGTTTGTAACACTTTTCTTTAAATAAAAATCTTTATCTCATACTGTTAACCGCACAATCACGTTAACAGGATCATAAAATGTTCTTGAATCACAACCATTCCTATGGTCATGTTGACTGCAGAGCTTTTAACGTAAATGTTTAGCAAACAAATGAGAAGCCTCATCAGAAGCCCTGCTCTAAGAGTTACCCGGCCACTTCACGTTCTAAAATGTCAGCTGATTTGCTTGAGAGAGAAAAATGTGGTGTTGGATTTTTCCGTTCAGCTAACTCACCTACTAGAATAATAATACTGGAACAGTTGAGTATGGCTTCATACATCAGGATAGAGAGGAATTTCAATCAGAACAGCAGGAGGGAAAAGTAAAGGGAGTTAACAACTAATTTGGGAAACTGGGGGAAGCTTATATGGAAAAAATACAATGACAGTGCAACGTAATATTGTTCAAATAAATCCTTTCCTCATGGTGGAAATATGCAAGTTTTTTAATATTTCCCTTTATCTGTTCATACAGTCTGGGTTTATCCTTGAATAAAAACAGATGAAATGTCTGTGGTGTTTTAATTAAAATAAATAGGGCAGAACAGGATTTAACATGATTGTGTAGTGAGCCCTATCAGTTCAGGATCCAGCAGTGTGTTAGAGATCAGTTATCTAGAGCCATTGTTTCATAATTTAGTCTATGATGTTCAGCTCTGAGCTTTTAATAAATTAATCAATCGGACTGGAATCACTTGAAACAGTTAAACTTGAAACCTGTAGATTGTTGGTCTGAAATAAATGACATAAATTAAAATAATGCTTACATAATCTGTAGCACTCCTTATTGGTAATGCAAGCAATAAGTTTGATTTACTGCTGTAGCTCTTAAAGTCTGCTTGATTCCAGAGAAATTAATTTGTTATTCCATTACAGCACGGAGGCTGAGAACCTAACTGTAGGGGGGGTTATCAGAATATACAATCTTATAACTTTGTATAATATCTACAGGTTTTAGGACCAGCCCCAAAATGGTGTTCCTTCTTGGACAACTTGACTGAAGAACTGGAAGAGAATCCAGAGACCACAGTTTATGATGATTACAAATTTGTTACCAGACAAGACCTTGAAAACTTAGGTAAAACAGTCAAATATCCTCTTTAACTGACTCTTTGTTCAGTTTTTGATCATTTACACATGTAAGTTTTGTAATTCCGTTGTGATGTATAAGTTCTGATAGAAATTCACTGGCAGTAGTTTCCTCCTGTCTTCTTTGTTATTAATATACCAGACCAATGACTTTATGTTCTTTGGTTCCCAACCAGTGTAACACTGGATATTTGTGCTTCTTGGATTTTTATCCCAAGAAGATGATTGATATTTGCTGATGTAATATGTCTAGGAATCTGGTATGTGTGCTTTTGGACACTAAACGAAAGATGAAAGAACAGAAGTTTTAGCTCTCAAAATATTTTTGAGGTGCTCAAATAGTGTGTTGGAATTTACAGCAAAGTCTGCTAAAGGCTACCCTCTTTGAATGTTGTAGTTTCCAGAAAATGCAAATCATTCTAGGGCTAATAGAAACACAGTTTCGAGGAACTGGAATGCTGGACATTATGTATCAGAGAAGGTGTAAGCATGCTTCTCTCAAGGTAGTTAGTCCTTTTTCTGTCTGTTACGTGTTTAGATCCAGTTTTAGTTAATTTACCTCTGAATCACAGAAGGATATGGGGTTGGAAGGGACTTCTGGAGATCATCTAGTCCAACCTACCTGCCAAAGAAGCTCCACCTAGCACAGGTTGCAAAAGAACGCGTCCAAGTGGGTTTTGAATGTCTCCAGAGATGGAGACTCCCACCACCTCCCTGGGCAGCCTGTTCTCAGGCTCTGCCAACCTCAAAGTAAAGAAGTTCCTTCTCATGTTTAGATGGAACTTTTTATGTTCAAGTTTGTGCACATTATCTCTTCTTCTGTCCTTGGGCATCACTGAGAAAAGAATGTTCCCTTCCTCTTGACACCCATCCTTTAAATATTTATTGGCATTGATCAGATCCCCCCTCAGTCTTCTCTTCTCCGGACTAAAAAGACCCTGGTCCCTCAGCCTTTCCTTGTAAGATTTGGTTTGGCCTGGCAGGATGCCATACACGGAGGAGGTAATCCAAAACACCTGCATCTTCAGAGTTAAGGTTCTAGTCCAGATGGTCTGAAGGAAACCTGCAGACCCCTATCCCAATTGTAAGGGAATAAGCCAATGTAATGTCTACACATTGTAGAATGAAGAACCAGATAAGGAGGTGTTTTGTATTTCATTTGTCAAGGCTTCTTTGCATTATTTGCCATTAGCTAGAGTACTCTCGCTTTGGGGATATGCAGGAAGATTGTTTCCTGGAAACGGTGAAAAAAATTTTTAGAGACAGCTTTGATTTCTGGGATGCACAGCAGTTTCTCACTTGTTTTTTAGTTTTTTTCTTTTTTTTTTTTTTTTCTGTATAGTTGTAGATGAAGCTTATTAGTTCTTAATTTCTGAAGATTTGGGATCTGTAGAGAATATTTTGCTATAAAAAGCTATTTTCACTCTTGGAATTTTGTGCAGATACATGTAAGGAAAATCAGAGAACTCTTAAGTATTTTCATTCCTACTTAGGTTAGGGCCTAGGGTGACACTTTTATGACCTGATGTTGTACTGTGTTTTTTTTCAACATGTTGATTCTTCAAAGATAGTGACCTCAGGCAAGGCTCTTTAATTAAAAACATCTCTACACCACACTAAAAATGTGATTGTCAAACATCTATGGACTTAAGAAAAAATATCCTCTTGAATTTTTCTTTAGTAAACTTTTATGGAGCATAGTGCTTGTGGGCATTTTTTAAAAGTGCCCAGTAACATGTATTATGACAAGAAAAATGGATTTTGTTGCTCTGAAGCAGCTCAAATTTCTTACTGGACAAAATGATTATTTATTTTTTTTGTGGTTTTACTTAGTCTTGATGTAATGGATGTGACTGTTAGATTGATGTGTTGTGTTGGCAGTGCTTTTTTGTCTTGAACTGGGTAAGTGAAGTGGCCAGCTTGGAATAGGAGTTCTTTATATATGAAAGCTCTTTGAAATCCTCTGTAACTTTTTTCCCAGGCCTTGCTCATCTCATTGGATCGTCGTTGCTGAGAGCATATATGCACGGCTTTTTCATGGACATAAGACTTTATCATAAGGTAAATAAGGCTAATCCTTGTCAGTTTTTACTCTTGACAGTAAAATGTATTGTTTGGGGTTTTTTCTGTATTTTGGGGTTGTGGGCTTTTATCCCTTCGAATAGCGGTCTGTGTCCTGTACTAGTTTGTTATGTTAAAAATATATTTGTTTCCTCTTGCTTGTTCAAAGGCAAAAATGATGGCCAACCCCTTTGCTTATGAAGAATACAGAAAAGAGAAAATAAGGCAGAAGATAGAAGAAACACGTGCACAGAGAGTTCAACTGAAGGTAAACACTGTAAAAAAAATGAGTATACTTCTGGGAAAAATATTCATAAAGACTAATATGTTCTTAAGTCTATCTTGGAGATGTAATGACTTAGGATTTGATTCATCAGAGACAGAAATTTCATTGGAGACAAAAATACAAAAAGTACTTTCTAGAACTTTTTGAACTGTAAAATTCCCATGTGTGCAATTCCCACAGAAGAGAAGGGCTCATACCAAACTGTAAAAGAGCAGCTCTCGTTACATTCGCCACTTGAGTGGGTAACCCACTGGTAAAACTTGTGGTTTCTACATTTGTCATTAAACTAAATGACTTAAGACATTAAAAAATGATACTCTGTAAAGAGGTATATAAAAATAGTATTGTGTTTGTTGCTAGTAGCTTTCTAGGTTGACTTTTCTCAGCTTACAAGGAGAAATAATTGCTTTTAAAGTACCAAATCTGGTGCATTGCAAGGAGGAAATGATACAAAAGTTCTGCTCTAAATTTTTTCCAAGTGCTATGACTTTTACTAGAACCTAGAAATATTTGGAACCATTCAAGGAGCTTTTCAGCAAAAGTTATGGGTGAATAAGAGTTCTGTATTAATCATGCTTACAAATGTAAAGCATATAATATTTTGCCTGTGTAAAAGAGTAATTTACTGATTAATTGCTTTCCTTTCTTTAGAAACTTCCAAAAGTCAATAAAGAGCTTGCACTCAAACTGATTGAAGAAGAAGGAGAAGAGCAACAAGTTGCTAGAAAAAGGAAACAGAAGGTGAGCTTTGGTTTTGGAGACAACCTGGAAGAGCAGAAACAGTAATGCTTACAGTATTGATATCTTTTTTTTTTTTTTTTTTGGTGAGGGTGATTATTTTGTTTTCTTGCCAGATTCAAAATTGTTTGTGTTTCCTGTAAATAACTTTTTCTGATAAGTAGATTTAAGGTGATTCGCTGTAGCTACAGCACCAAAAAAGCCATATAGTAACTTAGAACTTAAAACGGTGAAATAATCAGTGAAGGTGATGTTTCATAGGACTCCAGAAGCTAGTTAAATGCAGAGTCCATGCCAAACTTGTTCGAAAAAGACTTTTTGTTTAAATTTGTTGGTATTTTGGTGGTGACCATGACAAGCTAGATGTTTTCTGTAAAACTGAAGACAATTTCCTTTCTTTGTGTACACACTTAACTACATTTTGTAAAATAGCCAAAATGGGTTGCTCTTATGCAACAGGAATTCTTCCCAATGTTGAAAATCATCCATTTTTATCCTTAGTGAAGTCTAAAAGAAACGATGAGTTAATGTTTAGTATCTGGTGGGAGGGGGGGCTTTCTATAGGTAGCACTTCACAGGTGCTCATTCTCACAGAAATGCAACGTTCGTGAAAGGCAGGCATTAGCTTCATGTGGCATCTAATGGCATCCTGTGTGTTACAGTTAGCATCACAGTTACAGGAGGGAGCATCAACTGCTGAAAAAGTAGGTGGTGGCAAAACCTTAAATGCAGACTCTAATCCAATGTTAAGATGGAAATATGAGCTCATTAAGTGAGGGCTCATTTGACTAGGAGTACATATAGATTGTGTTATGGACTAAAAAGAGTACACATAAAATGCATTTTCTGGTAATTTTCCTGAAATGGCATTGGAGTCTTATGAAGAGTAATTTATTTTAGGCTTTGGGGTTTAATTTTTTGATTGTGACTTGCAGTCACACATTTACAACAGTTTCTGTGTTTGAAATTGACGCTTCTTTTTTTCTGTAAGTTTTTTTTTTTTCCTCCTCTTCTTCCGTAACAATGAAAATTTAATGCTGAGGTGGCATGAATATGTTGGTATAAGATTGGCAATACTGAAAGATCTGCTTTTTATAATAAAAAACTGTGTATTCATTAATTTAAAATGACGACACCAGGTATTTACATAAGTTTGAACTGTTCCTAATTCAACAGTAACGTAATTTTCACAGGGTTTGTTTTACTTTGACATGAAGGAAACTGTCTTTCCGATTCTTTGTGTCGGCAGTGAAGAAGTAGTGCTATAAGATGTATAGGAACACTTAAGCTTATGTATTTACAGTAAAACAGTAGAAGCATTACATAAAGATGTGTTTACCCTGATAATTTATTGCACATGTTGTAGAATCATCCCCGTCAGACAGGGTATTTGCCTCGGAGGTACTGCCGATTAGTCAATAGATATCAACGTATTTCCAGACTAGCTGGCAGAATGTATAAGAAACATTAATTCAAAAATACTAGGAACTTTGTATTCAAGGTGTCTATAGTGTGCATAAAAAAAAATAAACCCTATCTTGCTTACAGGTAGCTTAGAATGATACTTACTTGATCTTTGTGAAAGTAATAAAATATAATAAGCATAAATCTTGATTTTTATATGACCTGGAAGGGTAAAGCAACTGGCACTTTACATACTGGCTTTGAGTTTTGTTTAATTAAAAAGATGTTACTTACATTACCAATGTCTGTTTCAAACTTTTGTAACTCGCTCATGCTTTGCTTCTTTTCCAGAATCTACCTAGCCTTCTCAAAGATGATCGTTTTAAGGTCATGTTTGAGAATCCAGATTTCCAGGTGGATGAGCAGAGTGAAGAATTTAGACTACTTAACCCACTTGTTTCTAAAATAAGTGAGAAAAGAAAGAGGAAACTAAAGCTCTTAGAGGAACTGGAAGCACAAGAACAGGTAAAATATTTTGCATTTGGGTTAAGAAAAATCTGTAGGTTATTTTTCTTTGTTTCAAGCATTCAGAATTTTCACCCTATAAAGAAGGGAAGATGGGGGTAATGCAAGAATGTCATATCAGCTGCAGTAATAAAGTGTAATTTATGTTATTCTGGTTTCTTAGATGTGAACAGTATTATGTCTACATGAATTATAGGTTTGAAAAACATAAAATATGTAGGTGGAAACAATTTTATAATATATCTTTTGCTGTTACTGATTCTGTTTAAATTTTAGTTCTCTTGAGCTGTGTCTGTGTAAAAGCTGTCACATACTCTAATTGCAGGAGTGGTTTGAAAAGAAAATTAGATGGTTGTTTCTTATTTTTGTACTATTTTTGTCTGCAGGAAGAGGAGGAAGAACCAGAAGGAAAAGCAAGTGATGCAGAAAGTTCTGAGAGTTCAGATGATGAAAAAGGCTGGGTTGAAGAGGTCAGGAAACAGCGCAAGCTTTTGCGCCAAGAGGAAAAAGTAAAGCGGCAGGAAAGGCTCAAGGAGGATCAGCAAACATCACTGAAACCTCAGTTTTTTGAGATTAAAGAAGGAGAGGAATTCAGAAGCTTCAAAGACTCTGCCAAAAAACAAAAATTAATGAAGTAAGACTAATGTTCCTATTTTAATAGCTGGGGGTGGTTGATTCTCAAGTATTTTTCTTACAGTGCAGGCCACTGGCATTTTGGCTTGGAAGCACTTATTAGTAAAGCCACATATGGGGATTCAGGAATATAACTTAAAGTGACATAATTGTTGAAAGCTTTGTTTTGTAGTTAAACAAATACACTGTATAAAGTGTAGTAGACAGACAACACAAATGAGATGAGTAAGAGATTAATATTCCGAGTGAGATTTGGGCATCCATTACTCAGTGTTGGTGAACTGCTGCTCTCAAATAACAGCACCGGTGCCTGTGAGACTGGTTGTGTTTCTCCACCAGTGTCAGTATGAGGTTGACAGTCTGGATACTTTTCACCCGACTCTCTAAAGTGATGTAGAATACTGCATGACTGGTCACCTTTGTTGAGGGTAGGATCAAGGTGGTAAACAAAAGTTGTTATATCTGGGTATCTTTATGGCATCCAGAAACTTTGGAAAAAAACCCTATGCTGACCTTATGTTGTCAGGTCTCACTATTTCTGGATTTTTGCAACACAAAAATTCAGACTTTTTTTAAATGTGGATTTCCTGAGACGGATGATCATCAGAGGTAATTGTGTACTGTACAAGGAGCACGCTAAACCAAAGGACTTGACTTTGAGGTGCTTAATGCCTGCAAATCTCATTGATTTTTACTTGTTTTTCCAAGGTGAGTTGAGCCCATCAGAAGATGGGATTTAATAGCCTTTTGTTATTTGGGGTGCAGACACTAATACTAAAACCTTGTCAGACAATAGCTTCAAAGTTCTTGCAGCATACTGGTTGCAGAGCAGCATTTTGACTAATGTTGGAAACAAGTTGCTGGGCTAGATGGATCTTGTAATAGCCATTATGTTTTTACTTAGAATGAAATGATAGTCATAGAAAAGAGAAGGAAGTGAATAATATATATAATGGGACTGTTTCTTTGTCTCAGTAATGACTGACTCTACAATCTAGTTGTTTCACAACGGAAGTTCGCTGGTGGTATGTCAAGAAACGTTTGATTAAAAATTCAGCCTGTGCCTTGAATGTGCAAGCTTTTAACTGGAGTTATATGAAATGGCCTTTAACTATTATTGAGACAGTTTTTCTACGACAGTCTAATAGTCTATGACTTCTTCCATGTTGTGCCTCTCAGGCCTCTTTAAATTGAAGTAGTAGTTTTTATAAACTGGGATTTAGAGCAGTCTGCAGAAATTATTCCCATGTTTTACTTAACTTTTTTGGTCAGCAAGTGTTTTCACATGGTGCCTTCTTTGTTCTTTGTATTGAACATACCCACTCATTCTGAACTCTAGCATTCTTGGAGTCCATCAACTTTCTTGTCATTATTTTTCTTTCTTTCTTCCAGAAGATGAAGCAGCTTTTTACTTTTCTCAGATTCCTTTTTTATTTTCTTTATCAGGAGAAAATCCACTCTGGACACTCTGACAGGGTATTGTAGGTTAAGGATAGGGTTTTTGCTATGCACTTGGATTTATGGCCATGCTGGTAAGTGACTTGGAAAGGAGCCTGAGACGGTGGTCAAATGGCCGTGTTTTCCCCTTGAAATACTTCCCTAAAAGGCAGCAGTAGCTACAGCCCACTCACATACTGCTCTTTTATGCAAATTCAGCTGCTGATCTCTAAAGGAAATTCTCAAGGACACTCAACTTGAAGTATTAAGGTTTCATTCCATTCAAAACATTGGAGGCTTAAATGTGAACAAGGATACTGAAAGTTAAGTAAATAAGCCAACACAGGTGTAAGGAAGAGAAACATTTAGAAAAACGTAATGCAGTATGACGCAGGACAAAATGAATTCTTTCATCTGGCTTTCAGAGGGAGAAAAATTATTGCCTCAGCTTGGGGAAAAAGGAAAGCAAATAGCACAGATCTGTTCAGTGGATAGAGGAATATCAATGATGACCTAAACCATGGAATGACTTCTAAAAGACTACTTTTAGGAAAGAGAGAATGTGTCTTAACATTTGCTGCTAGTTCTCTGCAGAGCGTTTTGCACAGTGTGGTGAATTATTAGGGTGGCTTAGGTTAGATACCCTCTGTGTGGTAAATGCACAGATGGGATGTAATGTAAAATGTTTGGAAAAGGAGAGACAATTGAGGATAGACTAGGAAGACCAAGAAGATTGGATGTGACAGCGTTATATCCTTCCGTTATATCACATTTTTCTGAGTTGCTGTCATTGAATTGTTTGTCTCTTCTTTTTTTTTTTTTGTTTGTTTGTTTTTGTCTAAGCAATTACCTCTGTACTCACTGATACAATTTGTGCTCATTCAAGTATTGTTCTGAGTATGGAGTTTGATATTGCTCAAATTCTTAAAGGAAGTTTAAAAATTAACAGTTGGCGTCCATTTCTTCTAATGTATAGCTGATGTGATTCTGTAAAGATAATGACTTAGTTTGTGTTGTGAGCTAACTTGCTTGGTTAATAAGCATTTTTACCTATTAGAATTTTATACCTAAATATGTCTTCTGCTGGCTTTATTCAGTGATAAGTAGTCAGCATAAAAATAATTAATTCCAGGAGCGTACTGAAAATTGGAAAGACTGTAGTGGCATGTACAATCTGGTGAGGCTGGCGTGGTTGTCTTTGATTTGATTTATCCAAGCTATGGAATGATGGTCTGTGACCAATATAATTAAGTACCTTAATACCTTCACTATGCATTTAATGGTTAGGTGTTCTTTTTTTTTCCTCTAATCGTATAATATTCTACCTGAGGAAACAGTTTATGGCTTATATAAAACTGGGTGTTTCTTTCGACATGTTCCTGACTCAGCGCGGCTCCAAGCCCAACTTCTAAAGCAGTGGTGCGTACTATAAATTTCCTCATAGACTAACAGTCTACGCATTGCTTTGCACAGGAAAGCTGCGAAATATACTCATGGTTGTAAAGAAAAGAAAAAAAAAAAAAGCCTTGTCTCAAATCAGTTTACATTTAATTTTCCCCTTTTGCACTCTTAGGCTTACACATGAAAACCTGCTGAACGTAGTAGCAAAGATGCAAAATTTTGCTTTATTTACTTACTGCGTAAGTTCCTTACATCGTAGCTGAAAAGGATCCATAAAGGGAAAGGGTTTTTATCAGTGTGCAAGAAAATCTTCTGATTTTATTGATGTCCCATTAAAAGATTTGTTCTGGAAGTTAGAGCATGTCAAAATTAAAACTATACTAGTCACGGTAAAGGATGACAGTCAATGTATATATCTTCAGAGGTGGCCAAAAAAGTCAACAAAAGCATAGTTGACATTCCTAGGTATTGCTACAGTAAAACAGCAGGAAAAGTCCTGAAAAACTGTTCTCTTTGAGGCAAAAAGAAGTGCCAGGGCAATTTTTTGTTTGTTTGTTTTTTACTGTAGGGCAGGGGAAGTTGCTTTGAATAACATTGTTAATATATCCTTTGAATCAATTTGTTGAGGATGATTTTTTTTTAAAAAAAAGAAACACAAACAACCCAGCTGTTGTGTTTTGTGTCTGTGTGTAATTCACCATCATTTGAGGTCTGCACATGTTCAGATAAATACAGCCATACCTGCAATTATTCCAGAAAATTGCAACCCCACAGCGTTTTGCTAATATCTCCTCATTTTAATTTTTCTCCTGACTGAAGCAGTATCTAGGCAGTCATGCTAAATAATTGCTGGGTAGTAACTATATTTCTCCAGTTCACTTTCAAAGGGGAGGAAAAATTGGGACTTTACTTGAATGTAGAAATCCCACCACGATGTCGGTGACTGATCTTCTGCCATAGTTAGCTCTGAGGCTTAGCTTCTCTTCCTGATTTGCACAGATGGAACAAGTTTTTGCATGTAGTCAGTGAAAGATATACTACAGGGAAAAAAATACAATCAAAGTACCTAGTCATGAGGAATAAAGTAATTCTTGACAGTAATTTTTCATTTTTAATCTGAAAAGTCTTTGTTACATAAAATGGCTCATTAACCAAAATTCAGGGGACTTCAGATACTTTGTGCATCAACCACAATCCATGAGCCCTTCATTCAGAGAAATTCCATTGACTTTTGGTGGCTGCTGATCTTTGGTGGCTGGCTGTATTTTTATGATGACATATTTACCACCTTAAAACTTGTACCAGAAAAAATGTCTCAGCCTTCTTCAGAGAGGTGCAATAAGGCACTAATAAGAGTAGCATCCCAAATTGCAGAAACTAATTTCCTTTACAGTCAGGCAAATGATTTCTAAGCGCATCGCAGAGTGAGTTGGTCTGATCACGTGTCGTATTTTGGGGTGGCGTTATCTATACTCGTAGGAGAAGGACTGGCTGTGTTGGGGCTCACGGGTGCTGACGAGTACTGTGTGCTTGAAGGCGTATGCTCACGTGGAGCTCCCCTCTGGGGCCAGGGTCTGTCTTATTTATCACATTCTTTCATTTGCATTGTTCTTTCATTTAGAAAACCACTTGCATTGGAGTGTTATGGGCGCAGTGTCCATACAGTCATTTGTGTTTGGATTAAGTAGCTTGTCTCTATCAGTGAAGTAGTTCATTGGGTGATGAGTTCATTCTGATGTAGAGCCGAGATTGTTTCCTTCCCTGAAAAGTGTTTCTGATTCACGAATTATAAGAATTCAAGAAGGCTGTATGTATCCAGCTTTCCTGTTTTTTTGTTTTTGGGTTTTTTTTATATTTGTTTATGTCTCTATTACTGCAACTGTAGCAATGGAAGGGTATGGTTTCTTAACTAGAGTCCTGTTGCTTGTTAGCAGAAAAAACAATGAACTCTACGTAAATTTTAGAAGTGTTTCCACTGAAAGCAATATCTGGAGGGGAATGATTTGAACTTGTCTTTTCTGTTTACTGGATGTTTATTTTTTAGACTTTTGACATTTCAGGGTTTCAGAGAAATTGAGATTAGTTTTGACTGCATTATCAGCCTTCATTATACTAAAAAGATGGCAAGAATATGGACTAATGTTAATTATTCTTTGCAGGAAAACTCTTGGAGATCGTTTAAAGCTTGAAGAAAAACTTGGCACGCTCGATGTGTCTGATACCACAGTAGGCAGCAAACAGGCAACATTCAAATTAAAGAAGGTGAGCTATATATATAACTTTTTAAGATAATACACAAGTAACTTTAGTTTTTGCATGAAAGAACAGGAACTTTAAAACCGTCAAACAAATGTCCCTCTTCATTTCTTTATAAGCTGCCAACTCTTCTGCTTCTTGCCAAGAGAATGAAAGCCTCCGGTAGTGCACTGTGTGTTTATACCCTTATAACTCAGACAGCACTCATAAAATCTTATAATTCCGGTGGAAAAAACTGCCTTCCATCTCTTGATAGTTTACTTGCAAACGTATCATCAGAACCTTGTGACCTTACCTGACTTCAGTGCCATGACTGATCAGGTCTTGGTCTGCAGGTCCAAATGCAATCAGGATGCTCTGGGTTAAAGTATTACTAGGTCTCAGCATGACGAAAACAGAGCTCCTGTCCACATTTGTCATTGAACGTGTGTAACACCAGTCACAGGGATGAGTTCTGGTCCTGCTCTACTTGCCAAATTCCATTTGAAGTGTGTAGTTAACTGCTGCCTAGCTAACTTTCCCAAAGGGTGTTGATCTCCCATCTTAAGGAATTTTGTAGATTGCAGACAGGTGATTATCGTGTGAGCAGAGTTAAGTGTGTGTGTGCAGCTGCTACTGCTATAGAAGACTTAAAGATTTTTTTGCTAGAAAATGGCTTTAGAACAGAAGAAAGGACATGTAAAAGCTGAAGACCCATATTCATTGATACTTGAGCTCACATAACATGCTTCAGTTATAACTGATTTTTCTCAGTAAGCCTCTCTGCTATAATACAGATTTCCTTAGCAGTGGTCAAATATTATTCTTACCTGTAAACTGCTGTCACAGGAGTCGTTAAGTAGTTGTTTGATTGTCACATTAGGTGTGCCTTAAAAAAAAAATCAATAACCAAATTCATTGGACTATTTCTACATTAACTTGTTTTTTTAGCTGATTATTGTCTGTGTGCAGATATCCTTTTTAATCTATTTTTTATTGCTGTGTTGCTGGAATTTAAAATGTGTTGACTGTGGAGTAAGTCACAGATTCCTCTGCAGTGCTGTGCAGGGAGGCACTCTGGGGATTTTACCAGCTGCTGTAACTGATATGTTTAGTGTTGTGCAGCTAATTAAATGGCTCTGTGGGGCTTCCAAAGCACAATCTTTTTTTATAGTAGCTTAGAAAGTGCAAACCCGCAAGGTTTGTTGCAGTCTGCAGTGAGCAATGAACTATCACCTTTTGTGAAAATCTGGGAGTAAAAGTGGAAGAAGACGGTTAAAGCAGTGGTTCAGAACATAGCATATCATATAGAACCAGAAATTACAGGTTTGGCTTATTTTTTTCAATTATGTTGCTGCTAAATGTTATCTAATGTTGCTTTATAGAAATACATACATCATGCTCATTGCATTAAAAAGACTTTTGAAAGTCTTAATTAGAAGAAAAACAAAGCATCTACAGAGGAGATCTTTTCTCTTGTCAACAGAATAGCAAAATAAGACTTGTAAGTCTTCTCTCGAATAAACAGGCCCTCTGTGTATATTTTGAAGTCCCAGGGAATGGAGCAAGGAGAGCTAGGAAGAAGTCACATTATGCAGTGTGCTGTGTCTTGACACTCTTTTTCAGAGGACGAAGAGATTAACTTGGCAAGCCAAAAAAGGGATTTTACTGTTACTTTGATCATTACTGCCTGCTTTTTGATGCCCTCTCCTTAAAGTGCAGGTTTATTTAGGAGTAGGTAGAAAGATTTAGAGGGAGAGAGAATTGTGCTTCCATAGGATGCGTATCAGTTGACCTTATAAATCAGTGGAATTGAGTCTGAACGTTGCTGCTACAGTTGTGGTATGTTAGCAGCCTCCCAAATACCCAGCAAGCACTGACACATCCAGCCATGAAGCTGTTTGTCATTCATACTTCACAGTTTAATTTTTCAGGGGATTTTGTTATGGTTCCCCGTGTGATATCCTGTTTTTCAATTTCAGCATGCTTTATGATAGCAAATAGATAAGGCAAAATAGCAGGGTTTCTAAAATACCCAAGTACTTACACTACTAGGGAAGCATAGAGGACTTTTTTAAAAAAACAACAGCAAAGCTTCAAATGCAAATCAAGATCATTCAGTTTCAGCACACTAGCAGTAACAGTCAACATTACATTAAGATTTCTCAAGACTGGTTCAGATGAAGTGTGGAGACAGAGAGAAACTACTTACACTTGAACATAGTGGGTTTCTTGTTTCCCTACCTGCAGTAGAAACAGGAGTCGGTAAATTTCAGCAATGTCTAAAGACCACCAGTTTCTGTTATCCTGATACTGGTACGGGCTTACTGTGGCATTTGGCAAATTGGTTCATGTCTCACCTCAGCCAAAACAATGTCTGTGTGTGCAAATCTCCAGCTTAGGTTTAAATGATATTTTACTGGGAGGTTCAGGGAGGGATGGGCTGACGAACGAGTGCTGCTGATTGCAGATTTAGCTGCAGTGGGGGTACAGCTGTGTGACCAGTATTTCTGTCACACTGTTAACACATTTACCCTGTGCTGCTGTTGAAATGGCTGTAATTCTATTTAGAGTATTTTATATCATGGACTGTTGCCTGAGCTTGGCTAGTTCAAGTCTGCTGGTTCAAATTCATGCTTAGTTTGAAGACAAGCCTTAGTCTTCCAAAGAAAATAGTAGTTTATGGCTGTAAGAGTCATTCATCTATGTGGTATGTAAATGAAACCCTTTCAGCATGTTTTTGATGAAGAGGAGGAACATTAATAGGGCATGTGCCACAGGAGCAGAGATTTTAACTTATTTTCCCATGGAAAGTCTTTCTAGAATTGCATACAGCATATCAAACACTTTCAAGAAATTCTAAGAGCACGTTTTAGAAAGCCTGTATGTTTCAGCAAATTCAGTTTTTCTGTCTTTTAAAATGCATTTGTGCAATTACTAAATGTAATACTAGTTAACCGAAGTAGATACTAAATAGCTTCAAATTCGGTTCTGCCTTCTTAAGGGCTTTAAAACATAATTTCTCAAATGTAATTCTACAGTCTATTGCTAGGTATTAGTTTTCTTCTGAAATACAATATTATTTTCACTGTTTTTTCATTACTTTTTCTTAAATGTTTGCTCTGAATTACTTGGAATGATAATGCCTAGGGATAGTCAGAATCAGCAGGTATGTTATAAGACAAGATTGCATGGGACCATTTACAGTAACACTGCCAAGATTTTCTAAGCTGAATTCAGACTCGATGTATAGATACTTGAACAAGAAGGTGATGTGTAAGTTTACAAGAACCTGAGTCTGTTTTTGTTTTAATATTCCAGTCAGAACAGCAAAAGAAACAGCAGGAAGCTGAGAAACTGCATCGTCAAGAGAGGAAAACTCTTCGGCGTTCTGCTAGTCATCTCAAGAGCAAACGTGGAAGAGGGCGACCGTTTCATTGATGTATTTTTTTTAATGTTATTTTTTTTAAGAAACGTATTTTATCTCATTTTTCATTTGAAAAAGGGACTTTTTCAAATTGGGACACAGTACCAATATGTTTGTACATTGATTAATTGATGAACATAAACCCCAGAACTTGCTAAAGCCTGCGTTAATTACTGAAGAATTTATGAAAGTAGAAGTACTGACCAAAGGACACCACAAATGTGATGTGTTTTATAAACTCCAGTGTGAACTGTATTTGTGCAACAAATGGTTATTGTGTAACCCTAGATGTCTTTTATATAAGAATTTATGTATACAACAAGGCTGCCTGTCTTTTATTTAACTTCAGAGCTGTGCGGTTTTGCTTTCTGAAATCTTTGTAACTTATTTTGGGTAAAAACTTATCTTTACGAGAGCACAACCAGTGTTTCTTTCATGGTCCTTGAAGGATGACACCCAAATTGTGTTTCTCAAAAACTGACTTTGGCTTTGTGTTCCTGGGTTGCCTCAGTAGCCAGGAGGGGAGTACAAATGGTTGTTATGAAGGAAAGCAAGAATGCCTCAATTTAGAAATCAGGAATTTTGGTTCCTCTGAGTCACTCTGTAAGGAAACCTCTCTTTCCACACTGATGTGCAAAGGGATCGAGTAGCTACAAATTCAAATTTCTACATTGCCCACAAGCTTCTCATGCTTTATGTTAAACATAAAGCTATCTAGGATTCTGGTGTCAGTCTCACCCATGCTGTATATCAGGAAGTACCATTATTGCTTCTCTTCAGCCACTGAAGAAGGTGCGATGCAGTTGTGGTTGCTCCAGGGTATGTACATCTTTTTGGAGTCTTTTGATAACATTCAAGCCTTTGAAATCCAAGTGCAGTGGCAAGTTAAAGTTTGTACTTGTGTTATGTCTTTTCCCTGGAGCATTGTGTTATCGCTTGGAATTTTTCTGGTCACAGTTCAGGTGTGTACGCTTCATATCCGTGGCTGGCCTGAATGTGGAAAGAATAGTGGTGGATACTTGCCACCCTTCTGGTTGATACATGGAGAACTGGGTGGGCAGAACTGGTGTTGTAAGAACAAGTATTCAGAGGGCTTTGTGCCTTCTCATGGTAGACCTAAATCCCGTTATGTTTGGTAAGAGCTAGAGTTGCATTTATGATTTAAGGCATCCTTATTTTAGCAATGATTTTATTTGCTGTCAAGGGCGGGGGGGGTGGAAAAAAAAGGCAATTGGTCTGCAGAGTGGTAAGTGAACTGTTTGAAACTGTCAACTTTCAGCTTAAAAAGCAAACAAAAAAACTCAACAAAAACCTCAAACCAAACCCCAGAAAACTGTATTTCTTGTGTTCTGAGATTCTTCTGACTGACACTGGTTTAGATCAGTGTCTATTTTGTTTTTCATGTTATGCTAACAGTGATCACGTGTTTAGGTTGGAGCCTGTGTGGTTAAAAGAATATTCTTCATATTGTTAGAGAAAAGGCACATGCAAACTTTGCTTAACACACCATTTATTTCACATAAGGGATGTTTGAGATACACTTTAAATGCTGTTTAAATATATTGGGTATAACCAGTGAGATGCCTGCAAAGGTAAGACTGGGACTGTGATTTCGATGTTATAAAAAGCCAACTTGGAAACTGGAAGACAAGCTTGATGCACTTCTCTTGTGTAGCAGAAACTCTGCAATGGTCCCTGCTGTCTGGGATTTCCAAAGCACTGCAAGCTTTGCCTGTAAATGTGCTGCATTTTTAGGTGCAGTGTGTTAACGCAGTATATAGTCTTGTTATAGTGAGGCTAATTAAAGATAGAAATATGAGTAATAGGTACCAGATATTCTGGAGAACAATCCTAGAAAACTGGAGGTCACAGATGGCATTTGTGATTAAGAACATTACAGTTAACTGAGTAATCTGAATATTCCTGAAGGGCAGATGTAACAGCTGGTTGTGATGTGCCCCTCCAAGGAGGAAGACTCTGCTGCCTTGTAAATTTGTCTGCATTTCTTTGCCCAGGAACACCTGATGGCTCTTCATTCAGCAGTTTCTTCGCTTGTGCGCTGGCCTTGAGTGAGAACGTGGTGGTGGAACAGGGCGTTTGTGTTAAGGGGAGAAGAACCTAAGCTCTGTGCAGTCTCCATCTTGGTTGTGACTGAATCCTAGGTAACTAGGGGCTCATGTAGGTTTTGAAAGACCAGAGATAATTAACTAAAACCAGGTCTGTAGTGCTAAAGGTGTTCTCCTGCTGTGGCCTTATTCCTGAAGGAAGGACACATCATTCTAATACAGCCAGAGCAGTGGATTTCCTAGCCCTGATCTGAATATTAAATGTTTGAAAGAGGGTAGTGTTCTTCAGATGTTGCTCACATTGGTCAGGGGAGGTTCTGTTCAGCCTGGAGAAAAGAAGACTTTGGGAGACTTTATTGCAGCCTTCCAGTACCTGAAGGGAGCCTACAGGAGAGCTGGAGAGGGACTCTTTGTCAGGAAGTCTAGTGATAGGACGAGGGATAATGGTTTTAAGTTGGAAGAGGGGAGATTTAGATTAGATATTAGGAAGAAATTCTTTCCTGTGAGGGTGGTGAGGCAGTGGAACAGGTTGCCCAGAGAAGCTGTGGGGGCCCCATCCCTGGAGGTGTTCAAGGCCAGGCTGGATGGGGCTTTGAGCAATTTTGTCTGGTGGGAGGTGTCCCTGCCCATGGCAGGGGGGTTGGAATCAATAATTTTTAAGGTCCCTTTCCTTTGAGGGTGGCAGAGCCCTGAAACAGGCTGCCCAGAGAGGTGGCAGAGTCTCCCTCACTGGAGACGTTCAAAACCTGCTTGGGCACGTTCCTGTGCAACCTGCTCTGGCAGAGGGGTGAGGGGGTGGGGTTGGGCTAGATGATCTCCACAGGTCCCTTCCAACCCCATATCATTCTCTGATTTCTTGGCTGTCGGCCTGATTACCTCAACCTTTTTTTCATTCAACAGTACTTCATTTTCCATACTGCAGGAATCAGGATTGATCCTGTGTTGCCGTTTCTATAAGCTGAGCAGCTGCTGGGATCCTTGCTGACATTTAAGGTTCATGCCTGATGGTAAAAGTGATCAGATGCTGTAGCCTCATGGAAACCCTGATTGTTTTGTACTTTTAGTGGTCAGAATCAGTTTAAAAACTCCACATAAATAAACTTACAGATAGTGGTTAGATGTGAATGAAATACTAGGGATGTAGAGAAAAGACCTGGATCTGATGAGTCACCTGCACTTCAGTATTTTCTTATTCCACAAGTAGTATAGTTTACTTCAGATAGGCTATTAGTCACTGAACAAACACTGAACCAAAAATATTTGTGCAATGTTCTTTCCAAAATGCTCTTCCCAAGCCAAGAAGCGTGCTGTGTTCCTGTGGCTGGTACAATTGTCTGAAATGGAGAACATCCCTCAGTTTATATAAAACAAAGAAAGAATTTGCTGTGCCGCGCTGCTGGTTCTTAATATCTGAACAGAGGAGTGAAATGCAATTTAAAATATTCCTCTGCATAAATAGTAGGCATGTGGATGGATATATATACACATTTTTATATTCACGGGATTCGTTTATGTATGGAGCTCGATGCAAGTATGATTTGAGATTACCAGCCTCAGGAAGAGTTGTGAGGGAGTTGTGTGTCTAACAAGTTTTCATGTTACTCCATGTTGCACTGCCTTTAATATTTGTGTTTTCCATGTTTCCAGATGGGAACATGAGCAATAGATGTAGATTCTAGGAAGAAAGGACCAATTTTCTTACCTGGGGAGGTTGTACAATGGCCACCGGGAGACTTGAGGTCTACAGGCACCCTTCAGGTATAGTGGAACCTGCCTTGAGGAACAGGGATGGATTAATGAACTTTAGAGGACCTCTCCAGCCCAGTGACTTTACAAATGGTTGTAGGGCATAAGGAAGAAGCAGCATTAATTGACTGGAGTCATTTTCCCCGCCTTGGTCCCATCCTTCAACTGAATCACTCGCTAGTTTTATCTTTTTATCTCTTTCATAAAGATTAAATACTTTTTTTGGCTTGCTTCCATAGCTAATATATTTTGTCTGATCCTGGGAAGTATGGGGTTTTTAAACTGAATGAAAGCACATAAATCTATTAATAAACTTCAGCTCTTGATCGTTATCTCTGTTTCAAAGCCGATTTTACTCAACAACTGACTCTTTGTGATGAATGTGAAGAAGTTGTCCTATTCTGTCATCAAAATGAACAATTTATAGCACAGCCTGCAGAAGATAACCAGATATAGCAAGGCTTGTAGTTTACACAACTGGAGGAAAAAGAGTACTTGCATTTTAGAGCCTCTCTAGGTGGAATCTAGTGACATGGTTCGTTAAGTCATTCTGTCTGTGAAGCCGAGTATTGGTAATTTCCACACCCATTCCCCCACCTATAATTTTGGCATTGTCTCTCTGCCTCGTTCCTCTCTCTGATGACTCTGCTTGTGTTAACTGCGTTTTAGTATCGCTTCCTTCCTCCTTTGTTTTTTTTATTTGGCTCACATCCTTAATCCACATGGGCCCCAGTGGCAAGTCTCTATGGATAATGTGTCAGGCGTTGCCCTGTGTTTGTACTGTAAGTGGCGTTTCTGTGCAAAATACTTCAGAGCATCCTGTGGTACAGACTAGTTTGCGCACACGCACATCAGCCGAGGCAAATTAAACAGATTTCTATACAAATGAATGAAAAGGGCAATGACTGTAAATCATCCATACTAGTATCAATTCAGAAATGTATGTCTGTCACTGTACTTTTCAGGGTCTCATCTTCTATTCTTCGTTTGCTGAGTTTTAGAATGCGGTGTGTGAACAAGGAGTGAAGATCAACCCCGAGCATGTTCAGAAAGGAGTAAGTTTTCTCATACTGTTTGAAAGAAATAATCTCAGAGATAAGTGCTGTATTTCCTTTGACAGCTGCGTTCAGGTAGACTTTCAAGTACAATAATTTTACAGCAAGGCCAAGTATGAGTGTCAAACACGGCCATTCCCAGTGTGGTCATGCTTTACAAGCAACATTTAGGTCACCCTTCCGATGAAGGCAAATCCTTGTTCCCATTTAATTCGTTGAGTGGGGCAAAAGTGAAAATCCCATTTTCTCATTAAAGAGAAAACTAGGCAGTTGAAGTGGGAAATACCAGCCCAGCCCTAATCAAAATTTATACTCCCAATTCCTGGAACCACCCTTCCCTTCCCTACAGCGGTTTCTGCCAAAGCTGCTCTGTCTCCTTATTATCTCTTGTTTTAACATCTGGCTGTTTCTTGTGGAGTGCCTATCCTTACACTCCCGTTTTTCTATTAGTGTCAGGATCTATAGTACAAACTTGTACAGATATAGCATAGATTTGAGAATAAGCACTGAAACAGTAACTGTAGATGGGTTGTATATGGGCGCATCTTGAGCAGAATGGGTTTGTGTGAACTTGGGAGACGTGGGGAGCTGTGACATCAAAGTGTGTAGGGGGCAGGGAGGATTCAGAGAGCTGGCTCATGCTCCTGTGCACGTCCTTGGTGATAGGCAGAAGGGCATGTTGCTTTAACCCCCCAAAATTACATTCTTGCTGCTTCTGTGTGCATCTCTACCCCTGTGCTAGCTCTGCTTCAGTAAAGGTCTGGGTATTTTGGGTGGGGTGGTTGTATGTTGTGGGGGTTTTTTTAAGACTTTTACTACTGCATTAGTATAATTGCAATGTACAGTTATATACATGCACAATCACATTGCATTATATACAATTGCACAAATGGTTCAACATTCAAAAGCATCCAAAGTATATATCATCTGACTTCAGTAATGAATATTATGTCCATTCCATTTACCAGTATTTCTTCTGTAAATGTATTTTCTTATGTATTTTAACCTTTGCAATATTGCAACTTTATATCACAAGTGAAGTACATACAGTAGGGGTCATAAAAGACCACATGTTTAGAATCATAGAATAGTTTGGGTTGGAAGGGATTTCTGAAGGTCATCTGGTCCAACCCCACTGCAATGAGCAGAGACGTCTTCAACTGGACCAGGTTGCTCAGAGCCCGCCCAAACCTGACCTGGAATGTTTCCAGGGATGGGGCATCCACAAGTTCTCTGGGCAATCTGCCAGTGTCTCACCACTCTCACTGTAAAGAAATTTCTTCTTAATATCTAGTCTAAATCTACACTCTCTCAGTTTAAAACCATTACCTCTTGTCCTATCACAACAGCCCTACTAAAAAGTTTGTCTCCGTATTTCTTGTAGGCCCTCTTTAAATATGGGAAGGGGCCTGTAAAGTCTCCCCAGAACCATCTCTTCTCTAGGCTGAACAACCCCAACTCTCTCAGCCTATCCTCATAGGAGAGGTGCTCCTGCCCTCTGGTCATCTTCGTGGCCTTCTGCTGGACCCCTTCCAACAGGTCCATGTCCTTCTTATGTTGAAGGCTTCAGAGCTGGACGCAGTACTCCAGGTGGGGTCTCAGAAGAGCCAAATACAGGGGCAGAATCACCTCCCTCAACCTGCTGGCCACACTCCTTTTGATGGAGCCCAGGGTACAGTTGGCTCGTGTGAGGACTTAATCATCTTATGCAAATGAGAATGTTGTGAAAAGTAATTATCTTGTCTATTAGGGTTTTGCTACTGTTCTTGTTAACTGAATCAAAAAGGAAGTTTGCAACACTCCCGGCGTAGCTACTGTGTTTTTCTCCATTCCCAGGTGAAAATGGGAGGTTGCCCAATGGGACGATGACACTGTTGCACTGAAAATACGAGGCACTATTTTAAACAGATCTCCACAACAAATATATATCCTCTATCTGAAATATTTTCGACAGGTTACAACAAGTCACTTTTGCTCAATGCTATTGTAACTATGTTAGTGTAATTTAAATATTACTAGAAGCGGAGCACAGATAATCATGCTCTAGTGCTTCGGACGGGGCCTGGCACTGTTCAGTTTACAAGTATAGACATAGGAAAGATCATTATGTGCAGTTTCCCACACATGCATGTTGCTGGGGACTAGTAGCACTAAATTTACCATAGTTTTCCAGTTAAGGGATGAAACTAGAAGTATTGTGACATTTAGAGAAAGTTATTTTAGAAGAATTTGGAAGAGATAGTCCTTTATTTTCATGGCAAGTCTCTCAAACCATGAGAAGTTCCAGTCAAAACTGGAAGAAGATGGAAACTTCTTCAGAGCAGAGACGAGGCATGAGGCTATTTCAGGTAGTTAAGAAGCACTTGGCCTCCCTAGATTGGTGGGAATGAAAGCTGACTTCAGTGGTGGCATTTTGGATAGGTGTGAGGGTAGGGCTGTGGTGGATATTTAATGTGACCAAAGCAAGGGAGATTTTACACTCAAGCAGAGAGACCACTGCCCCTTAGGGTACAGGAGGATGGAATAACTGAACAGGTGGGGCAGGCAGCTCCTTCTCTCCAGCGTTTTTCCTGAGGATCTCTCTTAGCTTCTCTCGTTATACGATGTCTACATGATGTCTACTGAAGCAATTACTAGAAAGTCATGCCCTGTCTTGGCCTCTAGTGGAATTTTCATGCTTCCTCTTAATCACAGAGAAGTAATTGACCTTTTGTGTCAGTTAAGACATGCTATTTCCCTTTGCCTCTGAAGATCTGGGGAAGAAGAGCTCTGTCCTTCAAAGAGGCCACCACTCCCCATGAAATTAGAGGAATTTCTCATAGAAAGATATCATTTGGAAAAAGAGTAACTGTCTAATAAGACAGTCAATAAAGATGCTGGGAAGGAATGGAGAGACGAGAGGTGGAAAATCCTTTGAGATCTGGCCAAATGTTTTTCTTAAAACACATTCCAACAGAGAGAAGAGCTTCAAATTTCCAAGAGTTGAAACTAATCTGTTCTGGTTTAGGGTTTTCAGTGAAGACTTTCTCGTTTCTAATTTTACTACCGCTTTCTCTTAGAGGGTACAGTCCTATCTGGAGCTCCTCTGTTTTCTTGCACTTCAGTGTCTTTTGAAAACTGAATTCCTCCAGCCAGTATGGCAGGAAATAGAAATAGCAATACAACCTCTTTCAGACATTTGTTGTTGTTGTTCACCCCCCAACATCTGGAGTTATTGAGGGTTAGGTAATCACAAGGTCTGAGATAGTGAGTGTCCCTGTGGAGCAGCAGATGGAAGTGCCTGCAGCTTGTGACTGCTGAAATGCTGAGCTGTCTGAACCCTTTCTGTCTTCCTTCCAGGTGGACATGTTTTACCACTGACAGCATCAAGAAAGTGACCCATAGCAGCTGCCAGCAACAGGTTTCTCAGTTTCTTTTCAGATGGTGGAAAACCATTTTAGTGAGTGCTCTTCAGAGGATGAAACAGTTACAGTAAGTTTGATAGACAACCTTTTTGTGTCTTCAAGATGTCTTTAGCACTAAGTGGGAATATTGGGAATAAAAATTATCATCAGTACTGATTTTTTTTTTTTTCCCCTAGTGTGACAATTAACTGATAGAAGCTAAGTGGAAATCATTTCTTAATCACAGGAAGCTTTGGAGCTTCTGATTTTGAGACAGCCCTACTTCTGGCTTACATCATGTGTCACTTCATCTGCCTCGCCACACTGAGTAACGCATTTTAGGGCATCTAAACTAATGCGTCAAGATACAAATCAGGCTGAAGAACCAGATGGGCTTAAGAGTATGTCATTGTGTAAGGTACTTGTATGGCCAACCAACTTCTGCTTTACTAGATTGTGTAATTCCCATAGGTCAAAATTTCTGCCTTTTGGCTAAGGCAAGAATTTGGCCTGGCTTCCAGGCTTACTCAGAGATCAAAGGTGCTTGAACCTAAGAACATAAGCCTATTCCTGCTTTGACCACAACTTGGAAGTCTTCAGCACAAGGCTGTCCTAAGACCTTGGCAACAGCCATGCTTCTAGCCTTCCCTCTACCATGCATTCTCTGAGCAATCTTCCTGCTCTTTCTTGAAAGCCTTCAGTATGTCAGTGCATTTTGAGGCCAACACTGTTGGTGTTTCAGAAAGGTACCACAAACTCCCTGTGGGGCCTAGCCAATGTTCCTCACCACCAAGCTGAAAAGCAATAGAACCTTAGTAGATTTAATTTTCTTCCATAAATATTGAGGGTCTCTGAAAGTAAAGAAAAGCTGGCCACTGCATTCAGAGAGAGAAGGCCTAGTCCCTAAGGCAGAAGAGCATAAACAACAAACAAGGGATGATAAAAATTCTGAGGCGTTTCAGTGTTGGTCTCTCAAAGCATCTGATGCAAATGCCTCAAAATAAAGCAAGAGATTTGAAAGCAACTCAAGCAATTTTCTTTGAACACCCTTTTGTATGTGGATTTCAAGCACTGAAAGAGGGAAATTGTTATATCAATGAGATCTCTTGTGTTTTTACTAGGAAAGCAATGATACCATAACAGCTAGCTACGGTGACCATGCTCCAAATATGCAGCATGGGTTGATGAGCGTGTGATTGTTGAGAAAGACTTACTTTTCTCTCAATTAAAAGCTCTTTCTTTGGTACATAAATAAAGCAGCCCAAAGGCAGAGAGTTAATTTGAATGACTGGTGCTTAATTTGTATTGGCTCTGATGGATGCTGCTTACATTAATTACAGGGAATCCATTGCACAGGATGAACTATTATTGAATCATTTCTTAGATTTATTAAACATAAGCCAGCTTTTATCCTACATGCAGGGCTTTGAACTGTTACTGAACACTTTCTTGATCCATTTTCTTTGGGCTTTTATTCCACCTGCAGGTCTTGTCTTTTCCACTTACACAGCCTCCAAAACAACAGGGTCAGTCTTGCTGCTTTGACGCAAGCGGCACTGTTGTTGACGTCAAAGGACCTTGGCCTGTGTTGAGATGGTGCTGGCCACGTCTTTACTGTGATAATTGCAAGGTACTCTCTGCCTTAATGGTCCGCTGTTGGTTTGGGTTGTGCTAGTGGGTGGAGTTGAGGGGAAGGAGTGTATTGTATTTGGGGTAAGGGAAACCGGCTCTTCAGGTGTGATGAGTTCAGTAGCTCTAATAGCTGCTACCCTGAGCCCTAATGATGGCCATGTGGAGTGATTCCCACTCTGCAGCAAAGGCCAGGGGTGAGTATGCTTTGCCTAGCCCCAGTTCCTGGGTGCCAAATAATTACCCGAAGTGGAAGGAGGATGCAGGAAAACACTGGAAGCTCTGTAGGGTTTCTGCTGTTCCCCCACTTCACACTCATTCCCAATGTATGTGCTGTGGTGGGTCCCAGAATGGGAAGGTATGAGAGGAGGACTGTGTCTCAGAAGAGCAAGGTGAAAGTTTGTGCATCCACTGAGTGGTTCTGTAAGAGTATTGTCTTAACAGGCATGGGAAGGAGCTGAAGTTTCGGTCTGCTCTGATGGACAAGGCCTTTGGCAGCTTTGCTTTGATTTCCTGGCAGTATGGCACATCATCCCCTGGGAAGGTGGTTAAATGCAAATGGGTTCTGTCTTACGTGGAAGGCAGGGAAAAAAAAAAGGTGCATTCCCTACTCTGAAATTGGAGACAGTGTTTGTCAAAACACCTCTGTGCCCCAGTTGCTGTTGCTAAGGATTTAAACCAAAGGCACACTTTTCTCTGAGAAGATACTGTTTGAGAGGGGGGGAAAAAAAATCTTTAAAAAATATTCATTAATAAAACAATTGACTTTTTTTTTTTCTTCTATTTTACTTTTGGTGAGCAAAGGGAGACCACCAGAGTACTTTTATGAAGTTTGTGCCCTTGAAACTCTATGGATCCTGCCCACAAAGATGTCTGTATGTACAATCAGGAGCAGCTCAGGTCTTAAATGCTGTTGTTGCTTGGGTTTTACATGTAGATGGCTTTGAAGTTTTCCCTGCAGAACAGGGTCAGTATCTGTAGGTGGCTGCACGTGGTGATGAGACTGCAAACTGTCAGAGATTTTGGCAGGAGACAGAAACCCTGTGAACATTTGCAGCTTCAGATGAGTTGGTACTTCTCTCGCAAAGCTTTTCCCAGAGTAGGGGGTAATTATGGAGTGGCCCATGTCTGCTTGGAGGTGTGACACTTGTTTTTACAGCAGCGGCTTCTACCTACTAGTCATACAGTTCTCAGCGCCATTTAACCTGGGGACAGCCTTTGGTGGATATGGTTTCTGTGTCCTTGGTATTCCAGCTTCTGTCTGCTCCTCTAGTTTCCCCTTGAAGCCTGCAGATGTTAGCATCCACAGCATCTACTGCGACTGCGTGGTGAGACACTTCCTATTGCTGGTGCTGGCCCTGGCTCTGGCTCTGTGGCCACCCTTGAGCTTCATTTCAGCTCTTGGTTTTGAGGAAACAGTGAGACAGCTGTTCCCTTTTTGCCCTCTCTGTGACAACACTCTTGATGTTGTAGACTTTTTTTCATGACACTTTAAAGTCATCTCTTTTCCAGACTCAAGTCCTGAACTGTTTGGTCACTCCTTGCACAAAAGCTGCTCTGTGTCATTTGGCTTTCTGAAATGCTAATAGTAATGTATTTTACTTATTTCTTGGAAACTAGGCCTGGTTTCTGTCAGTCACGGGGTAAGAGGAGAGGTCCTCCTGTGGGTTAGTAAGTTGTTATAGATAGGAAAGAAAGGGTGACGGTAAATGGGCAGTTTTCCTGATGGGAGGAGAGTTGTGGTGGGGTTTCCCAGGGACATGTGTGGAGAGCTGTGCTCTTCCAGATATTTGTAAGTGATTGGGAAAGATAAATCATCACTTAGGAATGTAAAAAATAAGGAGGGCTGCAAAGAGCTGTAGGAGAATTCAGTAAACATGGGTAGAAAACAAAGTGACAGCTGTCACTGTGTCATGCTGCAACATGGCAGTGGCACTCAGCTGCGCAAAGTAGTAGAGATAGGCAGGAAAATCCAGGATCACAGGTCAGCAGGAGAGCACCTGGAGTGTAGCACAAAGGAATTCCAGCCACTCCAGCCAGTAAATCAACTTCATCAAGGGTCCAACTTAAATGCCTCTCTGCAAAGGCATGTAGCATAGGCCATAAACAAGAGGTAGTCAGAGACATGTCCACACCTGCAGGGCTGTGGTCTTACTTACATCAGAGAGACATGGTGGGATGGCTCCTATGACTGGAGTGTTAGAATGGAAAGATACAGACTCTTCAAGAATGACAAGCAGGGGAGACAAGGAGCAGATGTTGCTTTCTGTGTTAAGGACCAGCTGAAGTGCATGGAGCTCCTCCTGGGGATGGATGAGGAGCCAGCTGAGAGCTTATGGGTCAGGATAAAGGGAACACAGGGACAAGTGATAATGAGTGTCTGCTACATGCCACCTGATCAGGAAGACCAAGCAAATTAGGCCCTCTGCAGATGGGTAGGAGCAGCCTCACATTCACAAGCTCTGATCCTCATGGGGGACTTCAACAAGTCACAGAAGGCAAAGGCAGGGATTAGGAGAATGAAGAACTACCCACTGTAGGAGAAGATAAAGTTCAATGCCATCTAAGGGACCTGAAGTTGCTCAAACCCATGACACATGATAAGGTGCATCCAGGGGTCCTGAGGGAACTGGCAGATGAAGTTGCTAAGCCATAGCCATCATATTTCAGAAGTTGTGGCAGTCCAGTGAAGTTCACACTGACTGGAAAAGGGGAAACATAACACCCATTTTAAAAAAGGAAAAATAGAAGACCCAAGGAACTATAGGCCAGTCAGCGTCACCTCTGTACCCAGCAAGATCATGGAGCAGATCCTCCTGGGAACTCTGCTAAGGCACATGGAAAATAAGGAGGTGATTGGTGACAGCCAACATGGCTTCAGTAAGGGTGAATTGTGCCTGACAAATTTGGCAGCCTTCTGTGACGGGATTAAAGTGTTGGTGGATAAGGGAAGAGTAACTGACATCATCTACCTGGACTTGTGCAAAGCACTTGACGCTGTACTGCATTGCATCCTCTAAATTGGAGAGACGTGGATTTGAGGGATGGATCACTCACTGGATAAGGAATTGGCTGAATCAGGAATTGGTCACACTGAAAGAGTTGTTGTCAGTGGCTCAATGAACAGGCAGAGACCAATAGAGAGTGGCATTACTCAGGGATCGGTACTGGGACTGGTGCTGTTTATCATCTTTGTCAGTGACATGGACAGTGGGATTGAGTGCACCCTCAGCAAGTTTGCTGATGACAGCAAGCTGTGTGGTGCAGTTGATACGCTGCAGGGAAAGGATGCCATCCAGAGGAACCTTGGCAGGCTTGAGAGGTGAGTCCATGCAAACCTCATGAAGTTCAACAAGGCCAAGTGCAAGGTTGTGCACATGGGTCGGGGCAATCCCATGCACATATACAGGCTGGGCGGAGAAGGGATTGGCAGCAGCCGTGAGAAGGACTTGGGGTTGTTGGTGGATTAAAAGCTCAAAATGAGGCAGCAATGCATGCTAGCAGGCCAGAAAGCCCACCATATCCTGGGCTGCATTAAAAGAAGTGTAGCCTGCAGGTTGAGGAGGGGATTCTCCCCTCTGCTCTGCCCTGGTGAGCCCCACCTGGATCCAGCATCCAGGTCTGGGGCTTCCTGGATATGTTGGATCTTTCCAGAGGAGGGCCACGAAGATCATCAGTGAGCTGGAGTAATTCTGCTATGAAGACAGGCTGAGAGAGTTGAGGTTGTTCAGCCTGGAGAAGAGAAGCCTCTGGGGAGATTTTTGTAGCAGCCTTCTGGTACCTAAAGGGATCCTACATGGAAGATGGGGAGGAGCTCTTTATTAGGCAGTGTAGCGATAGGACAAGGGTAATGGTTTTAAACTGAAAAAGAGGAGATTTAGACTAGATACCAGAAAGAAATTCTTTACTGTGAGGGTGGTGAGACACTGGCCCAGGTAGCTCAGAGAAGCTGTGGATGCCCCATCCCTGGAAGTGTTCAAGGCCAGGCTGGATGGGGCCTTGAGAGACCTGATCTAGTGGGAGGTGTCCCTGCCAGTGGCAGGGGTTTGGAACACAATGATCTCTAAGGTCCCTTCCAACCTAAACTGTTCCATGATTCTATGACACATCTGTGAGCTCTCAATAAAAATATTGGTATTGAAGAAAGACCATGTCATGGGAGAAAGTCCCCTGAAAACATTGATCCAGTATTCAGCAATAGTCAAATGTTATGGAGAAGAGAGGAGAGGAAGAAAAAAAATATTAAATATTTGTGCTATACCTAAATCCCCAGAGTTCCTGTACCTTGGGCTTTATGTTCAGTTCTGACCACCTCACTAAAAGAACGGGTGTAGTATAACTATTCACTGAAGAGAA
>VXBW01003313.1:534850-599556 GCA_013400375.1 Thinocorus orbignyianus
TAAGAAGCATGAAGAGCTTCCTTGCAAATAAAGATTAAGTCATGTGGGAATTTTTGGCTTGGAAATAAAGACAGCTGAGCAGTCACGTGATAGAAGCCTATAAAATAGTTGGAACGGTATGTAGAGGAAGGTTACAAAAACTCCTATTCAATAATCTTCATGTTGTAACATCCAAGTGCCATCAAATGCAATCACCAGGTAGCAGGTTTAAAGCAAGCATATTTATGTTTATGATGTATAGGTACATTATGAAGCCAGTTATCTCAGACTATTATGGAGCCCAAATGTAGATACTAGTCTTAGAAGGCATGAGATATGCTCACAAGTTATATATGTACTGGGATTTACTGTACCTGGATGAGAAAATGGAGAGCCAGGATGACATCTCCAGCTCAAGAGATCCTTAAATCAGTGATTGCCTGAAGCTGGGAGCACATATTGAGCAAAAGATCACTCTGTACTTGTCCTGTTCTTTATACTCTCCCTGACGTGTCTGCAATGCAGCAGGTGACTTTGATCTGCCCATATTTATTTGTATATTGCTGTGAGTATGCTGAAGACTGTGAGATTTCCATTACAGGAGCTTAAGAGCAGAGTAGCTAAATGTCTGTCTGCTGTGGGGTAGGTAGAACTTATCATGCTTCAGCTAGAAGCTAGATTCAAGGACTAATGTCACTTTGATCCCATTTCCTGCAATTCTGTGGAAATAGTGAGTGAAAGTGCCTACTTCTCCACTTCCCACCTCTGGGCTGTCATCAGGATGTGACAGAAAGGGGTCCTAGATTCTAATGGGAAAGAAAGACTGAAACAAGGGCAAAGCCTGCAGCTGGCATGTAATCTTCCTGCTGTTGCAATTGCCGTGGAGGCTGAGGGCGAGTTACAGCTCTGAAGTGCACCAGAGCAGACACGCCAGGATGTGACTCAAAGGCCAGGATAAGCCATAAGCGGGGTCTGTAGGCGCTGGAGACAACATTATTTCAGTCTGCTGTGCTACTGGCAGCCTGCTTTCAGAGGAGTGCAAGTGGCAGAATGAGGTTGCCTCAAGCCCTGGGAGAAAGGAATTGCAGCCACTGAGCCTCTAGGTATGAGCTGTTGTTGTAACATCGTGGCTGAAGTGGTGAAGATCCAGATGAAGCATGTAAGGAGAGGTTTCACAATACATCTGGCCCCATGAGCTTTCCATAGGAATGTCCTGGACAGAACAGAGATGGGCTTATGGGACAGACAGTAGTCTTATCCCTACTTACTGCTTTTAGTCTCTTCATTTGGTATGATTATGATTATTTTTGGACTGTAAGCTAACTTGCAGGACCCTGTTGCCAGATGCAGGGTGATGTTGGTGGTCAGTAGTGCAGCTACAGCAGATGCTCTTGCATTTCAGAATGCACATTATTCAAGGCAATGGCATGAGGAAGTTACCACTGACTGAGTCTCTCTGCCATTCCCTCTCCCCCAGCAAAACCAATCCCTGTAGGTTGAATTAAAAATGGACAGCTGTTGACTTGACAAGCTACCAGACTGTGCTGGGAGAAAAGCATTAAAGAAAAAAAAAGATCAAGAGTTGTATACTTGCAGTTACAGAGATGAATTGAGCTCCCAAGGAACTCAAAGAACATAGCAAGAACTGGCATTTAAAATCGCAGCATGCAGGAAAAGATATAAGCAAACAGCAAATTCACGTCCTCTTTGAAAGTGTCTGAAGATTTATGTGAGCCACAGCATGTTGTTTTTTTTCCCAGGGACTTGCTTTGAGGTCCTCTGTTATTAACAGACAAGCTGTATTGCCAAGAAGATAGCTGAACCTCTAACTTTAAGTTCAGCTCCCAGTCCAGGAGTCTGGAGCTGCATCTAACCACAAATACCCGAGCCTGGAAATCCCTCCTCAGAGGCAAAGCAGCTTCCAGGCTCTGACTAGCTATTGCGAAGAAACCTGAAGATGCCTTCCATGGTCATATCATGCGTGTTCTGAGGCTGAGCAGTCAGAAACATTAGATGGCTCCTGCCCAAGTCAACCTCATAGTGTCTACCACATATAAAGTATGAGTAACACCCAGTCTTTGAACCACAAGTAAACCACTTCAGTGCAGTTCCATTAAGGTATGTTCTGCAAGTAATAATTGCAAACAGTTCCTTGCATTCCACCTCCACAAGCCCTCTCCTTTTCCTATGGGGCAAAATCTTTTCCTAATGTTTTTGAAACCAGAGCAACAAATGAAAATATTTCCAGCTTTGTTTTTAACTGTTGCTGACAACCTCTGAAGTGATTAGAGAGTGTGCTTGTTTCATTTGTTTATTTTTTGTTATGTTATTTGCATTCATTAAATGCAGGCATAGCACACAAAAAAATTAGAGCATAAGGGATTTGTTTGTGGGTTTAAACCTGGTTGGAAGAAAGTCAGTCTAACTGCTAGCAGTCTCGAAGATGGCATTTCTGTAATCCTGCTGGAAAACAGAGCCTGTCAGGGCATAACTTCTACTGTTCCAAAAGTGTTTCTGCATTTAGCATGGAAAGACCAAAGGAATCACATCTATTTTAGCTAGGTATGTCCTGAAGCCATGGCATGATAGTTGCAGGAGGGATTATTGTTTGTATATCTTTATTAACTCCCAGCTAATAGGGAAATCAAAGATTACATTGCAACAGCCTAAGCCGGATCTTAATGAAGTCTTTACAGAGAGCAATTTTTTGTTAAGAAGAGCAGTTTTGGCCTGTTTATACTCTGATCTGAATTCACCAGTTTTTTTAGAGAGGACTCCTTGAAGGATTTGGACTGGAGTCTCTTACCCAAGCTGACTAGAGAAGTCTTACGGTGGTTTGGGGATAGGGCTCCCCGTGCTCAGCAACAGGAGAGGTGTACTTTACACAATACAAAAATTGTAGCGATTAACAGGCACTGCTTGAGTGAGGTCTCTGTCCACACACTTGCTCTCAGATAGCAGAGACTTCCAAAGCCACTTCTCTGATGTGTCTCTTCTCCCTCTCGGGATTAGGTCTGATGAGCCTGGTGGATAGGTTTGTCACCTGCAGCTGTGAACTCAGCCATTGGCTTTCACTGCAAATGGAGAAGACCAAAACTGGGGGTTCTGTATCCTTGAATTTAATTTAAATGAACCATTTTCAGTTTCTAGCCTACCTAAAATAATTTTTCTTTGTTTTTCTGTTCAGCACTGCAAGCCCCTCCTCTCTTCCTTTCCCCAGTAAAATTTGCATGTCCCTAATCCTAGGATTTGCTTAAGCAACTACTGAGGATCCTGAAATGGCTTCTCCTCCAACTGCTTTTTCTCCAGCTGCAGACAATTACCGATTTGTCCAATTCTCACCACATATATTATTAAGATCAAAGGCAGACCTCAAAACATTAGCAACTAATTTCAGTATTATAGTTCTAATAAAATGAAAGCGGGCCACTATGAGGCAACATCTCCTTTGTATGTGGTAACTTCTTCATAGAATTCTGAGGTTTTCTTCCTTCCCAGATAGAATTAATCATAGTTGCAAGGATCTATGGATTACTGTTGCTTTTAAATTTCCAGTAGGGTGGCAGATGGGAGTAATTTGGGTATGTCCCTGGCGAGAGCAGGGAGAGAGGCAGAATAGTGCTAATAATTTGTTTTTTCTTATTCTAATAAAATTCTGCATTCAGCATTAGAGGCTCTTTTTACAAGGGTCTCCCTTTTATCATAAGGCTTGGTAGCAGATGTTGATTTCTTCTGTATCAGTGCAAGCAAGAGGAAAAGAAAGTGCCACAGCTCAGTCTTGAGGGCAGCAGGTTTGGATGAGCACAGGTTTCAGAACTGAGGGGTGCTGAACATGGAAGGTGGAAAGAATTATGGGTATAGGGAAAAATGCATCTCCTTAATATAGAAGACAAAGGCAACCGTAAATCATTTGCCTTCACTGAACTGGAAGATAGGAAGAACTGCTTTCTTTTGAAGTATTTCTATGTTTAGGCCCTACTTCATTGAGAAAACATCTACCCTTTCAGCTTCCAGCTCTGGCAAAGAAACTCGATGGCCTTCAAATCTGGACTGATCAACTGTCTATAAGGCACAATGGTGCAATCAGCCCTACGGTCTTCTACTCTAGCCCTCTGCTAGCTTGGAGGGTCTGATGAAGACAAAGGTCTGAAGGAGAACCTGCCAACCCAGCCCTGCCTCAGCCTACCCCAGGATCTCAACCAGGGCAGGGGCATGGGTAGCTGCTAGCACGTTGGTGATGGAGCCCTGGTCCTACCAGCCTGTCTTGGGACAACCCACCATACCCATTGTCATTGGAAACGGGCATGAAAGGAAGCAGAAGCTGGATTTACTGTGGGGCTCTGCTGGGGACACAGAAGTCCAAAGCATGGGCTGCAGAAAGGGCTTGGGGAAGGGAAGGTAAGCATTAATTCCCTCTGTAGGGCAGGTCACCTAAGCTTGAGATTTGTCACCAGTTAGCACAAGCAGGCAGGCAAATCAATAATGATGAGAGGGCTATGTCTGAAGCCATCTTGTCTGACTTGTATCCCAGTGCTCAGGTCAAGGCTAGAGTAGGACCACTCTTGCCAGCAAGATTCGTAGCCTAAGAGGAACCTGCTCTGGGGCTCCCCAGGGGTGAGAACTGTTGAAGATAAAAGACAAAAGCATGGGAGCAAAGCCTAGAAGCTGTGAGGCCCTAGGGTCCATCTTTCATGGAATTGTCAGAGCTGGAAGGGACCTCTAGAAACCATCTAGTCCAACTCCCCTGCTAAAGCAGGATTGCCCAGAGCCCATCACTCAGGACTGCATCCAGGTGGGTCTTGAAAATCTCCAGAGAAGGGGACTCAACACCCTCCCTGGGCAGCCTGTTCCAGGGCTCTGTCACCCTCACTCTAAAGAAGTTTTTTGTCATATTTGAATGAAACTTCCTGTGTTCCAACTTGTGCCCATTGCCCCTTGTCTTGTAACTGGGATCAACTTCCATTTCTTCTGAGGTGTGAACTAGCCTCGTGGGCTGCTGCAGAGAAGATACTCACTGGCTCTTCCTCTGGATGCTGCTTCCCTCTTGTAATGAACATGGCTCCTGCTTTCTGGGGCTGTCACTGACTTCTGTTATGGGTAACCCCTCCTGAGTGGGACTTTCCAGGAGCTGTGGGTATCAACAACACTGTGTTAGGAAACCTCAAACAGCAAGATGTGTGCACCATAGCCCTTGGCTTGGTCGGCGTGATTTTGTCACTGACTTCGCAGCGCCACCCTCCCCATTGCCACCCCCAAAACCGTTGTGCTTGCCCAGGTGAAGGATGAGGTGATGTGGTGGCACAGCAGTGAGGGTGCCTTTGGCTGGCTTTGGTGCCTCTGTAGTGGACAGGCTAATTCCGTGTGCGGTGAGCTGAGTAGATGGGGTGCAGTTGTGAGCCCCGTCTGTCTGGATGTGCTGCAAGATAAAGGGGATGTCTTAAACCACTGTGGCAAAATTTGTTAGAGCTGCTCTGCCAGAGCCTGGAGTTAAAAGGGGCCTTTTCCCATGTAGTCATGCCAGAAGAGATGATCACAAACAACTGGCTGTCACTGATCTGCTCTGAAGTCCTGGTTTTTGTAACACCCCGATTTAAACAGTTCCATGCCCCAGCAGCTCCAAGGGTACTGATCAACTGGGCAAAGTGTCCTGCTTACAGGGAGAGTTTTGCAGGAGGGAGCTGGTGTCTCAGAGCTCCATCAGGGCAGCACATAACAACGCAGGCACTGTTGAAATCTCTGCTCTGTCTCCCTGTGTCCCCATTGGCTGGGGTGGCCCTTCTGCCATTTCCTGGTCAGCAATGGTGCAAATTGGTCTCATGATTTTTATTTGGAGGTGAGCTTGACACCACCTTCATGTGGCCTTTAATCTCCAAGTGTCAGGGTTTGTTTTTTTTAAGATGAAATGACCCATGGACTAATAATGTTATGAAAAGATATGGTCTGGATTTTCCCCCTGCATCATGTCTGCAACATTATAGACTTGATACGACCTACCGCAACCGTGTTGTGTACGCTGCATAATACGTCATTCCAACTCCAGAGAACCTCTCAAAGGCTAATCTGAAAGCTGATTTATGGCAACCCACCTCAACCTGTAACAGCCATTAGCTCACTTCTAACACTGCTGTGTTTCTTGACTTTCTGCCTGGTTTAATTCGGAAGCAGACGGGATTTCTGTAGGATATAGGTCAGCTCTTCAGACGGTTGCTGGACCTTTGCCAGTTCTTGCCAGATGGGGATTGGGCACTGGCTTTGTCAGATGAAATATTACCTAGCCAAGAATTAGTGGCATCTGGCTAGACATTCTTTGCTTTGCAAGAGATTTGTTGTCACTCATCCCAAATACTTTGTTCTTGGATCTGGTATTATCTGACTGTAGCTTTTCCTCCAGCTACTTGCAGTGAGGTATTTACGTACACACAATCACAGCAGATAAATCTCTTATAAAGAGATAATAGTAATCTCTTTAATCAGCACACTGTAGTAATCCCTCATAAACAGACAGGCTGCAGCAAACCTTTTACTAGGTCAGTGTCACCGCTGATATTTTCTCTATTCTCTGTTGCCCTGTGTCAGCTGTGTAGCAGGAGGTGTTTCAGAGAGATCTGGAAATTAAACAATCGTGTGTGCATGCAGGAGCTGATAATATGCACCTTGAATACACACGCTATTTGGTGATAAGAAATCTGGGAGCAGCATGCAAAGATGAGTAGAAAAAATGCAAATGTGTCTTCACTGTGATTGAGCACATGGCAAATTCCAGTGGCTCCTATCTTGGGGCATTCACCACTAAACCAGCATTTACAATGTGCTTTTGTTTGCTCTTCATTCCTGGAAGCCAACAATGCTGCTGACACTGCAGAAGTTACGGTGACTGTTTCTTGTCATATGTGGTGCACATACATTATTGTAAATGTCCTTGTACGAATGAGCTATTGAAATATCAGGGAACATGAATTGCACTCTTGCCTCCAGCAAACTCTCCTTGTCTGGGTTTATTCAGTTGCTGTAGGACCCGCAAAAACATTTCTAAAGGAAAAATGATTCATCCAAGGAGCTTTAGCAAAAGGTGAGCTCCATTCAGACCCACTCCAGCAAATGGAGGGGGATGTCTGAGCAGAGGGAAGCCAGTGGTGTTGCTTATCCATAGCCCAGATCCAGCCCTTCTCACCATGCAGGTGTTAACACTTTTGCATGCGTTTTTTAAAGAAGAGAGTTTCTAAGTACATGCAAGGTTAGTATGTTGAGTGCCACACTAGAGGGACACCAGGTAAAGCAAGGAGGGTGAACGAGGTCTGGGAAATTGATGGGGCTTGTCTAAATTGTAAGATGATGTTCTCATTTCAGGCAAGGGCTCTGTAAGTCTGAGTTTCGAGCCGTCTGGAGAGACCAAGGAAGTGTGAGGGGAAAGAAGAGTGCCTCGTGTACCCCAGGGTTTCCTTTAGAAGAGAGGACAGGGTAACCTTTAATGTTTGTTTGCTTTCTGGATTTGCAGGTCAGCTTTAGCAGGCCTGTGTGCACTTGAAGAAAAAACAAAATAAGAAGACAAGCTGCGTCCAGTCCATGGGTCTTACTCATGGGACTAGTCCTTACTCATCGAGTCGGCCCCCGCAAGGTCGATGAGACTGCTCGTATGATTGAGCCTTTTGGCAGAAGGGCCTGTTCCTTCAGACGGGGATCTGTTTGTTTTGCACACTGTAAAAATGCAACCGTTGCTGGAAGACAGCAGGAATTTTACCCGTTAAAGGTCAAATGCGCAAAAGCCCACCTGGGATAGTTCTGGGGTCCAGGACAGTCCTGGCACCCTAGCAACAGTCTTCAAGAATCCACCATGAAGTTGCCAGAGCTACCCTGTTCCCAGGGCTGTGGCAGCAGACAGGCAGCTCCCCTGTCTTTTTATGTTGCTATAGAATTTATGTCGTTTAGGTCAATTGAGGAAGGTGGGAATGGAGGCAGAACGTTCCCATTCACATCATGTGTTGCAAAGAATATTCCTCTCTGTCCTATTTTTTCCCCACACCAGCAAAAATGTTGCCACCCTCAACTACAGAGCAACCCGGAGCCAGAAAAGAGGGCAAGATGGGCAGCTGAAGACTGTAAATCTCTGGTCCAGGTGCAGAAACCACATACACACCCCTAAACCCCGATGATCACAAACATCCCGGACATCCATTTCAACGTGGCATCTTCATCAGCAGTGTCCTTGGCTGTGGCTGCTGATGTGGGCTGTATTTTCGCTGTGGAGATTGCCCAGCTCGCAATAACAATGGTGCTTCCTGCCCTTCCAAGCAGGCAGCGGTGGAGCACAGCAGCACTGGAAACCTCCTTTTTATCTCGGCTTCCTGTTGAAGCTGAGCTTCTGGAAGGAAGGAGGATCTTACGATTAGAACATCAGGCTGGTGGGACTGTATTGCAGGTGGACTTTCTACCTGCACTTTCCTGTGTGATTTTGAAAGTCATTTAGACTCTGCTTCATTTTGTTGCATTTTAGGAACAGGAAAAATTCCCTGTTTCTGAGGAGAAAGAGTAATAGAAGTCTGTGGCTCAATTGGAGGACATGGTCAAGAGAGCCTAATAATTGTGAGAGAGAAGGAAAGCTGTTTGACTGTGGCACTTGGGAATCCTCTTTGATGGTACTAAAGCTAAGCACGGTAGCAGAAGTTCTCCGAGTTTGGTGGGATTTCTTATTTTTCCTGAGGTGTCTCCTACAGACACTGGAAGTTCAGCTTTTTATAGATAGGGAGATCTTCGGAGCATGCAGCCTAAAAACAAGGAGAGACTTGACTCTACTGTGTATAACTTTCAGGGATCTATGTGTAGACAAGTTTGCCCATGAAGAAAAATCCTTCCTCGTGGTTAGTGTGAGGCTACCATGACAGTACATTCCTGCAAAGTTGTCATCCTCAACAGGGAGGCCTGGCACTTGCTAACCTGCTCCAAAACACCTATTTGGGGTGCAACTGCTCTCTGGAACCGGCCACCAGAACTGCAGTGCAATCAGGCACTGATTAGCTGCTGATTAGCAGACTGATTACCTGCCCTCACTCCACCTGTAAGGATGTGGTGAGAAGACAAAGACACATGTCGGTGAATTGCCTTGGAGGGAATCTGAATTTCACAGTTAGTGGGTTTTGATCAGTGGAAGGTGTTTTTAAACAGGGACCTCCGTCCCAGTCAGTAAAACAGTACTGACCAAACTGGGATGGGGAAGATCTTTACTGCTGAGACAGGGCTGGAGTACAGAACAAAGATCCAGAAGGGAAGGCGTGTAAGTGACTTTGGTTGGGGGATCATGAGACCCTTGGGACCAGCAGTGGGCTGCTACAAAACCGTACTGTCAGCCAGCTGAAGTTGTTGGTGCATTTTTCAAGTCAGCTGTCCTGCAGACTGTGAGTATCTCTTTCCAAGGCGAGAGAACCAACAGCTCAAAAACTTGACTTTCTTCTGAGGCTTGCTAGGGATTGATCATAAAATAAGTTAAATTATCTCTTTTTTTTTTTTTTTTTTTTTTAGTTTTTAGAAGGGGCAACTTAGGTATAAGCAATAATGTCAAAAGAAGTTGGACTTGAGGACACTTTGGTGTGATTTATGAAGGTGACCCTCCCGATTGACTGAACTGGTGGCTGTATTCCAGTGAATCTTGACTGAGCAGTTTAAGGTGCCTTTGCTCCCTGAGCATCAGGCCCATCCAGCATTGCAAGTTAGCTTAGCTGCTCCAGCAGCAGTTTGATGTCCTGGCTGAGACTCCCTCCACAAGCAGACCAAGCCTCAGCAGCCTCCTCTGTGCTTTCAGGAACACAAAGATGCTGAATTTTCCAAGGCAGTAACCTCTCTCAGAGAGGTGACCAGCTGCAAGGGGCAGCCACTTCTGAAACTGCTCCCATTTCCAAAGGGAACACATGTTTGTGCAGTTAATAGTGAAGATTAGGTAGCAATTCTGTTTTAGCTGTTGACGTTGCTTAAACCCATGTTTTCAAAGCATTCTTCTACATGCACAAGTGGCAACAACCTCCTGATGAATCAGGGAAACATCTTCCACGTGCAGTTTAGCACTGATTTAACAACTACAGTTTAAAGCCTTTTAATTAATATCGTCGATTTGGTCAGGTTGCTAAAATCAATTTGAACGTGGTTTTGCTTAAGCTATTTTCGAAACCAATCACGTCACTACACTGGTGCAGAAATCTGAGCATAGATACCTTTTTTGTTTCTTTGCACTGCATTAGACCAGCTTTTACTTGTACCACAGTGGCAGTTCAAATCAGAAGACAAAATACTTCTTTGATACTTTCAAAACGAATTTGGTAAAATATCAGATCTTATCCTTTCTATTTAAGAATATGCCAAATAAAACCAGGGAAGATGAGCTTTAAAGAAGGCAGGAAGTAAAACCAAAAAGTATCCACCCTTCTTTATATGCCATAAAGCAGCAGAAAGGCTTCATGAGTTAAAAATACTTTCACAACACCATTAAATCTATTTATCTTTTCAAGGTCCAATGTTTCCTTTTTGTCAGCGTGCTTTGGTTATGATCCTTTATGATCTCTTTTCCACATCCAGCCCACAAGACTAAACATGCTTTATTTTTTTCATGGTACATTTCCTCCTTCCTGTTCTTGCCTCCTCACACTCACCCCCAGAGATCTGGGATGGTCTGAAGACAAGACAGAGCTCCTGCTGTGTCTAAAGATAGCTGCTGGGCTGGATGGGTAATGCGATACACAGCTTTTAGCTGTCTGGGTTGCTAATTTGGCTATGAATCGGGTCGGTCATGACTGAAATAGGCTGCATTTCACTAGCTTTCTAGTGGTCTGTTTGATACGATTTATTCCAGTTCATACCAATCTATCTCATTTGTCACAAATCACCACCAAAATTGAGCTTAACCTGCTCTCAACCTGATCCCTGCCAAAGTGGTGTGAACCTTTGGATGCATCTGTCCCATCTGGATTTTCTCCTGGTGGTGTTGTCCGTGTTGTAGCTGCAACAGTTCTTTTCACAGAAAAAATTGGCCCAGTGCCTTTCACCAACTGGAAAAGACAAGTCAGTGCTCCATCTGTAAGTGCACAGCCAAACCCTCCCTTTGCTGTCAGCTATACCATTTGAAGATGCTATTGCCTCTTCAGGGTGCAGGTGACTGTCCCTCTGCTGGAGGTAACCATTTCCAAAGCTCTGACGCTGGACAAGGCCATTCAACCAACCTCCGATCAGCTTCAGCCAGCCACATGGGTTAGAGTAGCCAGCACTGGTATATTGAAATAATCTGGCTGATTTTGGCAAAAGCAGGCTGGGGGGTCCTGCTGTAGAGGGTCTCTCCTGCTGGTGGATCACACAGGTGTCCATTGCAAGTAAGAAGTTTGTCCTTGTCGTGGTTCTGAGCAAATCAGAACCGAAGGACAGATAGTCCTCCCCGCCCCTTTCCCTTTTTAAAAAGGTAAAAGGAGAGGAGAGGGAGAAATTAAAGAGATTCAGGAGTTTAGAAAAACTAAACTACTTTAATAAAAACATAAAGAATAATAATATAATGAGCAATAAAATAAAATTTNTTGATATAATTGGGTCTTATCACTGTGAGACGAAGCAGTTTCTCTGAACAGTGTGCTGTTAATTTCAGAGTTTAGTTAGTTAGAAGAGGCCCAGCTAAGAAAGTAAAATTGTAAAACAGAAAATTGGTTCATTTTACCCCAAACCAGGACAGTCCTGGTTCCTAGTAGCTGCTGTGTGTTGGATTTAGTAGTGAGAACAACACTGATAAGACATACTGGTGTGGTTGTTGCTTGTGTAATGCATACTGCCATCAAGGAAAAGTCAAGGACTTTTTCAGCTTCCCATAGAAGCCAAGAGGGAGCACAGACAGGACAAGCTGGCCGAAGGAGCATTCTGTACCATAGACCTCATGCTCAGTATGTAAATGGGGATTGGCTGAGGGGCAGGAATCCATGATCCCTGCCCAGGGCAGGCTGGGAGGTTGATCACTGGGTGTTGAGCAATTGTATTTCAGCACTTATTTTGTACAGTCTTTTCCCATTATCAGTTATATTTTCTCCTTTGATATTGTTTTATTGAACTGTCTTTATCTCAGAGCGTGAGATTTTTTTCTCTTCTTTCTCTCTCTTCTCTCTGCCCTGTCAAGGGGCCAGGGAGGGCAGTGAGTGAATGTTTGTGTGGTCCTGGTTGCTGGCTAGGGTTAAACCATGACAAAGGTGCTATTTTGCCCCTGGCATTGGAAATGTGTTTTACTGGCAGAGATAACCCTAGAAGTCTGTTCACAACCTGTGTGTGTACTCAGAGCTGGACCAGACTCCTTCGCCAAAGATGGAGGTGGTTTACTGCTGCAGCTCTTGTGTCTGCAGAGTCCTGTTAACCTCCTTCTGCTGTGCATAGCACGGTTTGGAGTTGAATCAACTTGGACTTTCAGGGAATGTCCAACCCATATCCTGGGGATCAGCTTGGACCCAGTCTCACTAAGTGGCTTAGATGTAGCCACCCTGCTGCAGGAACCTGAGCTGGACAGATGCGAGCTGGTGGGCCACTGACTTCAGGATCAGAGAATGGGTCTGGGACCACTTCATTTGCTGGTATTACTGTCCCCTCTGTATCTCACTCTTTGTCCAGTGTCTCCACTTCATTTTTTCTAAATCATAAAGATATCATTGTAATACAAAAGCATGATCTGAAATAAGAGAGGTCATCTAATATTCAGGGAGGCATCTTTTAGGGTTTTCTGCAGCCCAGAGGTCACCCTGTCATTCCAGTGCTCTCAAGGGACACAGTAGATGGACTGAATTAGACAGGCAGGACTGGAATGATGCAGTCTCCAGTCATATCTACAAGTAGCTTCAATGGAGTCCCTGCTCTTGGTGCACCAAGAAGTAGCAAGACCAAAGGAGGTGAAACATGAATAGGAGCTGAAAGTTTGGAGCTCTTTTCTGGCATGGCAGATTTGCTCTGTGGCTTTTGCCAAATTTCTCTAAGCTTCAGTCTCTTGGCACTGAAAATGGAGAAAATAGCTTTACTTCCATGGTGGCTGCAAAACTCGTTGAGGAACCATCAGCAGAGTTCTTTAGATCAGCAGATGGGAGGATTTGTGTGGTATTTGTTATTTGCATCACAGACCTCCCTTTTTGTCCGATCAGGAGGGTTTTTTGCCTGGGTGTCTTGTTGGAACTGCCAGTGGCATCCTAGTTCTGGGCGTGCACTACACATTTTACCTGCTCTCTGAACATTGATCAAAGCTTCTGGGAGGAGAAGCCAGCAACATACTAAATACATGTCAGTTCAGTTGTTTTCACATGCAGAGCTTTGCTTAGCCTGCTAAAGTTCATTATCTCCAAGCCAAGTAATTGAGGGAGTCAAGGCCCTGTTTAACCTTTTGGGAAGAGCTGATGCCTTGACATCCACAAAGAACTTCTTTGTTTGAGGAGCTAAAGCATCTTTGCGAGGTTAGGCTCAGGTATTACAGCCCAGCACGTGGCTGATAGCTCTAACAAGGAAGGTTGGGGCTGGAATGTGGGAGAGCTAGGGCTTGACTGATTCCTCTGCCTGAGGGAGTTTGGAACTGCAACTCTCACCCATGAGGACATTGCCCTAGCCACCCTTGAGGGACGAGAGAAAGATATTGCAAGCACTCTCAACCCCACATGTTGCATCTTCCACTTTCTATAAGGTAACCTAAATAATGACTAATCCGCAGGAAAAATTACCTCACTATGTTCTAGCCCTTGAACAACTAATTTCAGGCTCTTGTTCCTGCTCCTGTGAACAGGAGGGACTGTGGGTTACCCACACCAGGGTACCTTAGAGTTTGTTTTGTAATGGCAGACCCTCAGTTTGAAGTCTTGAGCCGAATGAGACAAAGTGAATTGGACCAGGAATATCTTGTTTTCTGAGAAGATGTTCTAAACCTTGAACTAAAGAAAGACCAGTGGTCTTCCTCAGTTTTTGAACTTGGACTGCCTGTTAAATATGATGAAAAATTCAGGGTAAAACAAACCAGCTTTCCCCAGTGAATACTCTGCCTGAGATCCCAGTCACAACCCTGCAGGCAGCCTGTGGGATTTAGACAGTCTCCTTTACAGGAGTCAAGGCAATGTGAATTTTATCCCAGAACTGTCCAGCATTCGGTATGGCTATTGATGTATATGTTACGTTGCATTCTACTATGAGAATGTCTATAATGGATAAACCTGTAATGCCATTTTTACATTACCCACATTACATTCATACAACAATCACTTTATATCTCTTTCTTTTTTTCAGTTGTCACTGATGCTATTTTCTGTGCTTCTGCCTGTGTTGGAAGTGAATTTGGAGCAACACACTGAAGAACTATTGTTCCTTATCTAGTAGCAATCATATTCAGCAAATCTGTGTTTAAAGTGATGTAGTTAATGTGAAGAAAAATTAATTGCACCATTTTTATTTCATTTTATTTATTTCCTTTGTCCCCTTTGGGATTGTTACCTTGGCATGTGCAGCTGCAGACTTGCCCTCTTTTAACTCAAGTCACCCTCTAATTGATCACCATCATCCTGCAACCTAGAAAACCATGGGTCTGCCTTGCTGCAAGCTGAAACAGGCACCGCGTGAGGCATTTCTCCAGTGTCATGCCTGGTATTAGCTGGGTACTCTACAAGCTACTTTGGCATCTTCACTCCTATAAATCTGTCCAGTATAATGAGGCTCATGGGTTATTTAAGGTGGAGGGCTGTTGGCTAGAGTGCTAAAGATCTGACTTTCATCCACATCCTCGTGTAAGCAATTCCACATGTTTGCTGTCCATATGGACATTGCAAGAACAGAGGAATCTTGAGAGAGCAAGAATGCTTCATTACCTTAAGTTACCTCAGAAACCCATTTGACTCGGTAAGTTCTGCAATAATCACATTTTTTAGTTGATTTAAAATGAACAACAGCTTCATACAGGTCCCACATAGTGTAATGAATACATTGATTGTAGTTGATTAATAACATGCTCCTTTTTATTTCAGAACACGGCCAGAAAGTCAAGTGTACCATTAGCACCTACTGAGGGAGTAACGATTAATTGGGTTTACTATTTATGTCCACAAGAAAGCCAATATCTGTTTGGCATGTCTGGGCTGTGGGGAGGATCCAATACATACCCTCACACTCTTACAGCGTATTTTATGTTGCACACAGAGGAGTGATTCTTGCTGTCCAAACCCTGGCATAAGCCATACAAACAGCTGGGCTGGTGCTTTTCAATTAAGCTTAATTCATCCCCTGCTGATGCCTTGGCAATGAGCCTGGTGTAATGTGCAGCACTGCCTCGTGACCCTGGGGCCGGAGACTAAGAGTACTTAAAGGACTCTGGTCTACAACTGTAGAAATGTTTCTCACGAACAGGCTTCTTTATATATCAATTACTAGAAGCTAAATGATTCAAGGAGCTGAAATGACTGTAGGATGGATGCTGATGGCGTTGCTGCTTTTCTCAAGGCAGCTCCCTGCTCCCCTCTGCCTCCTGCTCCTCCTGTGGCTGGTTCAGTGCTACCAACGCACAGGTGGCTCTACACCCACTGCAATGGATAAGCCAGGCAGTCCCTGTGTCGCCCAGTCTCAGCTCATCTGTTTTCCAGAGGGTTCTTGAAGCTGTTTACATAGGCAAGCTAAAAAAAATATGCAGGTACCTTTGCCTAGCAAGTGGTACACAATCAGCTCACCTGCCCAGAGTGCACGTGTGCACTGAGACACAGGACAGAGGTTCTGGTGTTCCATCCTGGGAGCTGGCACACAAATGGTGATTCTTGGGGAACACCTGTATTTTGGCCACAAGGTGGATGTGCACCCAGCTCTGTGAAGAAGATGGAGCTAGACAGCTGTCTTTCATTGTCTCTATAAGCAGTTACAAAAATCTTCTTAGCCAAAAATAAAAAGTTGAGTCAACGAGAAAAAGAAAAAAGCCACTCTCCTACCTCCTCCAAAAAGGTACTGGAATGTGAGGCCAAAACATACTTTTGCCTTTCAGGTACTAAGCAGGTCTTTGTGGTTGACCACTGCCAATTGCTGGTGCACAAAGCCAGCATTCTTGAGGCTCAAGAGCAATGTGATGCTGGGAAATCTTTGCCTCACCAACCACCTACTGTTTAGCCTTGGGGCAGTCGTGTTGTCTCTCTCTGCATCTCTGTTTCCTTCTCAGAGTATGCCTTGTCTGTGTACACTGGGTCCTCTAGGGTAAGAACCAGCCCATGACATTTATTAATACAGTGCTTGGCATGCTGGAGCATGAGGTCTTCAGTTGCTACCGAAGTGCAAAATAATTAAAAGAGTATGTCAAGGCTTCTTTTATGTAGTGCTGTCATCCAGACAGTTGATGCTTGTTAGCTTCTAGGTAAGAGTTTGACTTGGACCTCAGAATTGCATGTCTTGCCTATAAGATTATTTGCTTGCACTGTGTTACATTGTCATGGTTGCAGCCACTGGAGAACCCGTCCGTACGTGGAAGAGTAGCTAAATTTTTCCTGCAGAGGCCTTAGATTGGAACTTGTCCCTGCTTGTCCCAAAAGAGCACTTGGTGGAAGATACCTTTACAAGTACTTTAGAAAGCTGGCTCTAATTTTGGGGACCCACAAAAAGACAACTTGGTCTGCCTCAGAGGTCTGAACAGCCACAAACCAAAGTGCATCAGAAAACCCTCCACTAGGCACCTAAGCCTGTTTTTCTGAGGATCTGAGTCCAAGAGAATGTCGGTCTTTTGCAGATTGACATGATGTAGAGAAACTCCCCTGCCACCAGCCAAGCCAACTCCTAACTAGAAGCCAGGTCACTGCAGTTACAGCATTCTGGGGCTTTCTGCAGCTGGGTAACCCTGGCTGCACCTGGTTTGCTTTGGCTCTGCTCAGAGCAGGAACAGAATTCACTCATGTTTGGTGTGAAAGGCTGGATGAAAATACTCAGCGTGTTGCCTGTTGTAAAACCGAGTTAGCAGAACTGATAACAGGAGAGCCCAGAAACACATTCCCTTCCTGAAAGGGCCAGGTGAAATAACCTTTGAAGAATGGGAGCGCTCCCTTTGAGACTGTTAAACAAACCACTGAGACTGTTGAACAAACCATTGACTGGTGCTGGGACATCTAGTAAGAGCAAGCTTTTAGCTCTTGTGCCACATTATTTCTGGACCTTTTACCTTACTTAGCAAGTTGCAGTTTTCTACATGGTGTCATTTGGCTTTGGAGTCCCTTGGTGTGACCCAGAAGAGGGGATACATGACAGTTGTGCCTTCAGGCAGCCTTAAACTCATAAACTATCAGTAAGCCCAACTTTGAACTTCCACCTTCACTATGCCTGGCAACTTGCCTTTTTGGTGCAGATGATGTAGCCCTGAAAACCATGCACTGCCACATCACACAGACACATGGAAGCAATGCAAACTGTGGCAATGAGATGATAATCCCCTATGAAGGAGCACAAATTAGAGAGGAAATGCCAATTTTCAATAAATGGCTTTCAAATAAAACAACCCTGACAGGACAGCTTAAAAAACCTTTTAATTAGTCAACTTTCCTTCCGCCGTTTAGTGCTGTATGAGTGCTAAGCTTTTTATTGCTTTACATTTCTGTGCCAGCTTGCATGGTAACCTAGTAGCCTACATCAGAATCTAGTAGCAGCAAAATTGGTTGCACAAAAAGCAGCTGGCAACTTCTTGAAAGACACCTTAGATTTTGTGAAACAAAAGTGCAGTAACTTCTGACAAAGGGATGGTCAGGTACAATGTAATTTCTTTTCCTGTCCTTCAGTTTTACCTGACATAGCAAGAGGTAAGCTTCATTTGAGGAGGACAACACTGGAAGAGCACTATCCTCAAGCCCAGTCCTACACAACTTCTGGCATTACCACAGGCACCTGTCAGAAATGTAATTAGGAAAATTTATGTTTTAGGTTTGGGTGGTATTGAGGTAACACGCAAGCAAATCACTTGATGATGGGATGTGATGCCCTGGAGATCACATATCCATCTGGAAACAATGGAGTTCCCTGGGACCAGGCAAGACAATGAAGAAAGAGTTGGTGGTAACTTGCCTGATAAATGACTCCTGTATCACTGATGGGACTGATCTTGGTTTGTTCTGCATTATGGAAGTTAAGGGGAGATCAGTTTCCCTACCAGGTCTATGCTGTGCTTTATGATTCCTAGGGCTGGCATATGGTGACTGTTGCTGCTGTGGCCAAGAGCCTGCCTTGGCTCTGAACATCTCCTCAAGGTGAGGTTAGATTATTTCCTTCTGGGTTCAGAAAACTGGAGCAAATCCAAAAGAGGGGTGGGATGGATCAGGCAGGTATCTGAATCATATCCTTTTGCTGCCACAAACTTGCCACAGGTATCCAGCAGGTATCCAGCCCCACACACCATCCACAGCAAGGGGTCAGTACTGCTGGAGAGAGATGCAAAAGACCACCAGGCCATGCCAGAGACTGTCCAGAACCAGCTGAAATAGGGGGCTGGCCAGCTGGGCACAGAGACATCTGAACACCTCTCTCCTGAGAATGGGTACCTACCAAAGGTCCCCTGCCGGCGACTGGGTGTCAACACTTCATCTCCTGGTGCTTCTGAAATATGAGCCTGGAAAAGCTCTGTTGAGTAGATGGGCTTTGGACCCTTGTGTATGGATTCACTGTGCTGGACCTTTCTTTTCTGCTCTTTCTCTTGTTCTGAGGAAGATTTATTAAAATCTTTTTCTTCCTCCACTTTAGCTCTGGAACTAAACACTGGGTTTCCCACTCACTACAACTGCTTCCAAGAAAAGGGCCCAGCTGCTTCAGGCTTGTAGCAGCCCCGGCCCTGGATTTGGATTTCTCATGTTCAGGGACATTTGAAAGAGCCATTAACAGGCATTGTAAAGACTGTAGGCAGACAAATAGTGTTTACTGAGCTGTCATGAAAATGCACCATTAGACGGAACATATATGTATATAGGCATGTGTATATGTATGTCCATTTGTAGTTCCATGTTCAGTTTCCCCTTGGGTATTCACTGAGCTAAGGGTAGTGTCCCCTGACTGATGAAATCTCTCTTCTTGGAGGGACTGCAGTGGTGTCTGGTCCTCTGCTACAATATCATGTCCTTTTCCTGCTGGGACTTGTGGCTTCTGAGCTCTCCTAGAGCTAGTAGAGACCTACAGTTTTCGAGAAGCAGAACTAATCCTGTTTGCTCTGTTCTGCTGGGTTGAAATTATTTGCCAACCCCTGTTCTTCTGTAGCAACATCAGGAAAATAAAACATATAATCTACCATGTAGGTATGTTTCAGTCCTTTGTGAAGGGCAGGCTTTAATATTTCAAGACCATCTTTGGTTTAGGAGACAAGGGTGACACAGCCTTGTTAGTGCCACAGATGCTCAGGGACTGTGATGTGATCCAGTCAGCCCGAGTTCATGAGCTGTGCATGAGGAGATGCTCTGGGTAACCACAGGAGGTTCATCAGGTCATAATTTACTGTGTTGGACCCATTTATAGGTACCACTCTCAGTTATGTATCTGCTGCTGGTTTGTCCAAAGTTCAGTGTTTTCGGTTCAGTGGTGTCTCACAAAAATGGTAGAGTAGACAGAATATTCTGGACAGAAATGTGCTGAGCAGGAGAAATCTTTAGTTGGAAAGTACCCTTTCTGCAATCTCACCCAACCCAAAACACTGGCTTGCAAGTTCAAAATTGTATCACTTTTTAATTAAGTACTGACTGATGTTACCTTTAGAATCAGGGGCTGGAGACACAGGATGCTAATGATTAAATGTCTTGATCCCTATCCCATAATCCTAATGTTCTGCCAGTTGGCTATCAACGTATGTCCGGAGCAAAGTAAGCGTTTGGCAACTTCACAGCGTTCAGTGATTTAAGAAAACCCCCAAATGACTCTTTCATTTATGTTCCTATTTTAATCTATAAGCAGTATCTACAGCTGCTGTAGAAAGGCTGTTCAGCATTTCCTGGGTTTCACAAGCTTTGAGGAACAGTCATGATGAGTTCTTTTTCCCAGCTACAAAGTGCTGGGTAGTTTACTAACAGGCTTTGAACAGGAAGACCAAATGCTTCTCCAGGGAGTGACAGTGGGATTCAATGCCATAAAAAGGCCTTAGTCACGGTTGTGTGTGCAGGGCTGCAAATACACATCCACAATAGCATTGCCTTTGAGGGAGTTTGTGCAGTGGACACAACTGGAAAATCCTTTGCCATGGTCCATCTCCTTCAAAGATAGATTGTTTGTGGTTTTGTCCTGAACTGTGTCCTGTAGTTCTTGAGCTTGTTTGCTTGTGTGGTATTTGAACTGGTTCAGAAGTCTATAGAGTATTTGGATTAATAACTGAGTGCCTCAGACACTTACCTGGTACTGCCCCAGTGCCAAGTTTGGCCAGAGGGCAGTCAGGCAGCCAGTAAATGACCCAAACACAGTCCCACCTCTGACTGACAGGTTTTAATACTATCACATTCAGCAAAACAAAACCAGACAGGGGTAGGTAGTCCTTTCCAGCAGGAGCTCGCCCATCTGAGGCCGCACAGGCTGTGAGTTGGGGCAAACTGGGGACGAGAATCTGTCTGCAGGGGTGGCTTTGGCTTTTATGTTGAACCCCTCTTTTGTAGCTTTTCCAGACATGGGCAACCCCTCCATTTGCTTCGGTAGTTGCTATTCCTACACCTTTCTTTCCTTTGGTTTGGTTTAAGGAGGTTTAAAACCCATGATGCGGCAATTCTCATTATTTGTTTTTGGTTTAACCACAGATTACTTACTCTAAGCATTACTGTTACCAACTCCAGAACCACTTGACATGAAAGACTTTGTTTTTCTGAATATCCTACAGTGGGACAGCCAAAGTTTCCAAAAAGGATTCATTCATTGCCCAAATTCAGTTCACTTTTCCAGCAGATTTGACTCTAGGTCTTTCTGAAAATGGAGCCTCTTTGAGATGCCACAAACAATATGCCAGAAAAAGAGGCTGCTCCAGCACCTGGTCTCTGTTGTAGGACTTGCCCTAATGCTCTGTGTAAAGGAATGCCACACCATCTATTTATTTCATTCACTCCTTCCCACTTCATGCATTTCCCTGGTGCTATTTCCTCCTGAAGATTTCTGAGCTGAGGGTAAAGTCAAAGTATGAGATCTCCCTCCTGTGGGTTTCCATTTGGTGGCTAAAGGAACTCTTCCATGGTGATGCCAGATCCTCCCTTCCTCTTCCTTGCTCTGATTTTCAGGTGCTTTGGGCTCTTCTTGCACCTCTTGAGAGGGCAGGGAAAGTTAAATAACACCGAGGAGTGCAACTCAGTGATTTTCACCGTTCTGAAAATAGAAAGCTCTTTCACACTGAATTTTTTTTTCACGCTATTTCATCTCACTCATTTTCCAAAATGTGAAAAATGGTAAGAAAAAATCCAATTCATCTTGGAGCTCCATGTGTCTTATTGCAGTTAGCACACTGAGGCTGGTGCTGGGAATCACACCCCAGCTGTTGATGAGGTATTTAAGGGTACTTTACATGCATTTCATTACTAAACCAACATTTCTGCTGTTGCTGCTCTGGTGTTTCCCAGACACCATTATTTGATCTGCTAATTATCACAATTTATTCTTCTGTGGGTGATTAACAGGATGTAATGAGGTTCTCTGTGAAATACTGCATTTAGTTTTAAACTTCAGAGCTTATTTAAGACCACTCAGACAAGGTCCTACAGCAGTGATTGCATGACCCAGTTTTGATGATGGCTGAGGCTGTGACAGGACAAATTAGGGTACTTTGAGAGGCTACTGCCCTCAGTTGGCCATTGGCCAGAAGTCACCATCCTGAGCTATTCTTTTCTGGAACAAGGATTGATGAATGTTTAAATTTTAGGTACCTGGTTGCAAGTTCTGTCAGCTGAAGAGCCCACATGCTTTGGCTAGAGTGGCAAGGGACAGTAGCATCTGCTAGAAAATAGTAGATGGCAAAAATTTCTTATATCAACCCATCATGAATTTGTGTATAGGAGTATGTGTCCTCAGGCATTCCATGTTTTCTTTAACCCAGCTCACTGATACTAAGCCAAAATTAAACCCTCCTGAGATGAGGTGACCTTCTCCATCCACCTTGGAGAGGGCAGCATGAGGCAAATGCATCCCCATATATCCCCAGGCAGAAGGTAGGGAGGACAGATGGAATAGCAATCTTAGATTTTTTTTTCTCAAATACAGCAGTTCTTTTGGCTGGATTTTTATGACCAAAGCTTCAGGAAGTATAAATTTGGCACATCACTGCATAGCTTTGCATTGGGAGAGAACATGACTCTGTAGAAGCAGAAAATGCAGCAGAAATGACAGGCTGAGGAAGCTGGGGCTGTTCAGCCTGGAGAAGAGGAGGCTTTGGGGAGACCTTACAGCAGCCTTCCAGTACCTGAAGGGAGCCTACAGGAGAGCTGGAGAGGGACTCTTTGTCAGGAAGTGTAGTGATAGGATGAGGGGTGATGGTTTTAAATTGGAAAAGGGGAGATTTAGATTGGGTATTAGGAAGAAATTCTTTCCTGTGAGGATGGTGAGGCACTGGAAAAGGTTGCCCAGAGAAGCTGTGGCTGCCCCATCCCTAGAGGTGTTCAAAGCCAGGCTGGATGGGGCTTTGAGCAATCTGGTCTGGTGGGAGGTGTCCCTGCCCATGGCAGGGTGGTTGGAACTGGATAATCTTTAAGGTTCCTTCCAGCTCTAACCATTTTATGATTCTATGATTCTAAGAAATGTAATATCAGGGAAGGGGGCATATGTTCAAAGTGCAAGACAGACTTTGAAGAGGACAGCAAAGTGCTTTGATAGCATCATGCCAAACTGGGGTGAGTGGAGGAGGGACCCAGTGAGATTGGATAAACAGAGAAATCTGAAAACCAAAGCAGAAAGACCAAGTCCTTGCATAGCCTGTGCTCTCTCTGCTGTGCGATATGGGCTTGAACTGTGGTGGTGGGTACAAAGCACTCCTTGTACAGCAATTGCAGGGAACTTCAAGAACAAGAATCTCTCAGGGCCCTCTGCCCATGGGTCTGCTTGGTGTAGAAGACCTCAATGACCTTTGCTTCTCTGGGAAACATCTTTTGCCTCCCAACCTTCAGGCAGCTGGGTGGTTTGCTCTTCATCATGGTCCTGTGAGGGCATAGAGGTTTTCATGCCCCCCTTCATTCATTTACTACCCCCTTGAAGGGCTCACCAGGGCAGGATGATGGTTCCAGAGGTTCTTTTCCTGCTCCCTGAAACAGAGCTATGAGGGCCTAGGGAAATCTGGTTTCTGTGTGGAAAACAGAAGGCAGGCTGGGCAGCACACCAGTGCCCTGCTGCCTGCTCCTCTGCCTGCAGTTTTCGAGTCTCATCACCAGTCATTTAACACCCTGCTCTGCTAACTCTCATCACTGATTCATTTTCTGATCCCTTGCCCCTCATTGGCTTGACTGAGATTTATTCATGCAAGGAAGATGATGACAAGGATGAAAAGACAATAATTCAGAAGAGGTAGAAGGAATTCTACTGCAAGAGGATGCACATTGAGCTGTCAGCCTCATGGGAAATGCAGATGAGACCTTTCTGCTCCCAAAAATCAACCTCTGAAAAGCTTTCACTCAACAGTCCTGTCCCCATATCTCCATTCTCCACACCAGAGATACTGTCCCTGTGCACTTTTTGTAAGTCTGTGCATGCATTCATTCCCCCCTCAGCTACATTAATTCCTATGGGAAAAATTACCCCCCTGTCCCTGACACTGAGCCACTAACCATCACATTTTCCAGCACCTTGGGTGATGAGCAAGTCATGACATTTATTTTTCCCCTCCATGCTGTTGATATGTGCCCCCCCTTTCTCCATTTAAACCTTGGCTTTGCTGTTGCTGGTCCCAGAGCTGCTGTTGCCCAAATTCTCCTCTCTGGTCCTCACACGGCTCCTCTCCTTTGCTTTGTTCCTGTGCCTCACATTTCCCCTGGCAGGGAGATGGGAAGCCTTTTCCAAAGACAGATTTGGGCCACAGCAGTGCCTTGGGAGCCGGAGGAAACTACCGAATGTGCTTACTCACTCATCAAAGATCTTCCAGAGGAATTTTCCAAGCCTAATTCCCCAACTAGATGGGATGAAAAGTGAGATCAGGAGGAGAGAGCTTGCCTGCCCTGCTCACACATCATGAACTCAACATGGAGCTGTGGCCCATCCAGGCTATGTCAGGCTGCATCACTCCTCCACCAAATGCTTCCCGCGTGGGCTGTGGCTGGCAGTGACCCTGAAAAGCAGATGTTTCTCTCCTGAAAAAAAGCTGTAGCTGAATCCTGGATTGTGTTTACATTCCCAGCAGATACGCAATGTGGAAATGTCTTGAAATAGGAAATAGTGTCCCGGCTGAATGAGAAAAAGGCATGAGACGAAAAAAAAATCACTATCATCCTTTCCGAGACACTTGCCAAATTCCTCGTTTCTGCACTGATTTGCACATCCTGCAGATGTGTCTGCTCAAATTTCCCTTCTGGTATTTTCCTCTTAAATGGTATGTCAAGCACAGACACACTTTCACCTGAACGAAGAGTGAGTTCAGACAATGGTAAGTGAAATACCTACTGCCAGTGAAAAAAACGGAGGAAGAGGATGTGACCGGGTGCACACACATGTGCCCTCAGACCACATGGATAAGCACGTTGTGTGTTGTTCTTACTTTTCTGGGCAACTGCAAATGGTTCAGTATTGGGAATAGCAGAGGTTTTGCCAGTGCAAAACAGTATATGCACAGTCCTGAGTGCTGCTATGTGTTCCCTGCGAGATGTTAAGAGCCACCTCTATTAATGCAAAGATGTACATTTGTGCCTAATACTGGAACAGGGCCTGGTGAGACTTGGAGAATGGCCTGCAGAAAATTTCCAAGTTAGTTTAAATGGAAAACAACCTTCTTGTCTCTCAGACGATATCAGCTGCACCTTTAGTTGCGGGTACCATTGGGAAATATTACAAGGGAACTGAGATTAGATAGGAAAGCAAGAAGTTTGCATAAATATAGACTAGGTTTAAGATTATGGATCTGATTATTGCTTTTTTGTAATAATCTAGGTCGAGAAGACCTGTTCATGAGCCTCCATGATAGCAGATTCTATCAAACACAACTTCTACTTCCCACCAGGCTAGGCTCTGACCCCTGCCAGGTGCTGACTCCCACTTGCTGTCTCCTCTGGTTTATCTGGGTTTTGAGTTCAGAGCAGGACAGAGCTAAGTTGTCACCTAGGGTGACACCTCTAACAGGACCTTGACCTCATTTTGATCAGTCATCTGCTCAAGCAAACACGACCAGTCAACAAGCTTGGGAAGACAGGACCTTGAGCCAGGGCAACGAAATACCATCTTCTCCCTGCAGGAATGATATCCCCCAATCAAGCAGATGACACCAGTAGACCGGTGCTCCCAAAATGCTGCCTCCAGATGCCTGCTTCTTGCAGGCTTTGTTCTCTTCACATTTCCCTGCACTGTGTTTAATTTGGAGGGGTGATAGCTCTGCGAGGAGCTGCGGAATACCAGGTGAAGGCTGGGTTGGAGTGGAAGCTCCCTAGCTTGCATGGGACATTGAGGACCTGGCTGGACCAAGCAGCTGTAAGGAAAAAGGAGAAACTAACACAGTCCTTGTTTGGCACAGCACAGTATCATGTGCACAAGCAGTTGTGGTGTGATTATGGTGAAGCACAGAGCTGCTCAGCATGGTGGATCTGGGTGGGAACCACACAGGTGTCCCCAGCATCAAGTGTGCTGGGCTGGGCAGGCAGTGCAGAGTCAGTGACCCTGTAACAAACCTGGTGATAGGATGGGATTCCCCACATTTCTCTAAAAATGTTGTTGCAGGGCCTGTCAAAGGCAGGAGATGCAATCTGACAGACCAGCAGTGTGATGTGGTGTACCGAATCCCATCGTGCCTGCTGCTGCTGGAGAAGGGGGATCTTTGTCAAAACCACCGTGGTTGTCATGAAAAGAAATCACCGAGAAGCACGGGGAAGATCGTATCAAGGGAAAGAGATAAATTAAGGAGATACATTTTGAATGTTAAATTTGAGTCTTACAGGCTGGAAACGTCGAAACGAATATTGCCTCAGGGAGCTGGAGCGCAACTCCAGCACCAGCCACAAGTGGAAATGAATTTGTGGGATAGCGCTGTGCTCGTCCTGAGGAAGCCATGCACCTCGCTGAGATTAGTGCTCTGGGCTGCTGAGAGGCCCAGGCCAGGAGGAACAACAGCAAGAAGAGATTAAATGGAGAGATTAAGGTCTTGTCTATACAAGAAAAGTTGTATCGGTTTATCTAGGTGGATTTGGAGTGATGTAGTTAAACTGGAGAAAACCCCAAGCGTAGGGGCGCATAAGCTCCGGCTGCAGTCGGTTTAACTCAGGCTGCAGCGCGGCACTGCCTCGGCTTCTTTGAAGATCTGGGGCCAGATGCCTATCTAGACGTCTGAACGCTCCTGAAAAATGCCTTACCCTCGGTGCTGAGAAATGAGGCAATGCCCTGCCGGGGTGGGGTGAGGACAGACGCATTGGAAGCTGCGAGACACGGAGGTGCTGTGGTGGCCAGGGCACGCCAGGATGAGGCTTGGCAGCACCATCCCAGGCATGATCCAGCTGCAGGTGCTGGAGGAGAGGACCTCTGGAGTGCTCCAGGACATCTCTCTGTCCTCTCATCCAGGCATGAGGACTGTGGGGCACAGGCAGCTCTGCTGGTGCATGGGGAATTTCCGTGGCAAGTACTTTCATGCCATCTGGCTCGGATGCTAAGATTTTTTTTCTCTCATGTCCACAGAAGAAACTGCTGTCAGAGCAGTAGAGGATCAGGCCTTCCTTGGGATGTGGGCTGAGCTGACATTGCCCTGTTCTGTGGAGTTTCCTCACATCTGCGCAGACCTTCTTTCTCGCCCTGTGTGGCTAATCCACTGAAGGGGATTAGGATTTTATTTTGCTTTCCAGACTACCTAATTAATGAGTTATCTTCTCAAATTCTGCCAAAAAAGGGCAGTAACTTTTCCTTTAAAAATCATGCACCAGCCGTTAGCTTCCAGCAGCTGAACCCTGCTGTGCTGTTACAATTATGTTATCTAGATGCAGCCTGAAATCTGTAGTAGACAAAGGGGAAAGCACAAGTCACCGCCTGTTGCAAAATAAATAAAGAAATAAACAAAATATAAGACTATTTTTGATGGGCTTGATCCTGCCAGATGCTGAACATGTGTGGTGCTGAGTGTCTGCATCTCTACTGATGTTAATATGAAGCTAATATTGGTGAGGACATTGGTTTGTTGGTAAATCACTGAGCGGCACTTGGCTCTGGGCAGAGGCCAGCACCCTCTCCACTTGCAAGAACATACAGAGCTTGCATAACTCCTTCACAGTGAAAGCAAATGCTATTATTAGTTTATAAAGCAAGTTTTGTTGAATTTGGCAGACAACATGCATGTGTAAATTCCCCCAAATTAATTAAAACCTTTAGAGCGATGGTGGAGATAGCAGTCCTGCTCATCTAATAGATAGTTTTAACAGGTTCACAAATGCTTTTATGTAATTAATTAATGCTTGGCTACCTCAGGTGAAATAATCTGGGCATGCAAGTTTCCTTAAATCAGAGCAAAGGTAGAGGGGCAAATTCGTGCTCTGTTTAAGCAGCTTCCATCAAAGTTGGTCTGAAGCCCATTGTGGGTTCTAATTTATCTCTGGAAGACAAAATGTGATCTGAACTGACTGTATGAGCAGAAGAAAGAAAATGCATGAAATAATAAATAAGGCCATTATGCTTGCCAGGACCACGTGCCAGAGTGTTCTTCTTGCCCAGTTTAGCTGCTTTCCTTTTGTAGTCACAGAGTGAAACCAGGCTCAGACCTGGCCAATGGGGACTTGTGTGACCCCGTCACTGGGGCGGTGGCATTGCTGTGATGCTTGGCAATGTGGAGGAGAAGGAAAAGGAGAAGAAGGAAGAGGAGGAGGAGGAGAAGGCGTGAGGTGACACCAGCTGCATAGTGTTGGTCACCTTCTGCAAGCAAAAACCATGGGACCTTCCGGTGCATGAACCACCACACTCAAGCTGGTGAACAATCCACCCAAATTTAACAGGATATATCAAAAGTCCTCCAGCTGAACAAGAGCAGCCAGTAATGTTAAAATGAACACTGCAAAAATAAGATGGCTGGCTATGGAGACAATGGTTCAGATGTATCCCCTTTGCTTCCTACCCAAATTCCTGGGCTCGGGATGTTGGATCTGGACTCAGCCCTCCACTTGCCTTGTGCGTGGGGACACAAGCACATGCAAAGCTTGAAACACTGCAAGGAGACAAACAAAGACTTCTCAGAGAAGTAAACCCATGGTATAATTTAAAGAAGATTTTCTGAAATGCCTGTACAATTCTAGCATGCCTGCAAATAACCATTTTTTCCATCAGAGCCTGTACATGTTGAGAGTGCTATCTGCTGATGGCCATGCTGTATAAGTGTACTCTTATTCACTTTTTGTTGGTGCTCAACATGGGGGATTGCCCCTGCAATAATAAGTAGAAAGCTGTATTTTAGTTCTTTGCTACATCATCAGAATAATTCATTGATAAATGTCTGTCTGTTTTCCCTGGGTAAAATAAGGCAGAATTAATGACCAGAGTATGAAACAACCAACCTGGCTCCCAGATGAAGTTGAGTGGAGGACCTCATTTTCCTCCACAAGCAGGGTATATCTGATCTGAGTCACAGAGGGAATAAACTCAGGGACTTACCATCCTATTTTCACCTCCTTGCTTTTCAGAGCAGTATCACATTTAAAAAATCCTCCTTACACAAAGCCCATCCAGGTACCTGAAATGCAAGGCTAAGCTGCTGCCAGACAAGAAGGAGGTACCCAGCTGGCTCAGACTCACCTCCATCACACAAGCTTGCATGGAGACCAGCTAGGCACAGCTCAGAAACAGATCCAGCTTTCTAGCAAATGTGTTTCCAAGTCAGTGTAATCAGTCTCTGGGTATAGCCCAGTCTAGCTGAGTCCTCCAATGATGAGGCTGCCTCTCACTTGTTCATCTTCTGACCTTATGAAACTTGCGGTACAGGCTGTATGTGGCCCAGCTTCAGCATATATATATATTTCACCTCTTTCCTATGCTCCAAACACCAGGGACCATGGTATAGCCTGGTGGCCAGTCTCCTCCATGTGCAAGAGAGCTTATACCCACAGAGGCCATTTATATTGGAAGACGGGTCTCACACACATTGTGGGTCTGATCTAGGCACAGGGATACTATCCAGAAGTGAGTAAAGCAGGAAAAGGTGTGCTCTAGACTGATTTTAATGCTCTTTAATGCTTCTCTTGAGCACACCTGCCAAATCAGACCCATTAAAAGTTTTAAGGGCTTCTAGTGCCTAAGACTGAGTTCGTATCCAATCTTTTACACATCTTTCTAGAGTAGGACCTTTATGAACATCTAAGTTATCAGGTACATTCCTGGCGGATGGTCTCCAAGGTCAAGTGCTGCTGCAAAGCAGCTTCATGTTGTCTGCATTATATCCTGTTAGCTTGTTCCAAAAGTTGAGGTGAACACTGCAGGGACGCTGATGGTGCTTTCCCTGGATAAATGTAGCTAGAACTCATCAAGTTTTCATGAAGGTAATTACCTAGGGATATCTCCACCAATTAACTTTGGTATTGAATGGACGCTAAATGGGAAATCCAGCACTGTTGCTTCCTGCATCACGTTCAGTGTTTTCTTTTCCATGACTGTGATGCTTAACGGACGAACTCCCACCCTGGAAAAAAGGCTTGTAAACTAGATATCCTGCACAGCTGTATGTGAGAGTATTTCCTATTTATTGTTTGAAGAAAATCTCTGGAGTGAATTGTGGAAGAAAAACACTGGAATAAGCATGGGTTAGGTTACTCCCTTGCAGAAGACACACACTTCAAAGAGTGTGAAGCAGAGTGCTCACATTCCTCCTTTGTTTCTGCTCTGCTTCCTTTCACCAAGTCCTTTTCTTGGATTACATAAATCCTCATACATTGCACAGAAGATTTTATCTCTGCTCACACAGGTACAGTTCTGGAACAGCTCCACTGGTTCCAACAAAGTTGTTCTAGATCTAGGGCTGTGCAAGAGAGAGCAGTCAAGTACCCATTCTTGGTAACCACATTTGGGCATTACTGTAACACCTTGCAGATCTAAATCTGAATCAGGGCCCTGTAGTGTTCAACACTGCTCCCATCTTCATTCTTCCCTTCTACTCTGCCCTGGTAAGGCCACAACTGGAATAATGCATCCAGTTCTGGGCTCCCCACTTCAAGAGAGCCAGGGAACTACTGCAGAGAGTCCAGTGTAGGGCAACAAAGATGATTAAGGGATTGGAGCACCTCACTTACAAAGAAAGGCTGAGGGAGCTAGGACTCTTTAGCCTGGAGAAGAGAAGGCTGAAGGGAGACCTTATTAATGTATACAAGTATCTGAAGGGTGGGTTGAAGGAGGATGGAGTCGGACTCTTTCCAGTGGTTCCCAGTGACAGGATGAGGGGCAATGGGCACAAGCTGGAACACAGGAAGTTCCATTTGAAAATGAGGAGAAACTTCTTTAGGGGGAGGGTGACAGAGCCCTGGAACAGGCTGCCCAGGGAGGGTGTGGAGTCCCCTTCTCTGGAGACCTTCAAGACCCGCCTGGCTGCAGTCCTGAGTGATGTGCTCTGGGCAATCCTGCTTTAGCAGCAGAGTTGGACTAAATGATCTCTAGAGGGCCCTTCCAACTCTGAAAATTCTGTGATTCTGTCATGCATGGAAGGAGCATCCTGGCCACAAGGGATATCCAATGTAAGTCATATTTATAATTTCAGTTATTACATGGATTTCTTGCCTATCTCTTACTGTTCTTTATTTTGCCTCTTTCTTGATTTTCCTCATGTTATTTTGTGGGTTTTTTTATTCTTTTTCTATTTATGTAGATAAGCATATTTGTACATGCACAGGTATGTGCACACATGGAGGTACACATTCTGGCATCTCATGTCTTATGAATGAATCTCATTCTAGCCAAATATGTATGCATGTATTTGTATGTATAGTCATATAAATATATAAAGAAATATTTTCATGTCACCATTCTTGCAATGGAAATTGTTTTTCTGAAGTGTTCTGACCTTCCTTGACTTGCACATCAAAACTTCAGTTAAGAAACAAATAAATATTGTCTCCTTGTGAATAAACTGAATCCAGCCTTTAATTTGTCTAAACATACTTGTAAGTGTCCAGCTGTGCTCACCTTAAATGGATGCTGGTACACTAGCAGCGTACAAGCTCTGCTGGTGGCCATCTGTTCAGTGGAGTCCAGCACTCTGTTCAGCAGGACTGAATTTCCTTCCCAAGGAGAATGAATCTCCACAGCAGAGCTGCAAAGTATGGTGGAGCAGTTTGGAGGAATAAAGGTCTGGCTCAGTGGTTGCACATTGTCAGTAAGCCATAATGACCCTAACAGCTACGGAGAAAGACCATTGAATTTTGATGGTTGAGTATCACTCATACCACAGTTACAAATCACAGGGTCGTGGGCAGGCCTTGTATGTTTCCTACTCAAATCTCTCCAGTTTGGCTCTATGTGAAGTGATGCAGATTGAACCATCTTTTTACAGAGACACTGGAATCAAGAAGGCTTTTTAAAATATATATACTCCTCAACCATGGTTTTTGTCTTTAAGTTTGACATTGAAAAAGTCACCCTCAGAACAGCCTGTGCTTCCTTAATGGGTTCAGAACAGAGTCTGTGCTACTTTTGGATTCCCTTCTCAGTGGTAGCAATTGAGTGTGGCCAGAAATTATGGTAATCTGCAATTAGTGGAGGAAGCAGATCTTCAGGTTTCTTTTTCTTGGCTTTATAAATGGGCCTGAACAGTGTCATTCAGATAGCAATACCATCCACGGGCAAGGTGGGCTTTATACAAAAGGCTGTGTTTTAGCCTTCTGGGGAAAACCAAGGCAGCTCTGCACACAGACAAGCAGCCATTTCACTCTCTTCACTGAAAGCCTTCCAGAAGAGAGACAAACTGTGTCCGTGTCCTGGAGGAAGACCTGACTTTTGTTCTTTCTTGTTATGTTCCTTCATATAAACATATCCAAGACTGAAAGTATTTGGCTGTTCTTCCCGTCTGGAAACATAACAGGAGTCAGGATGATTAGGTAAGTTAGCTGTGGGGGTGATGCATCTCACTCTGTCTTAGCCACCTGGCAATTAGGCGTCTTGGCTCCACGAATTTTCTTGGCTTCAAGAGCCAGTGGAGGTGAAAAAAGGCACCATTTCTGGGCAGTTCAGCCCCTGCCTTAAAGCACCTGTCTTAGGACAGGATGACTTACTCTCTGGAGGTGTTTGCCTCTCTGCCTTACCTATAGAAGAAAGGCATACAGCTATTTTTGATTGAATGTGTGATTTTTAGAAGGGTGAAGTTAGCTGCCCCTGTATGTCTAGCCTCCCAGTCTGTGTTCCCACTGTCCTGTTGCTACGAATGCTGCTGCATTCATGATCAAACTCAGGCTGTTACACTTATCATTTCTGTCTTCAAAAGACTACTGAAGCGAATAGTCCCATCTAACAGGGACACACTTGGCAGGCAAATTTTCCACATCTCATTTTGCATAGACTAGTAGGTGTCTTTTTTTTTAGCATGAACATTTTATGCAATTAGCCTAAAACCCCATCAAACAAGGGAGAGGACTCACTCTGAGTTGTGTCTTAGCAGCTCTGTGTCAAAATATCTCTGTATGCAGTTTTATCAGTTGTTTCAGGGCTGTTGTTTTACATCTAACATTGTTATGCTTTGGGACAAAGATACAGTGGTGCCTCCTGTACAACTATTTTTATGCCATTTAATACAGAAGTAATTTATTCTTTCCCTAAAAACCAGCTCCAGCAGAAGCATCTTTAAAAAATAGACAATTTGTTGTCTACTTGTGGTTAGTGCTTGATTTATGGTGTATTTACTGGGCCTTGCAGAAAAGGGCTGCTCCTATCACAACATTTCTAGATACATAAACAGTCAAGACAGTCCATTTGAAGGTCCCCTGCTCTGTAACCCAATATTATTTAGCTTTTGCTTTGATCTTGCGCCTGGAAAAAATATTTTCCTTGAAACCCTGAAAGTTTTCTCAATTCTAATAATGCACCAAAGGCAATGCAGTATGTAGTTCGGCCAGTCTCCTCCATTAGCTCACTTTGTGAACCCAAATAAGTATCTTTCTCCCCTTCTTCCAGCTTTAATTTCTTGTTTTCTTTGCAGTGATTCTGGGGAGGAGTGTGTTGCTGGTGCTTGGGGAAGCGAGAGGGTGAGAGCTGGCTAACGCCAGGCACAGCACAGTCAGATGCTTCCTCCCAGAGGACTGCCAATGCCCCGAGCACCTCCAGACGTCTCGTGAGCACAGACTGCTGCTCCTGCCAAATTGCATGGTGGTTTTGGGGATGGAGAAAAATATCCATTGAGTATTTACTTGATGCTATCAAACTCATTTGTCTCGTAACCAAAGTCAGAGTCCCTAGAGGTGAAATTCAGTGCATCAATCCACTGCTCCATCTACTCATCTTTGAAAGCAACATCATTAACATGCCTTACATATGAACAAATGTGGCTTTGTTCCATGTTACTTCATTAATGCATTATTTAGGCTGATAGATTTGAAAGCCAGAAGGCACCTTTATGATCACCTAGTCTGATCTCATGAGTACCACAAACTAGTAATCTAGGCAGTAACCTGTGGTTGATCTGTATCATGTCTTTAAGAAAAATAGCCGGTTTCCCATGGCAGTTTGGACTGATCTCGCCAGATGTGCTGATTTCCAGCAAGTCGTCTGCCAAAGGGAGAGCAGAGTACACAATAGCAAAGTTGGTATTTGCTGTGCAGATCTGGAAGAGGAGTTTCACCCTAGGAAGCCAGACAGGCCCAAATACAAACAAAGATGGAAACAGCACCATTCTCAAGATCTGAATTTAGATCTAACCTTTGGCTGCGAGCCTACTTCCCCTTTTAAGTCAAAGTGGAAAGCAGTCTACTCAAGGAAGAGAATTCGCTACTTGGATACCATGGGTGATCTCTGAAAAAAAATACAAACTTTTGGACTTGGTAGGGGGAGAAAGAATTGTCGTTCCAGAGGAAAGGAAAAAAAATACCCCAAGAAATGTTTCTAATTTTGTGTTTTCCTTTTCAGTTGAGAAATCTGTCCTTGGTCTTGAGTGCATGGTCAGAAAAGACTGACCTATGGAAGTGTATTTGTTTCAGTGAAGGACAGATGAAACATGCTGAAGCCCATGAACCTGCCTAAGCTTTTCTTGACAGCTTTCTTTGTGGGCTGCTGGGAGTATAGGAATTTTTGAAGAAGACTAGGGAAGACTGAAGGAGCCAGTGTCCATCTCTGGAAACAGCCTCAATGAGGTGGCATGTTCCTGCAAGGTTCTCCCCGTGTAACATCTATAAAGAGCTGATAACTGGCATGTCACACTTGGAGCTGGACATAGGAGCACACCGTTTAGCTGGTCCCAGCCCGGGCCTCGCAAGCCTGCCTGGGGGAAGAAAGAGATGAGCTGACTGCAATTGCAGGCAGGTTTGCTATGTCAAATGTCAGGTTAGGGACTGAGCAGTAGCACACTCGTCTAATTTGAGAGCAATGCAGTAATTACATATTCCATTGAAATTCCAGGCAAGCCGTTGCTGAAGTGCTGTGGAAAATTAAGTACTAGAACAAAAGGCAGAAGNTTAGCACAAAGAGGCTCAATGTGGAAACGAGGAACTTCAACGTCAAGCAGGAAAAAACAGTGCACACAAGTGTAAATGAAGTATTTAGAAAAGCTAAACAAGGAAGGTCAAGGCTTTCCATGACACACATCGGTTGGTACAACACAGCAATAAGCAAACACATCTCAACAGGTGTGACTGGCAACATTGGCCCGCATGTGATGGATGACAGGCAAAAACGAAGTGACACATGACAAATTAGCTCAAGTGCCAAAGGAGACTAGAGCTCCTGGGCTAAATCTGCTCAAAGACTAATTTCTTTGTGCCGAGGTCTTGCCTTTGTCACTGGAGCTGGCTGGCATGGCTGTACTACAGAGTCCCTCCTAAGCTTTCTTATCTTCCAAACCACAGTGGCCACATCCCAGATACCTGTTGGAAATTATCCCTCCCCCATGCAAACTCCCAAGTAATCCTTGGGAAAGCACTAGCTGACCTGGGTCAAACTGATGCCAGGGATTATGTTAATGAACCTGACCAGTTATTAATATGGACACAGGGGACAAAGAAATAAGCCCTCTGCCAGCAGCACACTCATCTGAGGTATCATCAAAGCTACTTCTCTTCTGTGCAATTCCTGATGTTTTCCTCATTGCCCAGCGTGACTGTGTGGTTTGTAAACCAGGATGAACCCACATACCCAGTCAAAAGCCAGCCAGGAGAACACTAGTGGGTTCCCTCAGCACTTAAAAATGGCAGAGGTTACAGGTGTCTAAGCCCTCTCAAAGTCATCTGTCTGACACCCACCATCTCTCGGTTTCCAAGGCTGTGGCTTTCCCAAAGGGAATGTGTGGGATGGCTGTGGGAAGGTGGCTCCAGAGGCTGGTGTGGAAAGGCAGCGGCAGAGGGATGAGGTTATGGAGGAGCACATAGACCATTGCAGTGTTTTGGCACATGGCTCCTCACTCACCTCTTTTCTGTTCTCTGAAAGAGATACAGACAGTGTGAAGACCTCTGTGGCTGCTCCCCCCAGCAGTTCTCTAGACAGGAACTGAAGGCTCCTGCTGTGTCCCTGCGGTGTGGAGGTTTCTGCTCCACTCTCCCCTGCCTTCCTCTCAGCTGTCTGGTTAGGAGTGTGGCTTACCTGGCCATGAGCATGTCTGCAATCATTCATCTGTTTGTGTGCACACATGGAAAGCCAATGCAGCACCCAGTGCTGGCACACACAGCTCTTGCTAGCTCTAGAGAAAAGCTGTGTGCATTTATTTGTTTGTGGTTTTCATTATGCAAACGAGGTTGTACCAGTGAGGCTGAGCTGAGTATAGAGTCTGAAGATCCTTGGTGCAAGACAAGAAGGAGCAAAGCTCGAGAGGAAATTTTCTTTGCAGTGCTTTTTACTAGAGCTAGTAAAGCGTTTGTTAAAGTGCTGCTTTGTTGAGAGCAAAGAAGCGCCTTGTAAGAGCACAAGAACTGCCTTTGGCTGTTGGAGCTGACAGCCACCTAGTCACAGGTGAATGCTCAGGTGAAGAGTTTAGGGTCTAGAACACATATATGGGACATCTCAGGTACAAGCAGTTATTGCTTTAGGGACTCTCCGTTTCACAGCTTGAGACAACTGACCCAGTAGAATGAGTGTATCCATGTCCTCCTAATTTGTCCCTTGGCCACTTAGGATCTGCAAATTTTAAATCCCTATCTTGAACCCTGCTTTGGGCTCTGCAGAAGCCTACAGTAATGAATGCAACCACGCAATTAGTCAATGGGTAACAATGTGCTTTTGTTTGGTCTGAACCTGCTCCACCAAGATTTCTTCAGGTAACCCTTAGTTCTCACCTATGACAATCGTCACTCAATACTTGCTCTCAATCCATCTCTTCTGAAGGATCATCCGTCTAGAAATCTCACTCTGTTTTCCAGTACCATTTACCGTTTCCTCACAGGGAAGCCCTTCCACATCTGTATTTGTGCTTGTCATCTTCATGGGAAAGTTTCCTGGTCCTACACAGTCTGTTCACCACAGGTGGCTATTACTCCATGCCTGAGGATAAACTGCCTGGGACTTCCTGGGGTTGGTCCAGGGCTGGGACACATGGGAGCACCAAGGTCCTTGGTGCTGGTGGGAGCCTGTTCAGCAGGCAAAGCTGCTGCAATTGCCCCAGAGAAGTTGTCCTGTTCAGTGCCAGTCCTGACAGAGTGAGCCCCACAGCATGGAGGTGCTCCTCCTTGTGTCACTGTTTAGAGAATGAGGTTGGGCACCCTGTTGCATCTGTGGCACTGAGAAGCAGCCTCTGGTCTTCCCCCAGTGACAGCATGTCTGACATGTCTGCCTGGCAGTACAAAGCTGTGATGATATGCATCTCATGGGTGAGGACGCAGGGCGAAAGAGGCCATGGCAGTGCTCTGCTGAGGAGGGTACTATGAGTCTGGATGAGCAGGGGAGAGGGTCAGGAGTCAAGCATGTGACTGTCCCTCAGTGTAGGGGACGTGACTGGTCTGTTCGCTCCTCTCCCTCTGGGCAGTTGTCCACAGCTGGGCTTGCATTTTCATCTGTAACGGTTTGCCAATGTTTTTGTGTGGATAGCAGTACTGGAAAAGTACAGAAAGGACCACAGCGCTGATCAAAGGTAAGGAATGGCTCCTGTCCAGGTGGTGGAATAGACTGGGAAGAGAGACGAGTGAAGGAGGTTATGGTACAAGTCCGCAATCATGAGTTGCAGGAAGAAAGCACCTAGGGGATCACTGTCTCTTCCAGTAACAGAACTGGGGGATGCCAAACGAAACTCGCAGAGGGCAAGGTCAGTGCAAAGGAGAGGAGGCGGTTGTGCTCCCAGGGAGGAGGTGAAGGTGTAGGACCCAATGCCGCCAGGGGTGGTAGGTACTCAATGTTTACACGAGCTCAAACTCATGGAAGAAATATCCATTGATAGTTATTAAGCACAAAACCACAACCTCTGCTCCAGGATATCCATGAAGGCTGGAAGAACATCCTGCAGCAGCAGTATTATAAACCTGTCCTTTTATACTCTTCCCTGGCATCTCTTTTTTGCCAGGAAGGGAAAAGATTCTGAGATAAATGGATCCTTGATCTGGCACACATGGACATTCTCAGGAATGCAGGTGTGTTCTTCACATGGAAGCAAAAGAGGTCTCTTTTAGCGTTTTGGACAATTTGATCCTGCTAATCTTCTGAACTCAGTGAAAGAAGGTTACGGTTGAGGACACAGGTGCACAAATGGCATGTCCCCTTTTCTGATCTTGGCCCAAAATGGCTGCTGACTTCCCCATGTATAACTCAGATCCAGAAAAGAGGAGTAACATTTCTGTCTGAAGGAAAGACAGTGCAGCCAGAAAAACTATGAGAGTTTGTCTAAGACAGCCAGTTGTGTTGGATGGCCCTGGATTGTTAGCGTCCCCTCTTCAGGATTCATTCTTATCTACCTGCATGAGATCATCCAACTTAGCAAATCACTGTGTGTCATGTTGTGTCAGTTGTCCAACCATAGCCTTGTACTCCAAAATCTCTTTCCAAATACGTGTATATGAGAGGTGCAGCAACCGAGCTAGGCACTTGCCAATGCTGGGTGTAACAGCACTTTATTCATAACGGGGTTTTGTTTGGAAAGAAACGCTGTATGCGATGACATAGTTTTTAGGATTGCTGAGATACTTCATGTGTTTGAAACCAAGTGGATGCAACATGCGCAAAAATCAAGGTCATGCGGAGATAGAGGCCACCCAGCCTGAGATCTTGGCTCAGCCAGGCTAGAGTCATTTCCTCAGCCTGCCAAAGCATGAACCAGGGGTTAGCATATGCTCATGTATGTCATGGCATTCATCTGATAACACTGCCTGATGATTAATCTCTATAATTAATTGCACATTAATGTAGTTCACTGCAGCATATTGGAGATTCCCTCCTCAGAAAAACAAAGGAGTTTTATTACTCATAGTAGAACAGGTAGAAGAAGGAGCCTTATTTTAAACTTATGTGATACAACATGGTGAATCCACATGTCACTTGTATTGTGATATCTGTCTGTCCCTCTTTCCCCTCCCTTTTGCCATGAGCAAGTGCAGGACTTACCACTGTTACCACTCTGGCAACTCTGGTCACGGAGAGATTGTGGTTATCTCGGGCAGTCTTCTGTAGAAAGTAGAAGACTGAATAGTTGTACTGAGCCTCCTCTGCAACCCAGGATAGGAGTGCTGCTGCTGTATCATGGAGCTGCTGTGAGGTAGCATGCTGTCCTGGCTGTGTGAAGATAAGGGAGGATGATGAGCTCTCTGAAGGAGCTATGAGGCTGCTCTGAGCGTGTCCCACCCCTTCTGTGGCTCTCTGCGAGCTTCTCCAGGAAACTAAAGCCATGATTTGGTAATTTCTTCCTTCTGAGCTCTCAAGGTGTCATGCCACTCTTCAGTCTGGGGTATGATAGGACTGTGTCTAGCCTGGGGGAAGGCAAAAACCTTCCTAGGCTGCACCTATTTCATCTACAAATAAAACAGTGAATGTCAGGCTGGGAGAAAATGGAGTTCCTTCCTGCAAGTGACCAGCCTGTGCTGTGGATGTATAGTCACAGCACTCTTGGACCAACACGTTCTTGATAAAAAGGGATGGACCCAGCATAGACTAGGTCTGAAGAAACCAGCCATGGTACAATGGATGATTTATAACTATTTCAGTATAACCACAACAAAAAATTAAGGTAAGGCTTGTGAGGAGAGCCTGGTGGAACCCATCAGCAGATTTTGCTCTGCTTCTTAGCCTGAATTTGGTCCCAAATATTATAAATTCTGCACACTCCTTGGCTCTGAGCTATTTCTGGAAGGAAGGAAACCAGATGGAAAAATATGAAATCTAAAGCACATCACTAGAAGCAGAGAAAATTTAACTCGTATTTTTTTTGCGTATAGTCAAGCAATAGCTGCAAGAAGGAAAGTAGGTAAAAATCTGCTGGGTTTACATTTCTGTTAGCAACTGCTTTTGCAGCACTGCATTGTGGTTTTCATCATATCAAGTGGAGGACGCTGTCATTGATTCTCATCTGACAGAGAACTGATGTAAGCAATGCTGAATGCCACAAGAAAATAGCGCTCATGAGCATAGAGTGTTAAGTAGTGCAAGAAGAGGATACCTGGGAACTTGTGGTTGAACTGAGGTCATGGCTTCTTATCCAGTTGGCAGAGCCACCATCACACTGTCCTTATCCTCAGGTAGGTGCCCAATGGCTGGACCTGGGGCTGGCCCAGTGATTTGCTCTTGGCCGGAGGTGGGATGTGTCCTGGCTGCTAGGTCCTGCCCTAATGGACCATCATGGGGAGGCCCTACTGTCCCAGCCCCATGGACCTGGGAGCCCATGCAGTGCCCTGACACTGGACTGGGACAGAAGGACTGAATCTCCCTAAAACTAATGAGAGAGGAAGGGATGGACAAAGTCTCTTTCTGGGACTCCACACATTAACCTCTAATGAAATAACTGGATTTTTCTAAGTAGAAGGTATCACCATATCCAGATGAGACTATAGACAATTTTCTGACATGTGGGACCCCAAGTGCTACAAGGAAACACAGTTCGTGTTGGTACGTCTGCAGCTCTCTTATTTGATGAGTTCTCAAAGCTAGATGACATTTTATTGAAAGACACTGAGATGGAAATTTCTTAAGTCATTGGAAAAGACTCATAAAAACCGTGCATGAAAGTCATGTGAGGACAGAAAAGGCCCTAGATGTTTTACCCTAACCCTGAAAGACACCCGACAGAAGTGTTGAGGAAAGGTCCCATTCTCAAAATGACAGACCAGCTGAATAAGAAGGCCCATGCTAGACATGCAAGAAGACGGAGTCCCCGAAATAAAGCAGTGCTAGAAACTTCTGTCCTTTGATTAAAGAAGTTATGCACTTAATCAGGAAATTCTGCATAGCAAATCTATTTTTGCTAAATGGTATTTGCTGTTTAAGCACGTTGCCGTGAAATACAAGCTTTAACATGAAACCACCCCGCACAATTATCCCCAGTCCAACAAGCTGGTGGAAAACCTATCAAACTCACAGGAAACAGCTGTAGCAAGACAAGGAGGAGAGATCGGAAGGCAGACAAATGGAGAATAAATCTGTGAATGCTCAAGAGTTAGGAAATGGAAGTTGTCATTTTGAAAGTAAATACAAGTATACTGTATATTAGATAAACTCTGCCTGAAACAGACTTCATCACGCGGAGAACTAATAGGAATATAGAAATCCATTTGTGTATGAATAGGGGATATGTTTTATAGACATATATATTAAAGAGTCAAATGTAGGCCTGGGAATTCAAGGTAGGGACAGCTTCATTTCAGAGGGACAAGTGTAGGAAGCTGCTCTCTGAACATTTATTTCTCACTGTGAGCTATGAGTAGCAATGAGTGTTTTACCTTCATGGCAAAACAAAACAAAAAATGCTTCTCCCAGTGAAAAGATCTCCTTTCAGTTGTCATCTACTGATGTTTTGTGCAACTAGAACTGGGAATAATGGTGCCTGGATTGCCAGAACCCAAAAACAAGGTCACTGTGCAGAATGTCAAAACAAAAGAAGCTCCAGGAGAGCTGGGGTCTGTGGGACTGCCACTTCTCTGTGGCGAAGATGTTGCCTTTTCGGGTGGTACAAAACAATTGCCACAAACAGCTGTGGGGGTCCTTGGTTGGGTGAGGTTATCCCAGAGGACACATGGGAAATAGGCAGCATCTCCTCCAAAGCCAGAACAGAGAGCCTTGAGCTGGCTGATGTGCCCAAGAAAGCCTCAGCGGAGCACCGACCACAGCAGGCTGAGACAGCTGAGCCCTAGGGCATGGCACAGCCAGAATGAGGGGCCTTCTGGTGCTTTGTAACAGCGGTGCTGATGTCTGGCTGGAGACACCGTACATACGAGCTCAGCGTACATACAAACTACACATGCACACACTCTCTGCTCTCTCCCATCTAGAGAAGAGTCTCTACATCAGCCCCTAACAAGGTCACCCCTTATACAAACTGCTGTGAAACAAGCTCAAGCAAAATGCTTCAGAAGATCATCTTTTCAAAGAAGAGCCTGGAGTGGGTGGGGGTTTCTTTTAGAATTCAGTTGCCAGAAGAAAAGAAGAGGCTCTGAACTCTTCTGGTTTAATTATTGAGTTTCTCCAGAATATGGCATAATTCATGTAACTGTTCTGCCCCTGCTTCCCCGCTGTGGAAAATAGACAGTGAATTTGCGATGCCAGGCGACTTTATTAAGAGTGTAGATTATTTATACCTACCATAAATGCAATGTCAGTTCTAGCCATTACTGTGGAATGGATTTCTCCCAGTGTGAGCATCGGCTCGCTCTAACTAATGTTTTTAAGACTTTTCTAACCCCCGAAATTCACATGGGACCAGGGAAAAAGGGATGCTAATTGCAGAGCCATCAGCAGCTTCACTGGACAAAGCACTGAACTGCTCTTCTTGAGTTTCTGCATCTGTAAAACTGGGATGTCTGTCTGTTTTACAGTCACGTAGTGAGGATTGATTTATTGTTTAATGTGTGTAAAGAATTAAATAAGTGCTAAGTATTATTATTATCAAGCCAGAAGGGTGAGTCAATGACCCATTTCCTATCTGAGCTTGCCTTCAAGGTGTTGATGTTTCTGGCAGATTACAGAAATTGAATATCTGCCATAAGTTGTATTCATATAGCGATGCAAATAAAGCACTTTTTGTGGGCATTGTGTTGCTTCAGGCCTTGTGATTACAGAAGAAAGATGAATAGATTAGAACTGCTTTTAGATGCACAGCATCTCCACAGGCTATGCAGTTTATCCTCTCTGGGAATCACAGCAGTAGGTTCATACATCCACATGAAGAGATGGGTCCGTGGGGCAGACAGATAGAGTGGGGAGGATGTTCGGTTCAACTCCTGCTCTACTGCAGATTTCCCATAAGTCTTCTGAAGGTCATGTGGGAAAATCTTCACAGACACACTTTAGAAAAGCTCAGATATCCTCCATCTGCTACACTATTAAGGTAAGACCAGGTAACTGGAGTTTACCCATATCATTGGGCAATGCGAAACTGCTGATTTTTGTTCCTTGACCACCACATCCAACAAGGAGCTCACTTACTTTTGCCATTTAGCCACTGAGTGCTGAGATAGTGCCAAGGACACTTATGTAAATTATTCATTATTCACTAAGAAGCATCATTGTCCTGATGTCAAATGATCATTAAATTTGCTGGAACCGATGGCATGTTATGGTGCAATATACCAACTCATGTCCTCCTGATTTTACCCCAGTCAAAGTTTGCACTAATTAGTCCTCACTGGACTTTTAAAATGAAATAGCCTCTTTCCCGAAGAACAGTACCCTGTCTGAGGACTTCTATTGAGTTGGGAAAGAATGCTTAATTCAGTTTTACTGCTTGGGAGTAGGACCTTGCAGAAGCTTCTCAGCAGACACTGTTGGGATACTATTTCAAAACACCAAAACTACTCATTTGTCAATGAAATAAATCTTAAGGATTTTGTTTTTTCAATTGCAAGTGTCTAAAATGAAGTACTGAAGCCATTCCCTAGTTATTTAGGAAGTTAAAGAAATAGATTGCTGAATATAGTCCTAACAGCCTACAGAAGACAGATTGCTGCTTTTGAAACTCTCATTAATTGTCTGCTTGCACCTTTACACATTCAGGTACTTGTGCAAAGCTGGCCCACAGCTCCCAAGCACAAGAGGTAAATGGAGTGGATGGACTACTTGTAGTTTTTGTATATCTCTTCATGCATACTTGATGATACGAGTTCTTCTTTTCATCAATACAGCCAGGTTCTCTTTAGAAAAATATGAAAACAGGTGTTTTAGAACTGACTTTTTGGTCTGTTTCTTTTCAAGGCTGAATTTAAGCTGTCACTCAAATATCACATTCTGAGGCGACTGTCAGTCCTCGTCAATGGGATCAGCACTGGCACACGATGCCCCCTGATCCGGTTTCCTCACACCCACCTGTTGCATGTGTTTCCTTTAACCACTCCCTTGGCTTTGGGTCTCACTGCTGACTTGGCACCATCATTCACACTCACCTTTTTTCCTAGAACAGCCTCCCACTCATGCCTGTCGGGTGCCCACCATCCCCCATCAAAAATACCTTTATCTCAAATGAAGCTCCTTCTTTGCAAACTTCCCTCAATGTTTTGAGGTGTAATCACTACCTGAGTGAGATGCTATCTGCCTCAATAAACTGATGTATTGTCTGCGTATTGAAGTCAGCAGCAGGTCAGCAAGACTGATGCTAACTAACTTTTGTCATAAGTGGATCTGTAACGGTCTTGCATTCCCGTAGGTCTCTAATTAAAGGCAACCGTTTGCCATAATGCTCTGGGATTCCTTTTCATGTTATTGCTGTTACTGCTGTTGGACAAGAAGTGTTGAACTCTGGTTCTTCCCTGCTAGGAATCACTGTACACCAGACTGTTTCCACCATTCCACAGAAGGCACATTTATGCCCTGGAGATGCTTTTTGTATTGTGTAATGGAGCTTTAATACCCTTTTCTTGTATTGATTACATCAACATCATAACCATTAGTATAAGTAATCACAGAAAATGAAAGGGAGAACTATCTCATTTGGGGAAAAAAATTACTGCAATTACTGAGTCAGTCTTAGAAGTGACCCTGGAAAGAGAAAACAAGGAAGCTGGCTAGATACAGAATCTGCTGTCTGCATATTATCCTTAAACTGGCAAAAACTGTTTGGATACTTGATCGAAGCCAGTGGAAGAGAAGACCCAAGGATATTTTGGATCCGTGGAGACTTGGAGACAAGGACAGAACTGGGACAAAAATCTGAAGATGTGATTTTCATCTTCATTGTCTTACTTCCTTGGTCGATTGCTAAGTCTACTTCAAAAGCCGTCATTCTTTTTAACCAGATCTTCCACATGAGATTTTTTCTTGTGGTGGTGTTGCATCTACCCTTCTTGTCCAGGTCCATCTATTTGGCATGTACCTGTGAATACTAAAGGCAAGGAAGATAAAGACACTGAGCTGGAAAAGAGTAAAAGAGATGAAGAAAAGTAGCTAATACCAGCAAAATAGAAAGAAATGGTGGAGACAGCAAGTGATGTTTAGGCAGAAGGAAGAATAAAAAGACATCAAAACTGTAGGCCTTATGTGCATGGGTAAAAGGAAGGTCTATACAAGTGGGCACTGGGAACCAAGAATTGCTATTCTGGTTGCCCTCCTGCTTTCGGAGAACAGCAAAGCTTGCCACATAAATTGTTCTGGGACTCGTTTTTGACAGCCAGATTTAACAGGTGGCCAGAGTAAATCACAGACCTGTCAAGCATAATGCCAGACTAGATGAGATACATGGCGTTAGGAGTTAGCAGTAAACCTACAAAGCGTGGAAGAAAGCATGGTTCAGTAAGGAAAATGGTGTCTGGACAACTGCCATAATCCAACTGATTTCAGCCTTGTAAAATTGATTGTAACAAATGGCATACTTCTTCACTCTATAAATAAAAGGAGAACAAGGAAGAGGAAGTGGTTCTGCTTTGCAGTGTTAAAGCAGTCGAGATGAAAGATAATATAGGCTTGGCTCCAAAACTAAATGAGTACCTTGCTTGAGTTTCTCATTAGGACACCAGAATAAAACCTGTGGGCAAAGACAACTTGCCTAACGAGAGAGTTTCTATGTAAATGGAAATCACAGCAGTCATGGTGGAAGCAAAACCTAAAGGGTTTGCTGTGTACAAACCAAAGGGAGATGATGAATTTTCTGGCAATATTGAAGAACTTCTAGGTGAAACTGCAGTTGCAGTGGGGACTCAGGCTACCAAATCCAGCTTGATGCATTCTGGATGAAGAGCTGCAATCATAGTGCTTATTTTGAAGGGTGGACAAAAAAACATCTGGGAAACTTGAGTCATTAGTCTGACCACAAAAGTAAATAGGCTTTTGAAAAAAGTGTGACTGAAAAACTAATTAAAGTCATGTGGGTAAATGGAAATGAAAAAATGCTATAGAGATTTATCTAAAGATGGAGAGTGTAGAAATAACATGCTGTCTTTCAAGACAAATGATACCTTAGGGAACTATGACAGATCTAGTCTACTTGGGCTTCAATAAGGTCTTTGTTACTGTACCAAATGGGATAACATTAACTATAATAGGGTTAAAAAGAGGATGGCAGCTAGATATGTCAAATGGGGAGCTGATGAGCTGGAGGGAGAAATCCCTCTACAGAGGATGAGCATTCAGATGGGAAACACTTAATATCCTTATGAATGTCTGCAGTGGGAATGCCAACAGAATCCAGACTGCATTAGAGAAATACAACAATGACCACCATCAGCACAAAGACACTCCTTAAAACAAGTTAACTTTCCAAGTTTGCAAGTGCTATAAAAAAGCATTTTTTCCTTTAGCTGTTTCTGCATACTGGTTAGAGCACCCTCCCATTTCTAAAGGGTCTCTCCCTGTCTTCAGTGACAAATAAATAAGTGATTCTGCAGGAGTCATATATGACAAGGTAATTCATCTTACTCTGGCTCTGCTACGTCGGCTTTGCCACATTACCCAGAGGAAAAGCAAGGTAAACATTTATTTTGGCCTGTGCATGGCACTTGTAGAAAATATCTGATGAACAGGATGATGTCACTTTTCGTTTTCTGATCTCAGCCTGGGTGTAAAGGTAAAAGCTAGATAAACAGCTCTTGGGCAGGTCTGTCACTTGCTGCAGAGAGATCATGAAAACAAAGGAAAGCAGGAGGAAATGGAGAAGCGAATTGCAGGCTGAACATCACAGAGATTTGCTCAACTATGGGAATGGTCACTGTGGAGTGGATGGAAGTTGAGTTTAAGACCACACTCTGGCAGGGCTAGCTTGGAGGTTGACAAGGGGAGCAGCAGACTTCAGGCAAGTTGCATAGAAACAGCTATGGTCCTAAGCTTGTATCAGGGTACAGAAAACTGAGCCAGTGTGCAGGGACATATGAGCCCTATGGCTCTCCTTGGCCTGGGTAATCACTGTGCTTTCCCATGCTTTGGACAGAGCAGCAAATCCCTGAGACTTCATCCACGGGGATGTAGAGTTCAGTTTTGCCTCGACTGATGAAAAGCTTGTACTGGATGTGCCATTATGCCAATTAATGTTGCAATAAGGACTGTTTTCAGTCTCAAACCTGCTTAGCACCACTGCCAATGCTAAGGAGACTTCTGTAAGGATGGGTCAAAGGAGGCAGTGACCAACAGTGCAGAGCCCAGCCAGAAATCATGGAGAACGGCAAGACCCACACCAGACAGGAGCCACCAGCTGCAGGTGTTGCAGGATACCCAAAGGTGGACAGCAAGTTCATGCGGAGAGGAAGGCAGAGCCTCTCAGGCTCCAGGGCTTGGGGGATACAGCACTCATCATCTTCCTCTCTGCTGTGCTCAAGGAGAGGATGCTTTATGAATGTTTTTAGAAACTCATCAGAATTGCACCAAGCACTTTTCAAGTCTGTGTCCCTTGCACCTTGGAGCCGCTGTGCTCCCTACCTACACTATCACCAGAGTGATTCATTCTGTTTCTTGAAGTCAGCAATCTGGTGTAGTATTTCTTAACCTCTGCTAGCATTGTGCAGCAGACAAACTGAACAGCACCAGGGAGGCTGGCAAGCAAAGCACAAAGCAGGTCTATAAAGGCATGTCAAAGAATGAGTCATTGTCAAGCCTGCAAGAGACAAAAAGATTGATTACGGAAGAGCTGAGAAATAGGTTGTGATGGTGACTCACCATATCCCACCCTTTCTGCATCCACAGACCTGCCAGCTGATTCATAACTTGCATTCTGCCTTGCTTCTCCCCTCTGTCAAGGTGATCAATCAAATAAGGGTCCATCAACTAAATTTTCCACTGGAAAGAGTGGGTTGTGTGCAGCAGCACCCATTCATTTCTGCATGCACAGCTGGTAAACCCCTTTTTCTGTCCTTTAGCTTTCTATATAGGCCATAATTTTGGAGAAAGGAGGTGATGTAGAGCCAGCACACAGGATACCATAAAAATGGAGGGATGGAGGAAGACATGATGGTTCCTTGCTGAATGCCTGTTTTTTATCAAGTGAAATTTACTGTCTTCCCTATCTTCACTGCTCTTATGAGGTATTGAGACTTTTGGAGCGATTTATCTGGGGTCTAACAGATGTCACTGTAGCTACTGTTGCTGACCACACAGCCAAACCTGGCCACCTCGGCACTCCTATCCAATCTGCTCAAAAGACTTCCTTCTGCTGGAGACATCCTATTCTCCCCATGGGATCCAGCCTGAAAAGTCCTTCTGTGAGCCTATTTTTGCTGCCCACGGGTTATCACTGAGAAGTCAGGAGATGTTGAGGTGGGAATGGTGAGAGACCGCAGGACAGGGGAAGCCAGGGGAACCCCGCTCCTGGCTGTCATCCTGCCCGGTGTGCATGGGCAGAGGTTTGTTTGCAGGGAGCTGCGTGTTGACCAGCTGAGTGTCAGCCAAGCAGGCCCAGACTGGAGCACATCTTGATGCTGCCAGCAGCGTGTGGGCAGAGGGCTGGCGATGACTTCCAGATCCCTGGCAAGCGTGCCAAGCCCATCAATAAGGGCCTCCTTCTTGGCAGGCGGTTTTATCAGATGGCCATGGGAAACCACCAGCCTCTCAAGAGCAACACCAGGATAGCAGACATGGGCTCGTGTCACTGGTGTCCACTGAAAGGCACTGAATTCCTCCAGCAGGAATGATGCAAAAGGGAAAGACATATGGGAATGATGTTGACAATGAGCTGGGTTACTGTCTGCTTCTGAAATCAAATGAGACATAAGGAATCACAAGCAGAAGACAAAAAGACACAAGTAAATGTCATCATTTGCAACTTGACAGGCAATACAGGGCATTTTTGAAAATCCCACCCTGCATTTTTAATATTTTCCAAAGTACCTAAAACCCAGGATAGACATCTTTTAAGATCAAAAGAAAAAAAGAGTCAAATTAATTTGTTTGATCTTTTGCCTATTTGCCTGAAGACTGTCAGGGGAAAAAAAAAAAAAAGTGAAATAGAATTGTCTTAGGGAAGGGTAAATACATGTCTATAGCAAGAACCAGTCAAACACAGGGAGCTCTTATCTAGGATATAGCTCTAAAAATAGCACTGTAGGGTTTCAGGAGTGTTCACTCTGAAGAGGTCTCAGTGACTTCACCGGTCTGTTTGCTTGGGTTTACATTCACAAATGGTGTCATCTGCTAACACCTTTCCAGCACGCTTGGCTTAGCTTCCCAAGACTCAGCTGGGTTCTCACTGCCAAATGCATCATCACCGGTAATACAAAATCCAAGGGGCCAATTCTGCCACCCAGTACCTTGACTCGGGACTGGCGTGTTGGTGGACTCATGCAGATATCAATAGGAAAAGGAATCTTCCTATAGCTGGGATGAAATTAGCAGTAAAATTTTTGGTGACTGAGATTTAGAGATGGAGTCCTGAATGTTCCCAGTTTCTTTTCACTGCAGTTGAAAAAGACAAGGAAAGAAAAGCCAAAGGAGTACTTGATTTGAACTACAAACAAGAAAAAGTGGTCAGGTTTGCTTTTCTGCAACACCAAACTTCCTGGGAGACTGGGAAATGCAGCAAAGATNGCAGTAAAATTTTTGGTGACTGAGATTTAGAGATGGAGTCCTGAATGTTCCCAGTTTCTTTTCACTGCAGTTGAAAAAGACAAGGAAAGAAAAGCCAAAGGAGTACTTGATTTGAACTACAAACAAGAAAAAGTGGTCAGGTTTGCTTTTCTGCAACACCAAACTTCCTGGGAGACTGGGAAATGCAGCAAAGATGAATGCAGCTGATAGAGCTGCTTGTGAAAGAGCTGCTTTTTTTCTTGGTCACAACAACTGCATGAACACCTTTTCTGCATGATGGTCCCCCGAAAGGGTTTCAGCTGCATGACCACTACAGATGCCCAGAGCCTCTTAATTTCTCAGAGCTGTAAGCTACATCCATTTAAAAATGCAAAGAATTACATGTGTTATTAGCTGGTATATTTATATGTACTATGTATTCATTAATATATATTTATATGAGAATACCCTACTCACAGTGAGATATTTTTGCATTCATTAATTATGCACTGGTCTGTTTCTGTGGGTCTCCTTCCTTCCTCTCCTCTCAAACTGCAACCTTTTCATGTTGTTTGTGGGGTAGGAGCAGGAGCCCTCGGGCTCCCCTCTCCTCCCCTTAAAAAAAACCAACAGAAAAGATGAGAAAATCTTTCACCCACTTGGTCTTCTCCTCATGAAGCAATTGTACGGATGCAGCCAAAGGTCCAGGGCAAGAGGAGACCTCAAAAGCTGCTATTCCAGTGCTGGGTGTAACTCCTTTGCTTGGTGTTGGCAAGGCACTGAGAGTGAGGACATCCCTACCCATGTATAAGGTTTGTGGGGAGCAGAGCTGCTCAGGGGCGGTGCTGGCTGTTGAGACAGCTTGAGTGATGCTGTCGGTGAGCAAAGGTTGGTGAGCAAATGAGTTCAGGAGCTTCTCAGTCACAGGTGGATGGGCACCACAGACTGGACCCTGGCAGAGTGTGCTGCTCTGGCCATTTGTCCCCACCACAGATCTGCTCATGTTGCTGCAAACAGCATTTTTAGCAGAGCTGGATTGTGTCACAGCTCAGTGGCAAGAGGATGGTTACCTCTGTCCTGAGGGACTTCTGGAGGTTTAAGTCCTCCCTTCCAAGGACCAGGGCTAAACCTCCTCCTGGACTGCTTGCTGCTTCCAACGTGGGATGAGGGGGCACTCACTGACCCTGCACACAGGAACAAATTTCATCCTGTATTTCCACCCTTATTACTTAATACTTCAATTGTATTTAATGATGTGTTTTATTTTATACGCCATTTTACTTTATGACCGTTCTCTTGGGTGGATTAATCTGTCATTAGTGCATCATGTTTTAAAGGCTTTTCTTTTCTTCTGTTAAATGGTTTAATAGACTCAGAGAGACAGTCCTGGGTGTGTGCGCTGTGGTCTGCCTGTGCTCAGCTGGGGTGCAGCTGGGTACCCCACATGCACCCTCTGGGTGCTTCAGGGGCCAACAGGGGCTCATGGCCCTGGGGTGGCAAATAGACCCAACACCATGACCTAACACAGTGCCACCCTACAGGCAGGCACTCACCCCTGCTGCTTCATGCCACTGCCAGGGTGTCCTGCCCTTGTGAATCCTGCCCGTCCACAGGCAGAGGATGCCAGCTGGGAGCGGGATGGTGTGTCCTGTGTGTATGAAACAAGCCATGGTTCACACACACACTCTGGAAGAGCTGGGGACAGCAGGGAAGCAAGGATCCTGTGCGTGCTCAGGTGAAATGAAGCCAGGCTGCAGCCAAAGCAGAAAGTAAATCCAGACTCTGGATTTATAGTGGCTTTGATTTATAGTGGCTCCACCCTATGCACACCAATAAATACATAAATAAATATTGAAAATATTTTTGTAGCCTGTGGTAAGTAAAAGGAGTTAATTATCCTTGCTCAAGCCACACACAGCAGCAGAATTAAGAATAAATGGTAGGATTTCAACTTGTTGATTGTGTTTGCCTTTACCTACAGCCATCCATGTATGACGACAGATCATATTTGTGCTTCCTTTATATGAAATATGAAAAAAAATCAATAGTTTTTACTGCGATTTACACAATAAGTGGTTTACATAATAGAAACACTGTGATTATTTAACCTACTATGAGATCAGCTTTGGCCCTGGACTTTTCAGAGAATTATAGGGCTGGAGGAACCTCAGAAGATCACCTAGTCCCTTTCATTGCTTCTCTCCAGCAGAATGATTTGTTGGGGTTGACAACACTCATGCATAGAAATCTCTTTTCTTACCCACGGAAAAGAATAAGAACACGAATGAAAAGCTTTTAACAATGAACATGCTTTTGTATTCACCTTAAACACATGCGTGCATAGAGGAGGGTGAAACCAACCATCTGCCAAGGGATAATTCATACATCTGCAAACATGAGAGTCCACAAAACTGCTGACACGTTCAGAACAGCAGCGCAGCAGCATGAGCTCATTCCAAGACAAGCATTTCCCTTTGGTGAGTGCATAGCTCCCAACGGTAGGTGAGATTGGAGTTGGGCACAGGCCTCCAAGCAATACCACACAGAACCAGATCCTAATCTTCCCTGCACTTGAAGGGCCCTGATCCTGACCGTGTTTGAGTAGGAAACAGGATTCCACAATGACAAGGTCCCTGCACCATGGGGATTTCTATGTAGAGCCCAAATTTTTCACCTGACTGCACATATGTGTACAGTCGTGCTCCAGGGAGATCCCCTGGACATGTGAAGGGGCTTGCACAGACACGGGACCTCCCCCACACTTCTGGCTACAAGACCAAGGGGAAGTTTAGAAGTCCTGTAAAGAAAAGGTCTCAGACAGGACCTGGGAAGGAGTGGAAAGGAGGTGGTGCTGATATTCGTCCAGAGATCCACCATGGGTCACTCCACCAGTGTGTGGTTACTCTGGCTTACCTTAGTTCCTCTAAACTATCAGCTCTGATTAATTTGATTCATTCTTTCAGGGCAGGAATGAAGGTTTCAAAGCCTGATGCAGTCATCATGAAGGTGACTGTCTCCAGCACCCTGTAGGCTCAGATCCAGAGGTTCCAGTTCAAACTAGGATTCAGAAGTTGCTAAAGTGATGGAGCTTACAAGTCTTGAAGTCAAGCTTAAAGTCAAGCGTGTGCTGAAGTGCTCTTCTGCTCCAAGACTATGCCTTCATAGCTGTTTGTCCAAATGCCTGGGCAGGATGGATCTCACTGAAAGCCTGAAGAGGGAAAGGCAGAAGGCAATGAAGATGCTGCTGGGCCTGGTTCTGCTTGCAGTAAGGAGCCCGGATGCAGGGGCTGTGGCAGGAAGCGAGGGACATGGGGCATGGCACAGCATGGACAGCAAGATGTTTGAACTTAGTGCAGGGCTGGAGAAAATCTCCTGTTTGAAGGAAATCTCCAGGTGTGCATTCATAATGAAGGTCTCAAGGATTGTGCCTGAATGGCTGGTAAAAGGGACAATAAGTGTAGCAATAAATACACAGATCAGCAGTAGGGAAGGGCACCCACACAAGAAGGTCTGCAATCACTTTGGTATCAGCACTGATGGATTTTCTGACCATGTTTATTGCCTACAGCAGAAATTTTCTATCCTTTCATGTCTCAAAGAAGCTTCCTTTGGAGAGAAAGTGGACAATGGAGCTGCAGCTCTAAATGTAAGTGAAAATCATTGGGGGGGTGGGGGGTGGGGGGGGAGGGTGAGAGAGGTCAGGAAGATACTGATTTTATAGCCACTGACTCCAGCAGTGCTCACGTGAACTGCACTGAGATCTGTTACAAGCTATTAATACCGCAACAAAAGCACTCTGTGGGGACACAATAAAAATGAAAGATTAAATGATTTATTAGATAATTTCTAGGAATGGAGGATNATGCAGCTGATAGAGCTGCTTGTGAAAGAGCTGCTTTTTTTCTTGGTCACAACAACTGCATGAACACCTTTTCTGCATGATGGTCCCCCGAAAGGGTTTCAGCTGCATGACCACTACAGATGCCCAGAGCCTCTTAATTTCTCAGAGCTGTAAGCTACATCCATTTAAAAATGCAAAGAATTACATGTGTTATTAGCTGGTATATTTATATGTACTATGTATTCATTAATATATATTTATATGAGAATACCCTACTCACAGTGAGATATTTTTGCATTCATTAATTATGCACTGGTCTGTTTCTGTGGGTCTCCTTCCTTCCTCTCCTCTCAAACTGCAACCTTTTCATGTTGTTTGTGGGGTAGGAGCAGGAGCCCTCGGGCTCCCCTCTCCTCCCCTTAAAAAAAACCAACAGAAAAGATGAGAAAATATTTCACCCACTTGGTCTTCTCCTCATGAAGCAATTGTACGGATGCAGCCAAAGGTCCAGGGCAAGAGGAGACCTCAAAAGCTGCTATTCCAGTGCTGGGTGTAACTCCTTTGCTTGGTGTTGGCAAGGCACTGAGAGTGAGGACATCCCTACCCATGTATAAGGTTTGTGGGGAGCAGAGCTGCTCAGGGGCGGTGCTGGCTGTTGAGACAGCTTGAGTGATGCTGTCGGTGAGCAAAGGTTGGTGAGCAAATGAGTTCAGGAGCTTCTCAGTCACAGGTGGATGGGCACCACAGACTGGACCCTGGCAGAGTGTGCTGCTCTGGCCATTTGTCCCCACCACAGATCTGCTCATGTTGCTGCAAACAGCATTTTTAGCAGAGCTGGATTGTGTCACAGCTCAGTGGCAAGAGGATGGTTACCTCTGTCCTGAGGGACTTCTGGAGGTTTAAGTCCTCCCTTCCAAGGACCAGGGCTAAACCTCCTCCTGGACTGCTTGCTGCTTCCAACGTGGGATGAGGGGGCACTCACTGACCCTGCACACAGGAACAAATTTCATCCTGTATTTCCACCCTTATTACTTAATACTTCAATTGTATTTAATGATGTGTTTTATTTTATACGCCATTTTACTTTATGACCGTTCTCTTGGGTGGATTAATCTGTCATTAGTGCATCATGTTTTAAAGGCTTTTCTTTTCTTCTGTTAAATGGTTTAATAGACTCAGAGAGACAGTCCTGGGTGTGTGCGCTGTGGTCTGCCTGTGCTCAGCTGGGGTGCAGCTGGGTACCCCACATGCACCCTCTGGGTGCTTCAGGGGCCAACAGGGGCTCATGGCCCTGGGGTGGCAAATAGACCCAACACCACGACCTAACACAGTGCCACCCTACAGGCAGGCACTCACCCCTGCTGCTTCATGCCACTGCCAGGGTGTCCTGCCCTTGTGAATCCTGCCCGTCCACAGGCAGAGGATGCCAGCTGGGAGCGGGATGGTGTGTCCTGTGTGTATGAAACAAGCCATGGTTCACACACACACTCTGGAAGAGCTGGGGACAGCAGGGAAGCAAGGATCCTGTGCGTGCTCAGGTGAAATGAAGCCAGGCTGCAGCCAAAGCAGAAAGTAAATCCAGACTCTGGATTTATAGTGGCTTTGATTTATAGTGGCTCCACCCTATGCACACCAATAAATACATAAATAAATATTGAAAATATTTTTGTAGCCTGTGGTGAGTAAAAGGAGTTAATTATCCTTGCTCAAGCCACACACAGCAGCAGAATTAAGAATAAATGGTAGGATTTCAACTTGTTGATTGTGTTTGCCTTTACCTACAGCCATCCATGTATGACGATAGATCATATTTGTGCTTCCTTTATATGAAATATGAAAAAAAATCAATAGTTTTTACTGCGATTTACACAATAAGTGGTTTACATAATAGAAACACTGTGATTATTTAACCTACTATGAGATCAGCTTTGGCCCTGGACTTTTCAGAGAATTATAGGGCTGGAGGAACCTCAGAAGATCACCTAGTCCCTTTCATTGCTTCTCTCCAGCAGAATGATTTGTTGGGGTTGACAACACTCATGCATAGAAATCTCTTTTCTTACCCACGGAAAAGAATAAGAACACGAATGAAAAGCTTTTAACAATGAACATGCTTTTGTATTCACCTTAAACACATGCGTGCATAGAGGAGGGTGAAACCAACCATCTGCCAAGGGATAATTCATACATCTGCAAACATGAGAGTCCACAAAACTGCTGACACGTTCAGAACAGCAGCGCAGCAGCATGAGCTCATTCCAAGACAAGCATTTCCCTTTGGTGAGTGCATAGCTCCCAACGGTAGGTGAGACTGGAGTTGGGCACAGGCCTCCAAGCAATACCACACAGAACCAGATCCTAATCTTCCCTGCACTTGAAGGGCCCTGATCCTGACCGTGTTTGAGTAGGAAACAGGATTCCACAATGACAAGGTCCCTGCACCATGGGGATTTCTATGTAGAGCCCAAATTTTTCACCTGACTGCACATATGTGTACAGTCGTGCTCCAGGGAGATCCCCTGGACATGTGAAGGGGCTTGCACAGACACGGGACCTCCCCCACACTTCTGGCTACAAGACCAAGGGGAAGTTTAGAAGTCCTGTAAAGAAAAGGTCTCAGACAGGACCTGGGAAGGAGTGGAAAGGAGGTGGTGCTGATATTCGTCCAGAGATCCACCATGGGTCACTCCACCAGTGTGTGGTTACTCTGGCTTACCTTAGTTCCTCTAAACTATCAGCTCTGATTAATTTGATTCATTCTTTCAGGGCAGGAATGAAGGTTTCAAAGCCTGATGCAGTCATCATGAAGGTGACTGTCTCCAGCACCCTGTAGGCTCAGATCCAGAGGTTCCAGTTCAAACTAGGATTCAGAAGTTGCTAAAGTGATGGAGCTTACAAGTCTTGAAGTCAAGCTTAAAGTCAAGCGTGTGCTGAAGTGCTCTTCTGCTCCAAGACTATGCCTTCATAGCTGTTTGTCCAAATGCCTGGGCAGGATGGATCTCACTGAAAGCCTGAAGAGGGAAAGGCAGAAGGCAATGAAGATGCTGCTGGGCCTGGTTCTGCTTGCAGTAAGGAGCCCGGATGCAGGGGCTGTGGCAGGAAGCGAGGGACATGGGGCATGGCACAGCATGGACAGCAAGATGTTTGAACTTAGTGCAGGACTGGAGAAAATCTCCTGTTTGAAGGAAATCTCCAGGTGTGCATTCATAATGAAGGTCTCAAGGATTGTGCCTGAATGGCTGGTAAAAGGGACAATAAGTGTAGCAATAAATACACAGATCAGCAGTAGGGAAGGGCACCCACACAAGAAGGTCTGCAATCACTTTGGTATCAGCACTGATGGATTTTCTGACCATGTTTATTGCCTACAGCAGAAATTTTCTATCCTTTCATGTCTCAAAGAAGCTTCCTTTGGAGAGAAAGTGGACAATGGAGCTGCAGCTCTAAATGTAAGTGAAAATCATTGGGGGGGTGGGGGGTGGGGGGGGAGGGTGAGAGAGGTCAGGAAGATACTGATTTTATAGCCACTGACTCCAGCAGTGCTCACGTGAACTGCACTGAGATCTGTTACAAGCTATTAATACCGCAACAAAAGCACTCTGTGGGGACACAATAAAAATGAAAGATTAAATGATTTATTAGATAATTTCTAGGAATGGAGGATTAATTTGTTTACAACAGGTCTTGCATTGTGATCTTTAAACAGGCAGAAAAAATCAAAGGTTGTTTCAATAGACTCTCCCTCCAAAGAAAGACTGGTTTCTTTCTTTTAATCCCTATGGAACCCAACATAAGAAGAACATGAACCTACTGGAGCAGGTCCAGAGGAGAGCCATGAAGATGACCAAAGGGCTGGACTACCTCTCCCGTGAAGACAGTTGAGAGAGTTGGGGCTGTTCAGCCTGGAGAAGAGAAAGGAGACCTTATAACAGCCTTCCAGCACCTGAAGGTGGTCTAGAGGAGAGATGGAGAGGGACTCTTTATCAGGGATTGGAGTGATAAGATGAGGGGTAATGGTTTTAAATTGAAAGCAGGGAGATGTAAATTAGATATTAGGAAGAAATTCTTTACTGTGAGGGAGCTGAGAGACTGGAACAGGTTGTCCAGAGTAGTTGTGGACGCCCCAAGGCTGGATGGGACTTTGAGCATTTTGGTCTAGTGGGACGTGTCCCTGCCCATGGCAAGGGGATCAGAACCAGATGATCTTTAAGGTCCCTTCCAACTCTAACCATTCTATGATTCTGTGGATCACCCTGTAGACATTTATAGTCTTTCCAGTGGCCCAGCTGGAAAGGCAGAAAGTGGCAGTGCTGGGGCACAATGGAGCCAGCACATGCAGGACAGCATTTCCCAGAGTACCTTTGCAGCCAGAAATGCTGTGACACGGAGCAGCACCCATAGACCCAAACCTCCCTGCAGCAGCCACTACCTCATGGTGACTCACACTCGTGCCCAGGATTCCTCCAGCTTTAGGGATGAGTGACCGCAAGCACATTTTTATCAGCCGAGTTGCTAGCCCAGCAGGAAGAAGACTTTAAGAAGAAACAAAAGTGCCATTATCCTTTTGTTTCTCCTTTTCCTACAAACACTCCCATGAGCAGCCAGCACATTGAGAGGGGAGCTCTGGGTCAAACGTTTTTTCTGAGTCACAGCTGTGAACTGCAATTGCCCTCCTGCTCTGCCCCATCTTACCTCATTCATGCAATGAAAGCTATCCCTTGTGGCAGAAACGTTTCCAATAGTGGGAAGGATGCCACATTTAGTTTGAGTTGGTTTGCCTTCGGCTGGCCCCAGGACCAAAGAACAACCCAAAGCTCAATTTGTTTTCCAGTGCAGATATTGCTGATGCTTCTGCAGAGGAGAGATTCATTCCACCCTCATTTTCATTTGTCCAGTGGAGAGGGTGACAGCTGCCATTTTAGTAAGGTTTTCAGAAACTCTGCTGGTGAAGTGCTGGTTTGGCAACCCTATAGAAAACTTTTGTTCCATGGAGCGGTGGGCTGCATCTTTTAAAGTCTTGCTATGGCTGGAGGTGGCTCATGTATGTAAATCCAAACCTAGATTAGGTGTAGGCTAGGGCTCAGTGACAGGCCAGTGAATAAATCAAAGTTTTGGTCTTAGTTTTGAAGGCATTGATTTTCATGAGAGAACTTCTTGCAAAATTTAACCTCAAAACTCTTTTGATACCTTCTGGCAGTGAGTTACTGAAGATTGCTGAGTACTACTGAGCCTGTTACATTTATATTAAATCTCACATGTAGTTAATCCAGTAGTCTTTCTCTGTCTTCTATTTCCTAAGAAGTTTCTGCCAAATAATCTTGGAGAAAGAAAAAGATTTTTATTCCCTTTCATAACATCCACATATTGTAGTTCCTTTTCTCCAACCACAAAATCGGTTATGTACAACATTCAGCCTCATCAGTGGAGTCAGTTGAACGTGTTTCAAGATCTGGTTACATCATGATTCACTTTATAACCTGATCCGGCCTAGCTAAACTCACTAGGGAGTGACGATAGCCAATAAAAGACTCTTTGAAAAAGGAATGAAAAATGGAACCATGTTATTAGTAACCATGGACCAATAAGACATGGACTCACTTCTCATGCTGTCATAAGGAACTGGAGAGGCAGTGCCCACGAAGTCCAAAAGGGTTTTGATGAAGTTATGGTGACAGGTCCATAGATGGATACTAAAATGGCTGGACAGGGTTGCAGGCCTGAATGTGGCAGTGGACCAGCAAGGCGACTACACCTGTACACTCTCCTTAAATAGCATCTCCTGCTGTTGTCCTCAGACACTGGCCACTGCCTGGGTGGACCACTGGTCTAACATTTCAGCTCCTTTCTTAAGTCTCATGCCCCTTTTGTCAGTATGAGCTTGGTGTCAGATTTGTGTGGGGGTAGGAAGGAGAGACAACACAAAGCTGAGCCCGGCCTAATAATTTCTGGGAGAGCTTTGCAGTCCTCGCTCCACTTAGGGGAAAATGGCAAAATATCATACCCGGAGTCAAATATGAGCATCCCGCACTGCTGAGCCTGGTTCTCATGTTCAGCTCCTGCAGGATGGTCAGCTTTCTTACCAGTGTAATAATGGTGTCATGCATAGAGACCAACAATCTGTTTTCAAATATCTGTTTCTAAAATAGCTTAACCTGCATATTTTCTCTACAACCTAAAAAAAAACAACTGTATACTTTGAATTCAGCAGAGTTTTAATTTCATGGAATCACAGAATTGTCAGAGTTGGGGGGGACCTCTAGAGATCATCTAGTCCGGACTTCAGCAGGAGTTGCAAGAGGGTCTGCTAAATTTTTTTCTTTCTTTCTTTCTTTCTTTTTTTTTTTTTTTTTTTTTTTTTTTTTCCTGTATAAAATACAGAGGAAAAGAAGTAAGCCAAATTATCACTGCCAAATACCACAACTAAGCATACTCTGTTGATCATACATGTCATTATCTTTATTATGGCAGCATTTCATGTGGATTATGGAATGTCATAGAAACGTCATTGCTCCCTCTGTCCAAAGATATATAACAATAATAATAGTCTCTTACAAGTTTATTTTTTACATCTGTGGATGTCAGAAGCTCTTTAAAAAGGTCAGCATCATTATCCTCCCTTTATGGCAGGGGAAAAAAGACAAAGGCCAAGCTGTTCCTTCTAGCTTTAGGCGTCTGGGATCCTTCTATCGTCAGCGAAGGCAGAGAACAAGAAAGGTATGTGCTAGGAGGTCTGAGTCACTTTTTGGAAGGGACATGTCCTCTCTCTGCCTCCCACAGTGGACTTCTACCCAGGAGTCCCCTGGTGCCTTGCTGGGGCCTGGGGTGAATTAGAGCCTGGTCATTCGTGCCAGGTTTCTGTCCATTCAGTGACAGAGCACGAATCAGAGCCCAACTTCTGATTCCCACCCTCATGCCATGTCCCCTCTTCTTCTTCCCAAAATAATGATGATGGTGTTCTTCCAGCATTTCCCTTTGCAGTCAGGCTAACACAGCTCTGTGTGTAGACAAGATTTAATGCTTGGTTTGTGGCAGAGCAATTTTTGCCTGCCTGTGCATGATGGCGTAGTAGTTAAATCACTGAAAGAAATGTGCACTGAAGGTACTCTGCAGTCCTGCCTTTCTATATACCCAAACTGTACGCTGTACCTCAGCTAAGAACCTCATCTTCCCACTGCTGTGTTATGGCTGTCCATGGCTCTGCTCTGGGATGTGCCAGGGAGGACATAAGGTGGAAGGAGAGTGGTGCTAACGTGCTCCTGTCACAGGCCCACAGCAGCCAGAGCTGCAACAAGACACCCACTCAGCTGACAGCCCACTCTGCTTCCACCAAGGACACTGCAAAACAGGCACTTATCACAAATCGTCATGAAGCATGATTGTCTTTGACCATGAAAATGTCCTCAAATTCATCTCCTCTCTTGTGAAAATAATGCTAACATCACCAGTGTTTCCCTAATTGTCTTTTTTTCTTTCACACTGGAGAGTATCAGCATCATTGCCGGTGCTTTCACTTGCAGGACAAACTGACCCAGTGTGGTAGCTTTCCTTGGGTGCTTCTGGTATTATTTCCCTCCTGTACCTTCATTCCACTTTAGTTTTCTTGGGAAAAAAACTATCACAAGTATCTTTTAAATACTGAAACTTCCACACAGGAAATTTTTAAGAAACTTGATGCTTATAATAGAGAAAATAAAGGAGTTACTCATCTAATTCCACACACACTGACATTAATGTTAATACAAATATTAATGTAGGCTTGTGTAAAATACACAAAGGAGTCTCACAACCCACCTGCAGAGAGAGTTTGAATCTGCTGTGCATTTATGCACATTGAACAGTATCCAACCTAATGAGATGTCCCCGAAGTCGAGACTTGGGTTATGAAACCCACCTGCCTTGCAGCCAGCAGTCCTGTCTGCCTGGATTCTGGACTGGACAACTTTACAGATGGCTAAAATCATTGGTCACCTCCATGCTTGGTCTGATAGCTCTCTGGATGCCCATGTCCAGTTCGAGGTCTGTCCCTTCTCGACTGGTGTAAAAGTCCTGATCTGTGCAAAGCTCTTGAACTTAAACTGAGTTCATTTTAGAGACTTCTCAGAAGTCAGATGGGTAGTGACAGTGTAGCATCCTCCTCCTGAACACTGGCTGAGTGGAGCAGAAGTTGTGAAGAAGGACTTTTATGATGTGCTCACTGCATGAGAGATCAACACCATGGGCATCTCACGTGGGAACACTGAGCTGCCAACTGACACTGAGTCATTGTGCAACTAGGCATAAGAGCAAGGAAAGCAGGAAGGATAAAGCCTCACTGAAGTACTGTGATTAGGGCATTCATCCAATGGTTTGGGGACAGGGAAACCTAAGCATCCAGCAAATCGGTCTGCCCAAAACTCACCCTACTTTGAGCAGGAGGTTAGATTAGATGACCTCCTGAGATCCCTCCTAACCCAAATTATCCTGAGATTATAATGCCCACTCCTGAAAGTGCTTTTATTCTAACAATGATAATGTTTAAAAGGGGCAGATCATGCATCTGACTTCCACCCCTTCCAGATTGCTCCTCTAGCCATGGGCAGCAGGCAAGTTCCCCAGCTCCCTTGCTGGTCCCACAATTCTCAGCTTCAGCAGGAAAGGCCAAATGCTGTCACCAAGGGCAGCCATTGGCTGGTGATGAGAATGGTCTCAGGAGATGTGGGTTCCCCTCCCTCAGGCTATGAAGTGCTTGAGATCTCAGTGTCCTGTTTTGCAGGTGTGCCCTCTGGCCACGATGCAAAGCAGTGGACATGGCTAGCCTGCTAACAGCATGCTGCTGGGAGAAGAAGCTCTTAATTTTTTGTGTTGGTTCCTCAAACTCCCAAGGAAGGAGCCCAGCTTGCACAGAGGAGGTCTAAAGACATTTCTGTGGTCAGCAGAGAGAGCGCAATATGTTGGCAGATAGCCTGGCTCTCTCCCTGCTGCCTCTCCAGATGAAGGAAAGCAGTAACATATCCCACGGGACCAGGCACCTAAATTTGCAATACCTCTCACTGAAGTCCTAAAACCAGGCAAGGTGGATCCAGCCTGCAGCAGGGACAAGGAGTCTCAGGAAGGGCAGGTGGGCTGGAAACAGGGACTGAATGTTGGAGCTGTTTTGGGGTGACACTGTTTGCAGAAAAAAGAGCTCCAGGGAACAGGGCAGATCTACGTGCCAAGATATCAGTCAGCATTGTCTAAAAAGTTTTCATCTAACAGATCGGAAAAAGGAAGAAAACTCGAACAAAATGCTCTCAGGTTGAAGAAATAATTGAAAAAATATCCAAGGCTTTATCATACCACAGTAATCAGTTTAAGGGGTTTCACTGTCAAGCATGGAAGGATTCAAGAAGATAAGGATGGGAAACAGAACAACCCCCACCATAATCCAGGAGGAGGTAGTTAATGATCTGCTTTGGCACCTAGACACACATAAGTCTATGAGTCTGGATTGGATTCACCCAAGAGCACTCAGGAAGCTGGCAGGAGTGCTCACCAAACCTTTCTCCATCATTTATCAACAATCCTGGTCAACAGGGGAGGTACCAGGTGACTGGAAGGTGGCTAACATGACTCCCATCTATGAGAAGGGCCAGAAGAGGGATTTGGGGAACTACAGGCCTGTCAGCCTGACCTCGGTACCAGGAAAGATCATGGAGGGAATCATCTTGAGTGAGCTCTCACAGCAAGTGCAGGCAGTGAAGGGATCAGGGCTGGCCAGCATGGGTTTATTAAAGGGAGGTCCTGCTTAACCACTGTAACACTGTCCAGAAGGACCAGCAGAGAACAACGCTGTGTTTCATTTTTATTGTTTTTTGTCTACTTTATGTCCTTTTGTATGAAAGAGCATATGCATGTGAAAAGTTAAGTAGTTGCTGAATGACAAGTCATAAATTCATTAAGACCTAATAGTAGCTCTCTTATTAATGTTATCTTCTCACCCTGTTGAAACCCAGAAGATTTTCTGAAGAGTAAGGTACAACTTGACATGGGTAGGAGCAGAGGAATCAAGGTCTTCGCTCCTCAGAAGCTTGCAAAATACTTTTGGTCTTGCAGCTGGCTTCCACTCTCCCTTGATAACAGCACTGTAACGGGGCTGATAACACCGGGCCATATGTTATACCTGTTGCACAGCTATGAATGCAATGAAAACAAAGGCCAAGTGTTACCTACCCACGTAGGGACAAGGTCACCTGATCACAATTAGTAGAAGAAAACACAGCAAAGGTTTGGCTAACTGCATAGCATGGTTAGAGCCAAGTGCTGGCATTGGACTACGTACTGCTGCAAAGCCAACAGCATGGATCTATCGTACCTGGTCATAAATAATTCCTATCTGAGCACTTCCGAAGCCCTTTTCAGTATCAATCGGTTGATCTGTATAACCTTCCAGTGGTGAAAAGAAGGCAGGGCTGATTCAGATCCAAAGCGCCCCAGGCTGACGCTGGCTTGACGCCCCGGCTCTGCTCTGGCAGCAGACACTGCTGCTGGCTTCGCTGTGGGCTGCCTACGTGGCCACAGGCAGTGTTTCAGGTCTGCCTGGGCCACCAGGACCCACCTGCCTGTGAAAGGCAGGCTGTACTTTCTTTTCCATCTCTCTCGTCCCTTCTTGGGTATTTAGGCCTGGGTGGCTTTTCCAAAGGGGGTTCTTCCTTTTCTCTATATCCAAAGGACTCCACGCTGGAAGCAGTGTCCCTGGTCCTCCAATCCGGGTAAAATTCCCCTTTGTTAGCAGTCAATTCCCCCATGGATCTTCCTGATGACTCTATACCCAATGTTTTCAACACTGCAGAAGCTACCTGCTGTATATAATAACCACATAAACTTGAAAAACACTCCAACAAACAGCTCATAACAGATTTTGCAAAACCTTTCTGAGTCATTGTTGGTCTTTGTTGTATTTTTCTGTAAGCGCTGCTTAAGAGGAGTCACCAAAACACAGCACCTGCCAAACCAGGGGGTGGTGTGCGGAGGGACCAAGTGCCACATCCTGCATGCAGGCTGCAGCATTGCGTGGGTATGAGGTGGGTGACATGGAGTGTCGTGGGCTCCATCCCTTGCAATGGGGTCTGAGTCATTGCTGCACACCTGGATAAGCGGTGCAAGGCACCTCCGTGGGGGCTAAATGCTGAGCGAGGCCCCAGAGCAAGCACAGGGCATGGGCTCCCCCAGCTCAGGAAGCATCCCTGGAGGCTGTACCACCCTAAAACCACCTGAGTCATAATCCCCTGTCCTCCTCCTTCCTCCTGGGAGTGGCAGCAATTTGCTATCGGCATAAGCCTGCCAGAGCAAACTGCTAACCCCAATCTGCAGCCAAGGGACAAGCCTCCGCCCCTCTGTCCACCTACACCTTGCCCTCCCGTTTCGGGGGGAAGGGAACAGGAAAGATTCAAGCTTTCTCCTCCACGCCCGGGCCCCAGGTCTGAGCAGCTCTGAGTAGTCAGAAGTGGGTTTTCCCACGCTGGTTTTCTTCTTTCTTTCCTTCTTTCTTTCTTTCCTTTCTTTCCTTTCTTTCTTTCTTTCTTTCTTTCTTTCTTTCTTTCTTTCTTTCTTTCTTTCTTTCTTTCTTTCTTTCTTTCTTTCT
>VXBW01003313.1:607088-700672 GCA_013400375.1 Thinocorus orbignyianus
GGCCCGGCCCGGCGCGGAGACACGTGTGTCGGCAGGGCCGCTGCCAAGCGGGCCCGGCTGCTGCCGCCGGGCATGGAGCCTCCCTCCCTCCTTCCTTCCTTCCGCGCCTGGGGAATCCCCGGGCTCTGGGCGGCTGCGAACGAGTCAGGCCGGCCTGCCCGGGGAGGGCTCCGGCCCGTTCCAGGGTGCGGAGAGGCAGGTGTGGAGGTGGCTCTGAGGGCGGCCTTGCTCGTCCGCAACACAGGCCTGAGGCGGGAGCCCTTCTGTGCTGCGGGAAGAGGGTCTCGGGGTCCCCACCCCTGAGGGGGGGGAGGGGGCTGTAAGGAAGCTTGTCCCCCAGGGCAAACTGCCTCGGGAGGCCGGGCCTTCGGCGGTGGAGCGCTGGGTGCCCCCGCTGCCGGGACCGTATGGGTTCATGCAGGGAGAAGGACGGGCGGTGGGAGCAGGGACTCCCCCCACAGCAGCCGTCTGCGACCCCCAGGGTCGGGGACGCCTCGGGCACCCCTTCCAGCCGCTGCTTCGGTATCTGGGTCCAGAGCTCTCAGGCGTGACTCAGCTGTGCCCAAATACAGCTGCCCAATAAGGGAACGTTCTGGAGGGCAACTTCTAAATGAGCCCGAATGAAGCTGCGGACGCTTTGCACACAATCCAGATGGAGATGTGTACCGGGAGGCTGCTGTTTGTACGTCCGTGATCATGTGCTGTCTGTATTCTGAGTAATTACGCTCCAGTTATAATTTCTGCGGTGAGGTGGAGATGGAAGGCTGGCAAGAAGTTCTTAACAAAGTCTGCCTGCCACCAGCAAAAGTCATTCGCCTTTTGGAGGTGAATGGGAAAAGTGCTTCTAAGGCAGCTTGGTGAGGAGGGGAGGATAAAGTAAATTCTTTCTGACAGTGTGCACACTGTGTTAAACACAACTAGAAGTCCCTGAACTGCCTTCTGCAAAGCTGCAACGTTTTTTTGAAATAATCCTACTGTAAGATGCAGGTTCTTCTTAGTAACAAATAGCTTCCTGAGAAGTGTTTAATTTGCTGTCTCTTAAGGTCCTTTCAAAGAGGCTTTTAAGAGAAGACTTTAATCCAGCTTCTAAGAGAATTAACACTGCATGTGAATAAGAACAGGGGGAGGATGAGGGTCGGTGGATTGTTGGGGTTTATTTCATTAGCATTAAAGCTTAACCTAGCTTGAATCTCAAATCTGGTTTGTCTCTGATAAGTGGGAATTGATCAAAAGATGTGGAGTAGTTATTGACATTGGCAGTTCAGGTGGCACGTGTTCCTGAAGTCTGAATTGGAGTTGTATAATTGCTGAGTTCTCAGAGTCGTTCAGGAGATAGTTTGGTGGATTCAAGTTTATGCAGTGTGAGGAATGAATAATTCTGTTGGTCTTACAATTTTGTCTGTCTGCGACATATATAAAATATCAGTTGTTTTTTATATAGCTTATAGCCAGTCTTTTTGAAAATAGAGGGAACAGCAATGTAAGTAAAGGTCAGTGTATGGTTTAGAGCTTGCATAATCTTCAGTCCAAATTTGTGTGACTAGATTGAGTGTAAAAAGTGCTGAGGGAAGGCAGAGGGCTGGATATGGTTACGTGAAACCGTATCTTCCCTGTGAGTCACTTGAAATGCTGAGGTCTTTAAAAAGTAGCACAGACTTCTGCTTGAGTTAGCAGCTTAATGGAGTAGACTGTCATCCTCTGTTTGGGTTAGGCAGTGAAAGAATGACCCATACACTTTGCCATGGATTTCATCTGTCCGTGATGGCAAAGGAATGTGCTTCTGCTCTTTACTTCTGGTTCTTAAGGGACATTCTACTTGGCTGGTAGATTTTTGTTAACGGTGAAGATTTATTATGGACTAGTGTAAAATCCTGTTATAAAGGGCTAATTGGGATCACTGATGAGGCTTTGTCTGCGGATCATGTTTAGGAATGACTCTTCTAAGTGTGTGCCTGCCACTCCTGACAGCTGAAGTTTTCTTTTCATGTAGCCTGGAGGTGATGGGTAAAACNGGAGGAGGAGGGGGACCGGACGGCCAGGGTTGACAGCAGCTCCCGCCGCAGCCTTCGAGGTGAGGGAAGAGGAGAGAAAGGGCCGGGGGTGGGAGCCGGCCGGGCCCGGCCCGAAGACACGTGTGTCGGCAGGGCCGCTGCCAAGCGGGCCCGGCTGCTGCCGCCGGGCATGGAGCCTCCCTCCCTCCTTCCTTCCTTCCGCGCCTGGGGAATCCCCGGGCTCTGGGCGGCTGCGAACGAGTCAGGCCGGCCTGCCCGGGGAGGGCTCCGGCCCGTTCCAGGGTGCGGAGAGGCAGGTGTGGAGGTGGCTCTGAGGGCGGCCTTGCTCGTCCGCAGCACAGGCCTGAGGCGGGAGCCCTTCTGTGCTGCGGGAAGAGGGTCTCGGGGTCCCCACCCCTGAGGGGGTGGAGGGGGCTGTAAGGAAGCTTGTCCCCCAGGGCAAACTGCCTCGGGAGGCCGGGCCTTCGGCGGTGGAGCGCTGGGTGCCCCCGCTGCCGGGACCGTATGGGTTCATGCAGGGAGAAGGACGGGCGGTGGGAGCAGGGACTCCCCCCACAGCAGCCGTCTGCGACCCCCAGGGTCGGGGACGCCTCGGGCACCCCTTCCAGCCGCTGCTTCGGTATCTGGGTCCAGAGCCCTCAGGCGTGACTCAGCTGTGCCCAAATACAGCTGCCCAATAAGGGAACGTTCTGGAGGGCAACTTCTAAATGAGCCCGAATGAAGCTGCGGACGCTTTGCACACAATCCAGATGGAGATGTGTACCGGGAGGCTGCTGTTCGTACGTCCGTGATCATGTGCTGTCTGTATTCTGAGTAATTACGCTCCAGTTATAATTTCTGCGGTGAGGTGGAGATGGAAGGCTGGCAAGAAGTTCTTAACAAAGTCTGCCCGCCACCAGCAAAAGTCATTCGCCTTTTGGAGGTGAATGGGAAAAGTGCTTCTAAGGCAGCTTGGTGAGGAGGGGAGGATAAAGTAAATTCTTTCTGACAGTGTGCACACTGTGTTAAACACAACTAGAAGTCCCTGAACTGCCTTCTGCAAAGCTGCAACGTTTTTTTGAAATAATCCTACCGTAAGATGCAGGTTCTTCTTAGTAACAAATAGCTTCCTGAGAAGTGTTTAATTTGCTGTCTCTTAAGGTCCTTTCAAAGAGGCTTTTAAGAGAAGACTTTAATCCAGCTTCTAAGAGAATTAACACTGCATGTGAATAAGAACAGGGGGAGGATGAGGGTCGGTGGATTGTTGGGGTTTATTTCATTAGCATTAAAGCTTAACCTAGCTTGAATCTCAAATCTGGTTTGTCTCTGATAAGTGGGAATTGATCAAAAGATGTGGAGTAGTTATTGACATTGGCAGTTCAGGTGGCACGTGTTCCTGAAGTCTGAATTGGAGTTGTATAATTGCTGAGTTCTCAGAGTCGTTCAGGAGATAGTTTGGTGGATTCAAGTTTATGCAGTGTGAGGAATGAATAATTCTGTTGGTCTTACAATTTTGTCTGTCTGCGACATATATAAAACATCAGTTGTTTTTTATATAGCTTATAGCCAGCCTTTTTGAAAATAGAGGGAACAGCAATGTAAGTAAAGGTCAGTGGATGGTTTAGAGCTTGCATAATCTTCAGTCCAAATTTGTGTGACTAGATTGAGTGTAAAAAGTGCTGAGGGAAGGCAGAGGGCTGGATATGGTTACGTGAAACCGTATCTTCCCTGTGAGTCACTTGAAATGCTGAGGTCTTTAAAAAGTAGCACAGACTTCTGCTTGAGTTAGCAGCTTAATGGAGTAGACTGTCATCCTCTGTTTGGGTTAGGCAGTGAAAGAATGACCCATACACTTTGCCATGGATTTCATCGGTCCGTGATGGCAAAGGAATGTGCTTCTGCTCTTTACTTCTGGTTCTCAAGGGACATTCTACTTGGCTGGTAGATTTTTGTTAACGGTGAAGATTTATTATGGACTAGTGTAAAATCCTGTTATAAAGGGCTAATTGGGATCACTGATGAGGCTTTTTCTGCGGATCATGTTTAGGAATGACTCTTCTAAGTGTGTGCCTGCCACTCCTGACAGCTGAAGTTTTCTTTTCATGTAGCCTGGAGGTGATGGGTAAAACAGGGAAGCTCTATACCACCAACAAAGCAACTTCAAGGAAAGCTCTGGTCTCAAGACTGGTTTCTGTGCAGTCTGAGCTGTAGTAAGAATCTTGATATTCAACTGGCTTTGACCCAGAGAGAGTTGTTACTACTCAGAAGTTAGTAATATCTGATTCTGTCTGTAGTGACATGTAAGCCTTTTTCCCAGAAACTGACAAGCTACAATAGTGCTTAAGAGTTCTTGAAGGAAAAAAAAAAAGAGGCTGGCAGTAGCCATACTATCCATAATATTAACAGCTCCGATGTGGAGGTAAAGACAGTGGAAACTTCCAGGGACTTGGACCAATAATATGTGACAGTATTTGTTTGTTTTTTCTTTTAATAGGTTGAGTGTACAGTATAGTTGCTGGACAGAGGAGAACTTGACTTCAAGCTAGCAAGATTTAGTGGAGTGCCTCCTTGGTTCTGACTAAATCTGACTCATCATCTATGTAAGTTCCTAATCTGCACTACTATTAGTGATCACTGTAGGAGTTGTATAATGGTAAATTCTATGACCATAATGTAGTGGTCATATAATGACTGTATTAATTTAAGTGAAGTAGTGAATGTAAACTGTATTAATTTAAGTACTGAATAGTTTGGTTTTTTTGTATCAACAGTTTGTACTTAAATCCTTTCACACAAGTCTGAAATCTCCAAAATCATGAGTAACTTCAGCAATGAAGAATTTGAATTCACCTTCCTTGATGAAGGCTTTACTGCCAAGGATATCCTTGACCAAAAAATAAATGAAGTATCATCTTCTGTAAGTACGATAGGAAAATGACTGCATTTCGTGACGCTGCCTGTTTATAAACTAATAGAGCAAGGCAACCTCTTTCTTAAACGCTGACCTCTAGGGCTTACTGTGTTATCCACTGTTTGTAACTGTAAGATGTGTGTTTGCCCTAGGATGATAAAGATGCCTTCTATGTTGCTGACCTCGGTGATATTGTAAAGAAACACATGCGCTGGCATAAAGCCCTTCCCCGGGTAACCCCCTTCTATGCTGTAAAATGTAATGACAGCAAAGCTGTAGTGAAGACACTTGCCGTTCTTGGGGCAGGATTTGATTGCGCCAGTAAGGTAAGATCTTGACTGTGCTCTGATCTGTGACTTTAGCATATGTTTAGCTTTACAAGATGTGCTTATCTGAAATTAAGCATAACACGTTGCTTCTGTTGTACTGATTAGTTTGATTCATCTATCCAGGAATATCTTCACAAGTGTAATCTCTTCCTTTTTTCAGACGGAAATACAGCTGGTGCAGAGCATTGGTGTACCCCCTGAGCGAATAATATATGCAAATCCTTGCAAACAAGTATCTCAAATCAAACATGCTGCCAGCAGTGGTGTACAGATGATGACATTTGATAGTGAAGTAGAACTAATGAAAGTTGCAAGGGCCCATCCAAAAGCCAAGTAAGTTTTGCTAATTGTTATATAATTCTTGTTTGGGTTCCTGAGTTACAGAAACATCTGCTGTTATCTGAAACTTGTTCGTCATTAGTCAAGATAAGCTGCAAAATGGTGAGAAAACAAGCCTACTTTAAGTCAGTGAAATCCTGCATAACTTACTGTACATTAGGAAGAAACAGACAGGAAAACTCTTATGTTTAAGCTCGTCTTACTCTAAGGTCATACCTGCCTGATAATAATATTTTATACTGGAACTTAAACCTTTGTTTTTTCCCCATTTCTAGGTTAGTCTTGCGCATTACAACTGATGACTCCAAAGCAGTTTGTCGTCTGAGTGTTAAATTTGGAGCTACACTGAAGACTAGCAGGCTTCTTCTGGAGCGTGCAAAAGAACTTGACCTTGCTGTCATTGGAGTTAGGTGAGTTGATAATATAAAAATAGTCACACTAAGCAAGATTTCTTTAAAGGGTCTACCTGATAATAGAGATGCCTTCACACATGGTGGCTTGAATTTTGTGCAAAGCTTTCTAACGAATTTGGCAAGCTGCAACTGGTATCTCCTATCTCTTTGTAGTTTCCATGTTGGAAGTGGATGTACAGACCCAGACACCTTTGTTCAAGCCATTTCTGATGCCCGCTGTGTGTTTGATATGGGAGTAAGTCAAGTTCTACTTTCTCTGGAACTACTGCTCAACTGTTGTGGCAGAACTGAATCGAATGTAAAACTGAAGGGGTTAAAAGCTAGCTAAGTTGCTAATTCCATGTTGTTTGGAGTTTTTGAGATCATGATAGCTTACTTTAACTGATTCTGTGAAACTCATCTGTGGGTGTGCTGAAATCAGCAGCTGAAGCTCAAGTGACTGTTACTTGAACACAATGAATTAGCTCTGTTTCAAGTATTAATGAAATGGCTTTACGTTACTTTTTAAGCTGAAATGATGAACTGAGTACTGTTTTCTTTACAGTGTTGCCATTAATCTCATTTTAGGCTGAACTTGGCTTCAGTATGTATCTGCTTGATATTGGTGGTGGCTTCCCTGGCTCTGAAGACGTCAAGCTTAAATTTGAAGAGGTATAGCTTTGCTAAGAACTTATCAAGATGTGGAGTCTCTTTGAATGTTGATCTGGACTAAACAAGATCTTGCTTTTTCTATTTGTATGTAGACTCATTTGCAAGAAAATTTGTCTGCTTGGTTAGAAATTTAATTTAGAGGAAAAGGGGAATTAATTTGAAAACTGAAAATTAGATGAACCCATTAGATACACAGCTAAATGTGTAAACATGCAGAGATACCGAACTTGTAAATCAGGTTTTAATTGCAGGCTTGATTCTTACTGGCATGGACTTCTTCCAGTTGATGCTGTACTTCAGACTATCTAGATCGGCAGTGCTCCCACAGAGGGTAGAAAGGTAGTCCTGAACCCATGCTGTCCGTCTGGGTGACAGCAAACCAGATCAGTGATCTGGTTTAGAATTAGATTTCAGATCACTAAAAATTGATCAGTATTCTCCAGTCTGCTTTCACACAGAAAGAGCTCTACTTTCAGAAGAGATGAGGTGGCTGGGGATTAATAGGACTTCCACTTAGAGCAGTGTTGTCAGAGCACCTGCCAGTCTAAATTGGTGGTGTTAAATTTAACCTAAACTTAACCACTATCATTTAATGTGGTGAAATGGTGTTACATATTTATACAAGAAGATGGCAATTAGGTTACATAAAGTGAGTTTCCTGATAATATGGGCTAATGTGTCTTAATGAAGGTTGACTTCTCGTAGTGCAATACTGACTTACATGAAGCATCAGGAGCAAATGTCGTTGGGGTCCATGGCACGGCACAGCACAGTCATGCTGTGGCTGGAGGCAGCTTCAGTAGTCACTGGTAACTTCAGAACTTGGAAATAACTGTTTTTGCAGGCAACTGAACTTCAAAGATGATGACAGAGCTTTCTGACTTGTTAAAATCCTGTGAGATGACTTCTCTAGGATGCAGTCAGCTGGGGGATATTACCTGATTAGCAGAACTTTAAAGTGGACTGCAAGCTAAAATTGAAGTGTGGGGACTTGCAGGGCACTGATGCTGGTTCAGTGAGTCTAGGAGGGGTGATTTCCTTTAGACTCAAACTGTTCAGTCACTTCAGGTTTTTAAGTTGTGCAAATGACATCTGCTTTTGTTGCTTTTTGCAAACTTAATTGCAAATAAAACTTTGAATGGAAAAATAAAGCAAAAGTAATCAGTAGAGTTAACAATATGCTAATAGCTATTACACACTTGACCAGTATATCATTGTGAGCATGAAAGTCTGACTTTATCTCAGACTTCTAAAATAGCACATGAGTAACTGTTGAAGTTGTAATATTGGCAACTGATTCTTCCCTAGATCACAAGTGTAATCAACCCAGCACTGGATAAATACTTTCCTTTGGATTCTGGAGTAACTATTATTGCAGAGCCTGGAAGATACTACGTTGCATCAGCATTCACACTGGCGGTCAACATCATTGCAAAAAAAATTGTATTAAAGGAGCAAACAGGTTCTGATGGTATGTAAAGCTAGACCTAATTTTATTTCTAGCCAACTGTGTCTTTCTTTCCAAGCGCTCTCTTACTGGTTTCTCAACTTCTTCCAGATGAAGATGATGCAAGTGACAAAACTCTTATGTATTATGTGAATGATGGAGTCTATGGATCATTCAACTGCATCTTGTATGATCACGCGCATGTTAAACCACTTCTGCAAAAGGTATGGTCATTCTGAAGTATCACGTATTAGTCATTTGTCATGGGCTTCTCAGTTCGTTGCGGTCCAGTCATCACCAGAATTTGGCATCTGACTTTTAATTTCATTGCATACTTCAATTCAAAACCAAGAGTAGAGCAGGATCTGTGAGCAGGTCTTCCTCCTCTGCGAGGTGGAATACTATACTAATTACTGTATTACTTCTGTTTTAATGGTCAGACTAATTATACTGAATTCTGTTCTTCAGCGGCCTAAACCAGATGACAGCTGCTATTCCTGCAGCATATGGGGACCAACATGCGATGGCCTAGATCGTATTGTTGAGCGTTTCAACATGCCAGAGTTGCAAGTTGGTGACTGGATCCTGTTTGAAAACATGGGTGCCTATACTGTTGCAGCAGCTTCTACTTTCAATGGATTCCAGAGGCCAGCAATACACTATGTGATGTCAAGACCAGCATGGTTAGTAATTTAAGTATCTTGATTCATCAGTGCTTTTGATACGGGTAACTGTGGTGCATAGCTTATGTTAGTTGGCTCTCCCTTAGCAAACAGGGCCATAGTTTTAGTGGTCGCTCTTCTAAAATCTCCTGGTGTCCTGGAAGAAGGCAATGGCTCTGAGGGTTTTTGCTGTGTGCTTAGAACAATGCTAGCACTACCAATTATTCTTTTTCTCTTGACATATTCATTTCCAGGAGAGGTACTTTTAAAGGGGTAATGTTAGGAGTCTTTTTGCTAACCTGGGCTGGTAGCTGGTGGGGTTCGGATGGGGCTTGGAGCAACCTGGTCCAGTGGGAGGTGTCCCTGCCCATGGCAGGGGGGTTGGAACTCGATCTTATAGGGTCCCTTCCAACTCTGACCATTCTATTATATAGAATCACTGCAGATTCTTTACAGTTATCTTCTGTGACCAGTAGTTGGAGAGCAGTCAATCATAGCTCTACTATTAGTACTCTGTCTTCTACGCTATTAGCTTGCTAAATTCTGACTGCAGGATGCAGGAATGCTTAATAGTGCGGCTTCGCAACATGATCTGTCTGTATTTGAGAGCTGTTCCTTGGTTTAGGTTGAGCTCTGGCTCATTGCTCAGTGCAGAGTTCTAGATCTCCATGGGAAGTTACTAAACAGGTAAGCAAAGAAAGCAGGACCTACCTCTTTGAGTGCAAGGATACAGTGCAACTGCACCTTAAACAGTTGTTTAAAGTAACCTGAATGTTCTTCAGTGCCAGACAGGCTACTGTGCAAGAAGATTATTGCATCTTCTTTAAAATAAGGTTTCCTCTAAGAGGAAACTTCTGTATTAAGTCTGCCTACTAAACTGACAGAGCGTTTGGGCAGTGGTATTGCCCTAAAGCATGATTAATTTTGGTTTGGGTTGCTTTCATATTTACTGAAAATGCTTAAGTTCAGGGGAATTCCTGCCATAAAAGTAAGAGGAAACTTCCCATAAGGCACCAAACTTGTCTAATTGAACTAAAAATGGCTCTGCAGGAGAATAATTAGCTTTTTCACTCTACTGTTGGGTTTCTGTTAAAATGTAGTACTTAATCTGAGACATGCTGAACTTAACTATGCAGACAGTAACCATCATGGAAGGCTTACAGCCCTCTTTTCAGCCATGTGTGACTGACTGCATCTTCCCTTCTGGCAAGAAAGTTCTGCTGTGCAGGCTGGCCCTTAACTGAGGGAGATAGATATATTAATGAAGTTATGGTGTAGATCTTTCTAGCACAGGCAAAACCTTTTCGGAATGTAACCTATGTGTATGAAGATGATGTGCAACTAAATTTGTGGCTAGATAACTGTGAAAAATAAGGGGCAAGTTGACTACATATGTTTAAGTAAAAGCTAGAGAACTTTTTTTATAATAGAGCTCCATGTAATAGCACAACTTTTTACCTTGCATATATCTTGTGGTTTAACCTCAGCTGGCAGCTGGGACTTCACAGCTGCTCACACAGTTTCCTTCTTCCCCCAGAATGGCAGGGGGAAAAAAGAAGGCGAAAGGGGGGGAAACCTTGTGGGTTAAGATAAAGGCTGTTGAATAGAAACAGTAACAGAAAAGGAAAATAATAATAATAATGAAAGCTGATAAGAGTCCTTTTCAGCATAAACATTGCTTAGCAACAACTACACCAGTATGCATTATTGACATTCCTTTCACAGCAATCACTAGGAGGAAAATTTAACATTTTTGAAACTGAAACCAGGGCAACATAAGTCTAAAAACTCAGTGAACTGAAGTTCTGAGCTTGTCTTTCAGTACAACTCCAGTCTGAGCATGGAAGGAGTCGCATGGTTCTCCCTGGTCAGCTTCTTTGCATTCCTGGTCTTTCATCCATACTTCTATTTGAATCAAGTTACCCAGGAATGCGAGGGAGTAGGATAAGGGACAGTGACATAGCTGAACTACTGAGCACCAAGTCGTTAACTCTGTGCAGCATGTGGTGTACAGGTGGAGCTACAGGGATATAGATTTGTCTTTGCAGATCTGTATCCTACCCAGAAATGGTGTTGGCCCTTGCCCTAAAGCCAGAAGTGACCCTCACAGGCTCTGCTTTGATGATTTGAGCCCCATCCACAGTAATGTTGTTTGGATTGCAGATGATGAGTAAAGAGAGAGTTCATTTCATGCTCCCTGGCAGTGAAAAAAACAATTACTTTGATTACATTTTGGCACTTTGTAGTGAACTACTTTTTGACTGTTGCTTTTTTTTCCCTTCCTTTTTCTTTCTAGGCAACTAATGCAGCAGATCAAAGAGCAAGGATTCCTAGCTGAAGTGGAGGAGCAGGATGTTGCTAGTCTGCCACTCTCTTGTGCCTGGGAAAGCGGAATTGAATATCCAGCAACTTGTGCTTCAGCTAGTATCAATGTATAGGTAATATTTAGTAATTAACTGCAAGGTTAGCCATTGAATTTAGGGCATTTGGAGGACCATTAACTTAATTCTTGCTAGAATTTTTAAGTGTTTTTTTTTTTTTAAAGTTTAGGTTTGGCATAAATGCAACAAAAATGACTAGGAGATGGGTCACAATTATCTGTGTTCCTATGGAAACTATTTGAATATTGTTTTATATGGATTTTTATTCACTTTTCATGTATGCTACTAAAGACTGACCCTCAACTGTCAAACAAGTATTTGTAGCTTGTGTATGGCAGAATGGGCTAAGCTTAGTGTTTTGTGACCTACCTGTTTTAAAATAAAGTATATTGAAATAACTGGTCCTGTGTTGGTTAATCTGTCATGGGTGGCTTATATAGCATTATAGGAAGCCAGAGCAGATCCTGTGAGCCCAGAGCTTATTAGTAAATCAGTAACACAATTGCCATCTCCTCCCCTACCCTCACCTTCCCAACTTACTGAAGTGAAGGAACCCCTTAATGGGTAGGGAAGCTAAATTGTGTCTTTTATTAATATACGACTAGAAGAAGTTTGACTGTCAACAAGTTGATTTCTGCACAAAATGTGGAGTCACACTTTTCTTTCAGTACTGAGCATGGGCTTAATATACTTTGTCTGCAGCTGCTGTGGCCAGAACTGATGGCTGTTGAAACACTTACTCATCACTGAGAGAACACAGCATGTGCTCTGTGGCTGCTACTGACAAACTGCTTCTTATGATCCTGTGAGGGCATTAAAAGATGTCAAAGGAAAGCTTAAGCTGAAACTGTGGCAGGCTAGTAGGTGGCTAGTACTCTCTGACCTTTGTTTGCCACTTGCTGCACTAGAATTGCAGAACTTCTGACAGTGGTCCCAGATCCTGGAACTGTTCCATTTGCTGGAATGTCCTAGACTGCAGAGAGCCCCTGGCACATGCCTGACTGTAAAGAGGAAAACCTGAATGCATTGAATGTGTATGTAAAGCTAATGCTAACTTAACATTTAATGCTTACTTTAAAGGGTCACCCAAAGGGTAGCATTGCTGATAGAAACAGTGGCTGTAGTAAGGTGAGAAGTAAAGCTGTTGTCTTTCATAACTGCTTGAAATAATTTATTATACCTCTTATTTTGTGCTTTCAGCTGAGGCTACCTTCTTCGCTAACTGAACTGGTTAGGGTCAGGAGATGTGGTGGTACCTCATTCCTGATCATCCCAAGTGATTTATTTGTTTTAGTTACTTGCTTCACTCTTAGGTGCAAGTGCTTGCCTGTATTCTCATGCAGTCAGTAGCCAGCTGTTTGGCTACTGAACTTAAAATCATGGAATGGTTAGAGTTGGAAGGGACTTTAAAGATCACCTAGTTCCAGCCCCCTGCTATGGGCAGGGACACCTCCCACCAGACCAGGTTGCTCCAAGCCACATCCAGCCTGGCCTTAAACACTTCCAGGGATGGGGCAGCCACAACTTCTCTGGGCAACCTGTTCCAGTGCCTCACCACCCTCACAGGAAAGAATTTCTTCCTAATAGCTTCCTAAAATCTTCAGTTGTGGAGCAATAGCCTTAATCTCAAACTCCCTCTATCTAAACAAGGTTTTCTTTTTTGGCCCCTCCAAATTTATGTGGAAACTTCATGATTCTTAGAATAAAAGCAAAAGTCATGAATAGTTACTAAATGTTAATACTTGCCTTGTCAGAGGTAACTCCAGTTGAAGTGTGGAAAAAAACCCCAAAACCCTAAGGGGTGTGCAGAAGTGTTCCTGGAGGGAATGCAGTTACCTACAGGAGACATGGCTACTTAACCTGCTGTTTGAAGGCTGGGGCTGGCTGGAAAAGAAGGGTGTATGGCTGTAGTGAGACCTGCACTAGCAGCTGCTGCTGGGGCCTGTTCTCCTGCCCTGGTGGGCAAGTGCCAGTCTGGCTTCCCCTGCTTGCAGCCAGTGGAGACCATCTCCAACAGCTAGTTGGAAGGCTATGACTTGTGGCAGCTAATTAGTAAGCTTCCTTGAACATAATTGGGCAGGCTGCAATTAGTTTCTTGATCTACATTTAACTTGGTTGGTTGCTTTAGCTACTTCATTGTTTTTCTTTTTGAGAAAACATAACCAGAAAAACTACTTCTGTTTTTCTCTGCTGGAGGTGCAGACAGTGCAACATGCTAATAAGCATTTTGATGAGCTTAATGATGCTCCCCAAAAGAGATGTAGTGCATCTCAGTTATTTACCTGCTGTGGCAGGTATGTCACAGCCTCAGCTGCTACTCTGTAAGCCTTGTCTAAGGAGAGTATCAACTGCTTAAAAAGAACTTAATTTTCTTGAGCTGCTTCTGTGTAAAATATAAAAAACAATCAAAAAAACCCTGTCAACAAGCAAACAAAAAACCAAAATGATATAACAACAGTTTTTGCTAACTGGCTTTTAATGCTTGTGGGAGTAATTAAACCTTTACAGTAATGTTGGCGTGTTTGTGTCTTGCTTAAAATCATGTTGGATGATGCTGAGCAGATGTTCTGGGCTTTGGGATGTGGAGTATTTATCCTTCATCTTACAGCTGCCCTGCTTTTGGCTTCCACAGAATCTTAGCTGGTCCACCTTCACTTTGTAAATCGATTTTAAAATACCCGAAGTGACAGGGATCAGTCGTACGGTCACTGTGGGCAATACATTCCCTGATGTATTAGCATGAGCTGGAGCACCAGCTGGGACAGCAGAGATGGAACCAAGCAAGCAGTGAACTCCCGTGGTTTAGTTTGACCTCCCATCCCCAAGTCTTGGGCCATTGCAGCCTTTGCTCTGTTTTACCACCTTGATTGACCAAACTCAGTGCACATCTTAATTATTCTTCCCTGGGGCAAGCTTGTCTGATACAGGAGGGAGGGATAGAGGAGCTTGTGTGCTGGAAAAATTGAGATCAGCTGCATCTGTCTTACATAATTAACACAACAAATAATCAAAGTGGGGGCCAAGAATAGCCTGTGCCTTTCAGCTTGCTCTTTTTGCTAACCGTGCTCTGTTTCACTGTGGGCTTTGCAGACCCATTTGCAGGGATTTGTTCCTGCTCCTAATACACCCGGTGGTCACTCCCCTCACTGGCACCAGTGATGGTGGTATTGGTTCTCTTGGGATCACTCTTGGAAAAAGTGAGTAATACTGTCAAATTACCAAGAGGCAAATACTAAGACGTCTCCCTAAGCTGAGGGCATGACTTCTAATCACCACATTCTTCTTTCTTGAAGCCACTTGAGGTCTGAAATGAGTCTAGCTGAGACCTTCCATATGTCCACCTATGGCTGTATGTGGCCTGAACTGGAGTCCAGCTGGCATTCTTTGGTGCAAATGTAGTTTCATATACCAATTTAAAAAAAAATTGTTGAGAAACACTGCTCCTCTGAAGTTACCTCAGATGGAAGATCAAAGGTGGGAATGTGAGAAGGTGGAGAATGGTGAGGCAGAGGGAGTGAGGGACAAAGAGGGGAGTTCCTGATAGCAGAGCGTCCTGTGGGGCAGACAGCCCACGTGTTGCTGCAGGAGCACTTAACTCACAGCTTCATTTTTAAACTGCTGATTTATAGGCCACAGGCACTGCAGACAACCAGTGTCAGTGCGTGGATCCCTTTGGAAAAGGGCAGGAGACTGCTGCCTTACTGGCAAGGGCAGCCTAAGCCGGAGCTGGGACACTGCAGTTCTGCCTGTGGGAGCAAGGCTTTGTGTGGGAACAAGCCTGGAGCTGGCAGGAGGGCTCTCCTCTCACAGACCTCATCCCTAGCAAGTACTGTCATTTAAACAGAACTTTTACAGCGCCAATTAAAGTTTTCTTTCCAGACCAAAACCAGCTCTTTTCCACAAAAAAAAAAAAAGAAAAAAAATATATATCTCCCTGTTTTTTTATTGCATCACCTGGTTTTCTTTACAGTTTGTCCTGGTTTGAGGTAAAACAAACCAATTTTCTGTTCTACAACTCTAATTTTTTAGCTGGGCCTCTTCCGACTAACTAAAACTCTGAAATTAACAGCACACATTGTTCAGAAAACTGTTCACTCTCACAGTGATAAGACCTGATTACACCGAGGGATGGTGCAGAGAGGCCCTTGCTTATCCTTATTGCTAGAACAACCGAGGTCAGGGAATTCCATTATTTGCCCCGTTGGAGGGTCAGAAGCGGAAAAGCACAGAGGGGTCACACCTGCAGGGAGGAGCAGAGAGGGCAGGTGACCCAGAACTGACCAACTGGGGTATTCCATCCCATCCACATCATGCTCAGTATAAAAGCCGAGGGATTAAAGGGTCAACTCTTTTCTTCAATGGCTGATGTCCAGGGAGGACCCTGCCTGTTCATCTGCTCCCAATCCAAGGCGCTCCTGACTCCAGATCTGGAATCCAGCCCCTGTCAATAACCAAGTCCAGTCTGGGACTTTTCCCGATGCCTGCTGGTGATGTGATTGTCTTCCTGGGAGCTTGATACGGTTTTGTGTATATATTGTATCTATTTCATTATTTTCTTCTTTCTTTAATTTTAGTATTAATACTTCATTAAAGTAGTCTAGTTCATTCTAAACTCCTAAATCTCTTTAATCTCTTTCTCTCCTTCCTTTTGGGGGAGGAAGGGCCAACTGCCAGTCTGGGTTTGGTAAATTTGGCTGAAACCATGACAACGTTGAAGAAGGCTGGTATCTCAGTGGCTATGATCTGGTTACAATACCTGTGTAACAAACGCTTTCAATTCAGTTTTGGTTTTAGCTGGTTAAAACACTGTATTTGACTCCACTGAAAATGCATTAAGTACAGGGAGCATGTATGGGGCTGGGATTTATGTTTTGGCAAGCTGTGCTGCTGCTCTTCAGCTGTTTTTGTAATCCTCTGCCTACAAGAGGTGTTCAGAGCAGTAAAGCCCTGGCAGGGCCACTTCTGGCAAGCTGGCTGTGAGTGCTCGGAGGGGCACAGCCACCGAGACAATGCCTTTTGTGGTGTGAGCCTGAGGGCTCATGGAAAGGTGCCGCTGCCCTTACTATGAGGACAAGAAGCAAATCGTGTATTGTGCTGCTAGATTTAAAAAAGTAAAAATCCTGCTTAAAAGCTCCGCTTACTTGTTGTTAACTATAGTTCAACAGCAGCAACAGCATTTGGCTGTGGCAGAGCTCAGTAAATATTTCTCAGCAAGGACTGTCCTGCTTTCCTGCAGTCAAAGCTCACATTAGGCCATTAAAGCATCTGACCAAAGTGAAAAGGAGAAGAAAATCCAACCTGCCACAGAGACTGCTGGTTTGGGGGAGGGAAATTCCTCCTGTGCCCTGGCAGGATGGCTCGCCAAGCTCCCTGGGAGGTAGGTGCTACAGGACTCATCTGCTTGTGCCATGCTGGGTGACTATACCCCAACTGCAGGCAGAGCAGGGGTGTTCCTCTGACCTGGGCCAAGGGAGATCCTCTCAGAGATAATGACTAATTAGCCAAGCAAAAGCCCGCAAGATGGAGCTCAGCTCAAAAAAAAAAAAAAAAAAGCCTCAGATAAACCCCTGTCTGACAGAGCCGGGGGAGTCAGGAGAAAGCAGAGAAATGGAAAGCTTTTAAATGAAGCCCATGCTCCTGGTGTTATACCACAGCATACACAAGATGTTATGAGAGAGAACGAATGCAAATAAAGAAGTACAAGGATCCAGCGAGCATTGTGGGGCCACGCTTGCTGGCTTGCATCCTTCCTCCCAGTGAGGTTCACCTCCCCCTGGGAAAGACACCCTCTGTATCCTGATGCTGGCATGAACATGTGGCCCCATAGATGTCCCACCACCCTGCCCCATGTCCTGAGGCTGGGAGTGGGTCTCTGCTTTTGGAGCTGTTTTCTCCCTGTCACTTTGGTAGCTATCGGCTCAGCCAGGAAGAGGTGCAAATGATGGTCCCAAGTCTGATGGGCAGCACATCCAGCTGGGGAGCCAGGGAAACTGCTTCAGTAAGATGAGACACACACGGGCTGCCGTGTGTCCTGGCCCTAGGTGCTGCAGCAGCTCAGGCAAAACCTCAGAGAGGGTGGGCTAACAGAAGAGAATTCAGAGATATTCTCTCCTTCGTGGCTCAGAAGAGGAAAGAGGCAGAAATCTAGTAACTCACCCAGAAAATGAAAGCCCATGGTGGGAAGGTTGCGCTGTCCTGAGCGGCGGGCATGGCTAGATGGCAGCAACAGCCCGTGTCAGAGCTTCTCTTCACCGTTCCCTCCTGCATCCCAACGCTGTGAGTCGGTGTTTGCTGCCACCTGCTCCTCAGCAGACCGAGGCCTTCAGCTCTGGGACCTTCCCAGACAGCTGGGGTTACTGCCCGCACACTTCTTCATCTGGGGAGAAAGCGAGGAAAGCCACCAGCAAATAAATGGACCTGAGGAGAGCCGACAGGGAAACAGAGCTTGCAGTGAAAACATAACTTCTTTCATCTGTGATTTTTGAGTTGGGGAGAGGATGGTGGGAAGGGAGGAGGCCAGAGCAGGGGGTGCCATTGTCTCCCTTCCTCAGGATGCATCCCCCCAGGTGGGTTACCAGCAGCCTCAGGCATCCTTTTTGCCTGATTCCCCTTGGTCCAGGGGTTTGTGGGACACAGCAGAGACTCCCTGGAACGTCTGCAGCTGCTGAGAGATGAGGGCAGGCTGGTGGAGCAAGGACTCCCTAAAGATCTCCATGTGAGATGAGCCCAGCTGCACCCAGCTCCCTGTGCTCCTGCTCATGTCCTCTTCCCAAGGCCAGACAAAACCCCATGGCCTCAGGGGGGCTGGAGCCTTACAGTGCTTATTGCATGTGGAAAGTGGAGGTCACCCCGTGCCCAGGGCTGAACAGCTTTGCCTGGGTGAAAACTGAGGCTTGGATGCACCCCAAGATGTAAATGCATTCTAAAGCATGCCTTGGGAGATGCCCTAAGTTTCTCCCACTGCTGTCTCCTCCTGGAGAAGAAAACCAGCCTTCTTGGGTGGGTGATGCTGATGAGGCTGCAGCAAGGCGGGGCCTGTCTCCACTGGCTTGGCTTCCACACACTGTCCCCCAGTAAAGCCCAGGGACATCGTGCAACCATCCTCTGCCATTCCACCAATTCCCCTGGGCCTCCCGGGAGCCGGAGCACATGGACAGGGACAAAAAGCTCCCCGATCAAGCTATTTATTACTCCAAGTTTTAAGTGCTGAACTGCTGGTGCCTAATGAGATTTTTTTTTTTCCTGTCCTGAGCAATACCATGCAATAAAGCGTAATTTATCTTTGGGAGAGATGGATGCAGCTGAGCCAGTACCAGACTTAAGACAAAAGAGCATTGACGTCACTCTCAGGAGTCCGGTGGCAGATGTTTAGCATCGTCTCCGGCCTCAGGCCAAAGGTGCAAGCCTGGTACACAAATTACCAAGGCAGATTTGCTGGCCTGTATTAGCCGCAGGGTCAAGATGGGCTGATCAAAATGTTCCCTGCCGGCATCAAGCAGCTGTGGAGCTATTTGCCGTGGGCCTGCGTGGGTACCCCTGACACTGTACGTGATCCAGCCAGGTACCAGCTGCTGCATAACTAGCCAGAAAATTTAAATTATCAAGTGAGGAACTAAGGGAGTGGAAACATGGGCATGCAGGCTGCACGGGGAGGGCTGTCCAAGCCTGAGCAGGAGGGTTTTGGGGGCCAGTTTCACCACACACGATGAGCGTGGTGACTGAGGAGCCCTTCTACCCAGCTCAGTAACATCCTAAACCCAAAGGCTCCCCAGAAGCTTCTTCATGGTATAAGTTGAGAACTGAGCTGATATTTTCGGATCTCTACCCAAAGCGATTCCAATACAATGGTAATTTTGACCACAAAGTGGATGAATAATTAGAGCCATATTTTCCAGAGTCCCTTTTATTTTTTTGGTAGTTAATAATAGGCAGTTTAACTTACATTTTTACTGCCAAGTCACCAATATGAAGAAACACCACTGCAATATTTTGCACCACCTCTGGTGACCCTAGGCAATTCTGTATCATTAGCAAACATCCTTGTCTCACTGCATCCATCCTTGCATCCATCCAACCTGCATCACGGGTGCATCCCATCAGGGCCCATGGACTTATGGATGTCTGTTTTGCCCTTTTTTGCTACTTTGTTATAGTTTCTACCAATTTTTTTCTTTCAGACATCAGGCTTACTGGTCTGGAGTTCCTCAGACTGTGCCCTAGAGTCATTAAAAAAAATACTAATAATAATCTGGTGTCATGTTTGCCACAGGCTGATATAAATGAGAGGTTACGCTCCCATCTTTCTGCTCTTTCGGTGCACTTGAGTGGTTACCACCTGATCTGAGCAATTCGTTGCTGTTCATTTTAGCAGACTGTCATAAAACCTTTCCTGTGGAGTTTCAGGCAGTGGCAGCTCCTCAGCCCGGGTCACTGTTACCTGTGGCTGGGGGGGAACTGTAGTTTCAGCCTTTGATTAAGGAACTGAAGTGCTGAAACTTGGCTTTTCACTGACATGTCTGTGGCATAAATAGTAAACATCACTCTTCAGAGATAAAAAAAAATGCTTGCCACTGTGAGATACAGGGATAAAGATAAAAATATGCCCAGGTCAAATCCATTCACTCCAGGTCACTTTATCTGTCTGAAATCTGAAGTCACAGCAGGTGCCTTTTGGCATCAGTTTCATCCAGCCTTACCATATCGAGGTCCTCACTGTGCAATCCCATCTTCTCTCCCAGGCCAGAGGGTGGCTGTGGGCTCCGTTTCATTGTCAATCACTAGTCAGTCATCCAAGTCATCCATCCAGCCTGTTAAGGCTACATTTGATTCTCTGTAGTACCAAAAATCCTCTTGATCCCCTGGGCAAGCTAGGGAATGCATCTTTAAGCTTGGCTTCCATAGGCAATCCCACCACAACACTCCATACAGCTGTGTCTTCACACATCCAAACATCACTATTTTTTCTACATTAAAAATTATTTTCCCCTTATTTTTAAGGAAAAGCCATGACTCGGAGGGAAGCTGGCAGGTCAACCCCACTGCTGTTCAATGAGGAGGGTGGCTACGTACCCACAGTGGGGCGCAGGTTTCCATGCCTTTCAAGGCTCACTACCAACTTTATTTAAGCACTGAACCCCCTGAGTTTCCAAAGGCATTGGACAGTCCTGGAAAACCCACCTGCTGTGGCTGTTGGCTTCTGGTGCAAGTGTAGGCAGGGACAACTACGATGTCCTGGGGGCCTCCCAAGTTCCCTCTATGGCACTCACAAAGTGTTTTTCTTTATCAGTGCTGTGCACAAAGCAAGGATGTGCCACTTTTTCCTATTTGAGCCCTTTTCCTTCATACATCTACAGCAGAGGAACCAACTGATCCAAAGCTGGCAGCCCCTTCCCAAAAAATCTGTTAGAAATGAAACCCATTTCCTAGAAGCACCTTTCTCTCGTTTCAGGTGCTGATTTGTCCTTACTGCCATCACGGGTGGAAATGACTGGTGACTGAAGGGTGATTTAAATCACATTACTGGAGAGGGAATTGAGTAGCAGTCTTGTGACACAGAGATGTGCAGCTGATAGAGATGAAATTTTTGAAGTGACTTGTGCTCCAGGACATGGGTGGAAATTGCTTGTGACAGGGGAGAACAAGGCAAACCCAGAGGCTGAACATTTAGCTTTATCCTTAGGAAAGTGCTTGTAAGTAACATGAAGCTACTAAAAATGCTGATTATTGATGTCTGGGTGTGTTCAAAATTGCCGCATGGTCAACATGGAACAGGCAAGCAGGGAATCTTCTTCCTGACAAGATGCGTGGCTGTCACCGTTGCCTCCTGCCTACAGTGATGAGGCTTGCAGAGGCTTGTGGAACACTCAAACCACCCTGCAGGCAAGGGCTGGGGAGGGGGAATTACCATCAGCTGGTGTGGGCTCAAATTTTGAAAAGGGAGTTTGAAAACATGAGCAAAATAAGAGCACTGAAACCTGTAGCTATGTGGAAGCAGCATACAAAGGCGGCTGGCACAGAAAAAACTGAAACTAGAAAAACGGTGGTGAAAATGTAAAGAGCAGCACGAACCTTGCTGGCTGCTGGAGGAACAGAATCAGCTGCTAGAATATGGAAATTCATTATAAATTTCCTTCATAGTCCTTCCCTTTGTCCTTTTGCCTGTATTCTGGATGTTGTCAAAAACCCTGAAACACAGGGGAACGCAAAGCACGATTGCCCCAACAATAACTTTGCCAAACAATTGCTACAACAGAACAGAGACATAGAGAAATAGGGGGCTTTGGCCTCCTCTGCTGCTTGTTCACTGTCCCATCCCATGCACGGTCATAGAATCACAGAATCACAGAAAGATATGGGAATGAAAGGAACCTCTGGAGATCATCTAGTCCAAACCCCCTGCCAAAATAGGTCCACCTAGAGCAGGTTGCACAGGAGCATGTCTCTAGAGACAGAGACTCCACCACCTCTCTGGGCAGCCTTGGTGAGGACTTCCGTGGGGACACAGTTCTTGGTGGGGACTTTTTGGTCCATTTCAAGCACCCTGCCCAGCACAGGCGACACAAACTGCGGAGAGGTGAACATGAAGAGCTGCAAAGTCATTCGAAACAGAACGTGAGGTTTTTCTTCAAACTGCTTTGCTTTGAGAGGAAAAAAAAAATAAACTCCTGGATCCTTTTAGGGTGTTGCCATAGCAACGGAAGACGACCCGTCCTCCCTGGCCACCATGCAGTGGGTGCAGGAGCGGCCATGTGGGTGGCCAGCATCTCCCTTCACAAGTGTCACAGAAAAGCATCACACTGGAGGAAAAAGAAAAAAAACTTTTTTTTTTTTTTTTACAGGACATGGGGTGGGGACCCCTGAGCCAGTTTCCCAAAGACCACATTTCCCCAGCTTGGCCAGGGTGTCCTGGCAGTGGCAGCTCGCCAGGGCATTGCCACACGTGATGCTCACAAGCTGGAGGATGGCATGATGTGGAGTGAACCTTGGCACCTGCAGCCCATTTCTAGAGCATCAGCACTGTCCCCAGCCTGCAGCCCTGCTCCTATCCATGTCCTTCAGCAGGCATCAAACCTGCTTATTGTGAGCCTCATGTGTATTAATAATTCAGAAGGAAAGCAGCACAGGAATAACCATGGCTGGGCAACACTAACATCTAAATTAGCTGAGTTTATTTTATTTTCTCCAAGGAAAGTGTGTGCAGGGTTTGTTTGGTTCTTGGTTATTAATGGCACATTAAGACACAGTCGTTGCGCTCACCTTTCCCAGAGGAGCCAGCTGCCAGCATCGCGCCTGCTGCCCACGGCATCCGCTCAGCAGTGGAATCAATTATTTGCCCTGAAAAGGGTCCAAGAAAGTATTGAAAAAAGAATAAAGAGGGAAATCATATGGGTTCAGCAGCAACCAGGCTCTTGGCTGAGAGAGGTTCAGCCATTTCTACAGCTCCAGGAGCAGCGTGTTTGCTGGCACCAGCTGGATCTGGTGGGAGGAGGAAGGGCCTCTTCTACAACCACTTTGCCGTTGGACCTTCGCAATAAGGAACTGAGAGCAGTGGTCCCACACAGCATCCCGAGCTGCAGCAAGTAGGGGTTCCTGGTGTCTCCAAGAGGACAGTGCTCCCCAGCTCCATGCTCAGCATGTGGCCTTTCCCCTGGCTGCTCCCAAAATGCTTTTACACCCGGGATGTAATTTATCATATTTGCTATAACCATGACCAGCTTGGACCTACCCTCTGCACCAGTTTCCATACTGTTGTATGTCAGATGCAGTTAAGGTAAAGGAAACTGCCAAGGTTCTGAGCAAATCAGTCCAGGAAAGGTAAAAAAATGCTAGAACAGGGGTCCAGGAGCACAGCTGTGAGCTGGTTCAGTGATGCAGCTCTCAACGCCAAAGACCAAGAACAAACACCAAAAATGTGCGCAGAACTGTAGCCCTACAAGCAGGGAAGGTTTGGGGGAGCTGAGGATGTCCCAAAGTGGCAGCCCCAACCAACCCCAAGCCCCAGCAGCGCCAAACACTGAGGTATGGGAACGCTCACAGGGATGAGCAAGAAGAGGACCTTCCTTCTCACCTTCAGGTGAGCAGTGATTCCCTCTAGTGATGGCCCAATCAGTAAAGATTTTGTTTGGGGTAAATTGTTCCTCCATCAGGAAGAGCCAACCTGCTGTTAGCCTGTTGAAATGACCTGCACAACTGGGTGGACATGTTCAGAAGCATGTCCTGCTCCAAACCATCCCACTTTATACAGGTGGGCAACCGGCAAGGTCTGCTTGCAGGTACATGGCTCCCGGTAATGCAGGCACATCTCCAAGGCTTCTAATACAGACAGATGCTCTACCCTCTTTTTCCTCCCCCTTTGCATCCTTTTCCAATGAAGCACATCCTCTCTCAAAAGAGATCATGGCAATTATTGGGTTCATCAGGAATGTATCTGCCACCACGCAGCCTGGAGATCTCAAAATGCCAGTCTGCCCACTGGACCATTAAAGTCAATGGCTGTTCCTAACCTTTAAAGACGAATAGAGGTTGTCTTGCATAATGGATCATGGGCTATCCATGGAGACCATCTGCCCAGTGGCTGCAGAAATGCTCATGTTGTTCTTTGCAGGAGTTCATTACTCAGAGCCCAATACTAAAAATACGTTGCATAGGGCCTTATTTAAAAAAACAAATAGCTGATGCAAATCTGGAGAGAGAGAAACACAGGACCGAATCCAAGCATCTCTGCCACCCAGCCTGGAGTTAAACTGCGACCAGACAGGCACTAACTTAATTTGAAAGGCAATGACATAATTCTGAATTAGTTTAATAGGACCTGCAATTCATACAGAAAACTCTGAATTTATGTAGTAATTAGCCAGAGCTTTCAGAGTGCTAGGTATCTCTCTGGCGAGAAAATAATTACCTAGCTTATTAAAGCGAGGTACAAATGGACCTGCTGATGGTTTTTTTTGTGCTAAACTCCACTTTCAAAGTTAGACTATTTTTGATTAAACATACAATTTGCCAAAACAGCAAAGACACTTAACAAGAGTAAGTTTTCTATTAATCACTTGGACATCATTGTCCAAGAGATTAATTCCCCCCTACACACCGGTCCCTCCCTGACAGACACCCTTGGAGCCCAACGAGGATTAAAGCTTTGCAAGCTTTTCATCGATTTCTCCAGGCTTCCTCCTTGGTTTTGAAGTCCTCCTGGATCAACTCTCCAACAACACACCCTGGAGGATGAGCCTGGAAATTGCTCTCCCCTCCTACCCCTCATTATCAGCCAGGGAAGCAAAAGCGTCCTCAGAGGAGCTCTTCAAAGCACAGCTAAGATGTTCAAAGTCACCCAGGGACCGCGGACGAACAACTTCAGCCTCTGAAACAGGTCGGATTTTCTGAAGAGAGCTGTTTGGCAGCAGCAGGTAAAGACCTTCCCAGTCCGTAGCTGGCCTGTAATCAAAAGGTTCCCTGTATCCGAAGCCACCTGTAAGAGGCTCAGTCTGGTTGGGCTTCAGAGCATATCCCTGGTCCCACTGGGATGCCATGTGTGACCACCTCTCCTAGCCATCTTCCTGGCTTGCCTTCTAAAAGAGAAGCTGGAAGCACCTTGCTCACACACCCTGTGCCAGTCCCAAAAAGGAGCCGACCCACTTGAAAAGAAGAAACTTATTAAAAGCTGGGAAAGCACTAGGGGACAGCCTAAAAAAAATAAAAAAAAATCAAACCTGGGACCAGAACGTTTAAAGAGGCAAAGAGAAAGGGAGAAGAAATTGGGCCGGATAAAGCAGGACACAATCCCAGTGTCTGCACGGGGCTGCTCAGGGGCTTGTCAGCCCAAGGCAGGCAGCAAACCCCATCGTGGATACCTTGGCACATTTCACAGCAAAAGTTATAAACTCAAAGTAATGGGAACTTTTTAACCACTAAAATTCAGACTTTCATTTTGTTTCTGTAAAAACAAGGTCAAGATGAACCTCTGTAGGGAGGTATTATTTTTTTTTCCTTTTTCAAATGAGAAGAAGTTGTTTGGGCTCTGTTAGCTACTTAGACTTGCTGTTAACTACAGACAGAAAAAGATGGAAAAAGTGACAGAAGTCCCACTTACAAGAGCAGATGAATGATGGCAGAATAACCGCTGCATTTATGAATGCTACCACAGAAGTTCTTACATCCTTGGTACCAAGAAAAGGACATTGTGCAACGCTTGCCTAGAAATACGTCTGGCTTATTTTAGGATGGCACAACCAAGATTCAAATGCTGCAGTCCCTCTCCGAGGCACCATCCCGTGACAAGGTCAGAGACATTTTCGCACATTCTCCTGACTGCAGAGAGGGGCTAAAGCCCACGGTGGCCCATGCGCATCTAAACCCTGTGCATTTAAACAACTTCTAGAGAGCCATTAGCCTAAGAACATCTGCACCTTCTTTAAGAACTTAACACCACAACACCTCCTGGCAGGCAGCCAGAATACAAACAGGCTGGAGACAGACTACAAGCAACTGTAGAATTGTATTTCATTTCCCCCCCCCCCCCCCCCCCCAGTTCCTTGCTTTCTTTGCTGGGCTCGCCCAGGGGGCAGCGGGCAGGCTTCTGATTAACTCTCCTTTTCAGGGCTGTGCTTGTCAGGAGGGTGTTGCGGTTGAAAGGACCGGTGGTTGAACAGCACAAATTTTAATTTCTGGGAAAGAAATGAACATGCTTTCCTGCCTGGCAGCACTGACACGAGCCTGTATTGTTGAATGAGTTTGGCTTAACAACGCATTTCCATTTGGATATTGCAACCATTTCTCTCAATATTAAAAGTATTAATAGCTCGTCACTCCCAGGCTATTCTATGCAGCAAAAATCCCTTAATTTTTTAATATTAAAGCGTTAACCCCTAACCACTACTAGGTCATTCAACCCAGCAAAAATCCCTTCATTCCACGCTTAACATTAACTTCAGGTCAAATCGTTTGTTGATACTTTATTTTGCAAAGAGGACAGGCTTAAGCAGTTACCTGCAGACTTGATGAACATGGAAAAAGCTGCCTTCCATGCTACCTATGTCAAACGTTACCCTAACAGCACTTACCTGATACCCAAGAGGAACAAAATAATTTTATTTTTTAAATTCGCCGTCACAACAGCCCGGCCAGTGGGGCTGGCAGCTTTCCCTCAGTGCCTTCAGCTGCTCCACATCCAGCAGAAACCGAGCTGTCACCTCCCTGAGGTCTTCACCAAGGAACTGCCTTCACCCGGGACCCTGCTGGGATGGAGCAGGATCCCGCAGGCAACATCAGTGCATTAACCCAGCCACAACAGCAGGGTCCCAAAAAAACCTATGAACCTAAAAGGCAAGGGATGCTCTCGTGCAAGACAGGGACACGTGGGACAGGGAACCAGCCTCGTCCTTCCCCCATGTGCGCTCTGCTAGGGACTTGTTGCACGGGTTACACCAAGACAGGCAGTGACAAGAAAAGTAGTCTTTTATTTCAATTAATATTTCTTGGCATTAGGCAGATATTAAATAACACTGGAATGCACAAGACTATTAACATATCGACAGCAAAAGGGAGGAGGTGTAGCCAAGTTGGAGAACAGCAGTGCGAGTCACGTCACCTCGGGGCACTCAAAAAGCCATTTAACGCAGCAACCACCAGAAAGTAGGACTCCACTGAGAAATACAAAACGAGGATGAACTCCTTTCAGGTCTTTTGTTAATACAGGAACGTTGGAACGATTGACAGTAAAAATGAACAAATATTTGCATTCAGGAATTAAACAGAGTGAAATATCCACAAACTGCTAGTCATGCATTTCTTTTGGAACAGCAATTTGCTAATGCATAAATATCACAAAAAAACAACCTCCAAGATTTCAGTAAATCACAGACAACTAGAAGAAACAAAGCTCGAATTCTATTTTATGCCTTAAATAGATGACCTAAATATTTAAAATTTTACTTCACCATATATATATAATTTATATATATATTAAAAGAAAGTAAAGACCATTAGATAAGTGCAAGCAATTTTCCTCAAAAAGAAAATTGGAACCATGCCCAGAAAAGCTGCTCTTTTTTTTTCAGGTTTTTTTTTTTNTTTTTTGGTTTTTTTTTTTTTTAACTTTCTTCCCCATTCAGTCCCCTTTTTTTTTTTTTTTTTCTTTTTTCTTTTTACATAGTAATTTCTGAAGCAAAATAAATTATCTACCATCTGCCACGTTGGGTATAAGTCCTGCCTAGCGTCTTCTCGGGAACTACGAGGACGTCGCCTTTCTTACGGCCTAAGTGAAAGTGGCATCTCACCAGCTTGGATTTCAACTCTTTTGCAGCTGCATGTAAACATACCTTTCGATTAACGTTTAAAATGTGTAGAGTGAATCGTAACATTACGGGGTAGCGGAGATGGAGCTGCCGAAGGAGAGCTGCACCGGTGTTAGTGGGGGGAGCGAGGGCTGGTTCGCTCGGGGACGGGCACACACACGCACGCACACGCACACACACGTCTGGCGAGGGGATCTGATCCGGGAGGTGTGGAGGGATGGTTGAGAAGGCATCCGTTTGCGAGCAAAGCTTGAAGGACACAAGCCAAGATTTCTCTGAGCGCACTGTCCGCTTTAATCAGAACTGGCTCGCGCTGCTGGGGTCGCACTGTAACAACCGCACGATGGAGGGATCGCTCTTGGCACCTTTGATGAACTCTTCCAGAGACAGTTTACCTGAAAGAGAGGGAAACCAACGTGGAAATAATAATTAAAAAAAAAAACAAAACCAACCCAGGAATGTTGCTGTAGCTAAAATAAAAAACTCCACCCTCCTCGCTGAAGCAACATACATATATTTAATCTATTGCAAAGGCATCCAGGGGAATTTAGTGCAATGCACATCAGCCAAATCCTGCTCAAGCCCTTAAGCCCAGATGCATTTTTCTTCTGCAAAACAATCTACCATAATGATTGTTATTTTTTATTTAAAAAGACAGTACCAACTACAAAACCAACTAACCTAATTTGGCAGCATTTTGCCCAGAACAGACTACAAATCTCACGACACCTGAACACAAGGTGTGGTACTGAACATTTGTGCGCTTTGAAAATGCTGCTTATATTACTATGACATTTTAACCTGAATATCCCAAATCTCCCCTCTTTGCCCCCTTGTTTGTTGTGACACGTAGGGCTAAGCAGTGGTGGCTTCTGCATCTACATGGCCAGGCTGGATGGGGCTTTGAGCAACCTGATCTAGTGGTGGATGTCCCTGCTCACGGCAGGGGGGGTTGGACTAGATGACCTTCAAAGATCCCTTCCATGCCAAACCATTCTGTGATTCTATGATTCTACAAGCCCCTTGCTGTGCCCTGTGGGGTGTACAGAACAGGACTGGTTTCACAGGTCAGCTCTGGGAGAGCCACCTACTGCCACATGTCACTCCTGAGCGTTTCTGTTTAACACATATTATGCATTTGGTTTAGGCCAGAAACACTGACCTGGATGGACCCTATAAATGGCCTGCAGGTTTGAAAAGGTGATCTCTGTAAAAGAAACCACAAGGAGCAACTGCCCTGACATCCCCTGGCTCCAGCAGTCCCCTGGCCTAGTATGGTACAGCAAGGAGAACACATCCCATCTGGTCTCCCAGACCTCATCCTGGGGCAACCCAGCCTCCTGGCAGGTTTTTCCTGAGCTCACGACCAGTCCCCTGCAAAAATGTCATCAGGAACCTGAGAAATGAAACAGTTTTCCCTTTGAATCTGAGGAGACAAGCATCTGCTGCGTCCCTGACACCGTGTCTGGCAATCTCCCACCTACCCCGTGCTCCCAGAATGACCTACCCCTACCCTCACGCAACACCCCAGGGCCATCCTTACCCAACACAAACTGCTCTGCTCGAGACGGCAGGACCCACGCACCAACATCTTGTGCTTGGCAGCTGCCTGCTGCCCCTTTTGGACACATGCCCCCACCACAGGGATGGAGGCACCAGCTCATTGTGCCAGTTTTCACCAGCCCCAGGATACTGTCAGCCTGCCAAGGGGACACGGAGAGGACTAAGCTCGGTGGCCAGCTCCTGGGTCAGGTTGAGTGGGGAGGAATGAGCAAACCACCTTCTTGTAGAAATCACAGAGGCTCAAAAACCCATGGCACACTTCTGTCCTAATTTCTGGCTTTTAAGCTAATGTTCCCAAACTAAGTGTCTTCTTCAGTTTTTATCAGCCTGAAAAAGAGTACTCGTAACTCTCAGGACGTTTATTAGTTTTCCCATCTCCTTGCAATACTTAAAAGCAAAGCACAAATCAAAATTTATTTGCAGTGTCCAGCAATCAGATGGGGAAGAAGAAACATTTCCAGCCACCAAGACCACACTCATGTCCCCACACGCAGACTTTATTGCTTGGCACTGTGTAACATGCGCTGCTGGGAATAGCATGACTTTATTTCAGCAACAAAGTGCAGCAGATGGAGGATGTATATAGCAGGTTTTGTGGCCACTGCTCTGTCGCACATCTGCAAGCACCATGACTTTCCACAGAACAAAAATACTTCAATCATGTTATTTTAGGACACTCCACATGCAAAGTCAGGGGATGAAATGCTAGTTTTGATGAAGTCAAAGGTGAAATACTCAAGGGCTCCAGCAATGCCAGGAATTTGCTCCCAGGGACTGCAGCAGCAGATGTCAAAACGCAGCCATAAAATTCTCCTATGTGAAAACCTTTCTATACATAAGATCATATCTTTCCAGGTCTCCATATCTCAGCACTAGAACCAAGTCTTTGCTCTCACTGAGCACATCAGTAGGATACAGCTCCTGGTTTCTACGTGGGCAGCTGCCTCCGTGGGTAATTCCCAGGGAAAGCTCCACCTCGACTGGGACAAGAGGAAACACATCAGCAGGCTGATGGGCAGAGGAAAGTGCTTGATTATGCCTGTGTTTTTCAAGCTTAAGGAAATGAGCTAGCTCAGGCAGAAGGGCTGTGATGGGTATGCTGTCAGAAAATGCAGTAAGTGGCTCCATAACTGGCTGGGGAGCTGTTTCATCCCCCCAAAGCACACACTGCAATGAAGGAAACGCTGCAGGTTTGTGTGTGACCACGTGCATAGGTACACACACCATAAACATGCACAGAAAATAAATATTATGGAATCAGGAGAAGTTTTGCTTCCCGGTACATCCCTGACCTGGCATCACTGACAAGCCCAGGAGTACAGCCCTGTCAAGGGCAAAGGGAGTAAAACCTCCTGCCCTGTTTGTGCTAGGCCCAGAGAAAATAACCCAAAGATAATGGAGTCAGGGCAGAGCCTTTGCAGAAGGGGATTCACCCATGAAATGTCTGGAAAAGACTGTTCCCCTCTCGTCCCTTCATCTTCCCAGCAGGAAAAGTCTCTCACTCACTGCCTGCTTCTTCATCCCATTTATTATGGACCAGAGATGCTCACTGAGGTCAGGCAGAGACTAGAGGCAGTAGTGGGGACATCCCTGCCCTCTGCTGCCCCCAGACACCATCCTCTGCTTCTACCAATGCCTGGCTAGAAAATCTTTATTTCTAGATGCCTATGAAGAAGCGCTGGTGGAGATCCTACCGTCGTTGTTTGTGTCCATCTGTCTGAAGATCTTGTCTGTTCGCTTCTCGGGAGTGGATTCATCTTCTGGCATTTTCATTACTGATGAAACCATTTTGTAGATTGCCTGAGCATTCAAAAAAAAAAAAAAGAAAAACAAAACCCAAATGATAAAGCATCAGGACTGAGAAAAAGAATTTAAGCCTCTAGCAATAAAAAAACAAGCAGCTGACCCTGGCCAGGCAGCTGCAGGACTTCATAAACCAAAACAAATAGGAATTTCTGACTGCAGGGTTTTTTTTAATTTTTCTTTTCTGTATTCATTTGTGCTTCAAAAAAAGCTCCTAAACTGCTGGGTCAGATTAACTGAATGTCAGGGTCTAGATTAATGTACAAGCAGGACTGAGCTAAAATACAGCAGATAATGGTGTGTAATTTTGTTTTCTGCACCTGGGCTAAGCCATCGCCTCTTTGTCTGGCTCCTAACACACACTCAGTTCTGCATATGCGTGTGGGGGGGGTTGTATGGATTACAGGGGAATATGAATATATAGGAATAGGCTTTATTTTTCTTCGTGGATGGGTAAGGAAATGCATTTTCAGACTTACAAGAATGTGAATAAAGATGAGACCTCTTTAGGACATCTGCAGTCCTAGCCCTTCTCCTAAATTATCCCCGCTCAGCCACGAGGACCAACCACGGGGGAACTGTTCGGATGCATTACATGCTTCCCATTGCCCCTTGCAGGACACTGGAGACTCAACCCAGCTGCAGAGGGGGTGGCAAGCAGCCCTCAGCACAGGGGGCTCTGCCCCACATGCCCCCTGGAACAGTCTTTGGGCTACTTGGTGAGACACTGGAACAGGCTGCCCAGAGAAACTGTGGATGCCCCATCCCTGGAAGTGTTCTAAGGCCAAGCTGAATGGGGCTTGGAGCAACTTGGTCTGGTGGGAGGTGTCCCTGCCCATGGCAGGGGGCTTGGAACTGGATGATCTTTAAGGTCCCTTCCAACTCTAACCATTCTATGCTTCTATGATTCTATACTTGTCCATAGTCTTCAGGAGATGAAGACACACTAGAGTCTTTCATTCAGAACTCACATTGACTCAGATTGGAAGTTTCAAAGTATTAATTTTGAGATTAATCAGGTCAGTAAAATTTGCATTTAGGGTTTTTCCATCCCATCAAGAAACCCCCAGGGAGAGCTGCACGCTTCTGGCTGCAGGCCAGGGGTACAGCGCCCTGTTCCTCTCTCAGGTTCTTTCCTCATTTGCACCTTGTAGGTCCCACCATGACCCGCAGTGTCCCCTTGGGGGGTCCCTCCCTAGGGCAGGAGGGACCCAGCTCAGCACATCCTTCAGCTTCAGCTGTCCCAGGGTGAAGAGGTCACAGCAACACAAATAAAATACAAAACAGAGACAACGCCTCACCTGCACTATTTCTAGCATTTCCCCACGACTGATGTACCCGTTGCCATCCAGGTCGTACATACTAAATGCCCACTTCAGCTTCTGTTCCAGCTTGCCCCGGGAGGTGACGCTCAGGGCGATGATGAATTCCCTAAAGTCAATCGTCCCGTCGCCGTTGGTGTCGAAGGTGCGGAAGACATGCTCTGCAAACTTCGACGCGTCGCCGTAGGGGAAAAAATTCGCGTAAATTTTTTTGAACTCTTCCACAGTCAAATGGCCCGTCGGGCAATCTTTTAGGAAGCCCTTGTACCACTCCTGCAGCTCGTGGTCCGTGAACTCGGTGTTCTCGCGCAGGTCCTGGAGCACCTCAGGGCGCAGCTTGCTGTTCTGCTTCCCCATCCTCTTCTGGATCTGGGTTCAGCAGCTGCAAAGCAAGAGAGCAATCACTTCAGCTCCAGCCCTGCTCGGTGAAGAGGGGCGAGGGGCAGGCAAAGCCCTGCAGGGAACACAGACCCTGCCCAGGGCAAAGGGACAAGAGGAGAAAAAGTGTACTATAAATCACTAGGAAAATATTTCATCCAGCCTCTTTTCCTCTCCCCTAGGCTCCCTCAGTTACTAGTGTGCCACTGAAGGACAAGGGAAGGCAATTTGGAAGGTACTATTTGGGAAATACTAACCCTTATTATTAATCCATATTATTTGGGAAAAAAAATAATCCTCATTATTTTATTACTCTGCTACAATCCCACTCCTCTGTCATATAGCTTGCAATGCCCAGGTCTGGATCTCAACTCTTGACCCACCCCAGCAGGCTGATCTGCTGCAATGACCGAGCAGGTGAGGACAGTGGGGCAACAAAAAGTAAAATCCATCTATTGGAAAGTGGAAGCAAGCAGAGGCGAAGCCAGGAGGGGCAGGTGGTGCCATGCCAGTCATGTCTGCACCATCCAGATGCTCTTTGAAACCCCGCAGCTTACAGAGCATCTCCTCCCTCCCTGCAGCCCTTGCCCAACGGCAGCCCCCCAGCACGGTGGGGCTGGGTTGGTGCTGCTGGTGGCAACCCAGGGCATCGCAGGAGGGTGCAGCAAGGCTGGGCTCAGCACAGCCCATCCTCAAAGCATCACCCTGGAAGACCTCACTCTCTTCTTTTCAACCATGGAGGCAGCACAATCAGCTGGGTGGCTGTGACAGCGGTGCTGGCACAAGGGACTTCATCCCCTCCAGCAGACCGCAATCCTCTGCCCTCCCAGAAAAGCAGAGAAAAGGGCTTTTTAAAGCAAAATGTTTGGCAAAACAACTCCTTTCATGTTTATCGGGGGTTGTGCTTTTACGTAAACTTATTTAGTAAGTTCAGCACTCCTGAACACGGGCAAAGGGTCATTTTAAGCTCAGGATTTTCACAGGACACCAGGAGGGGGCTGAGTTTGTCCCCTCCCTTGACAGTGTCCACAATGTGTGGGGCACTGCTCAGGTGAGACCGCCCGGCAACAGGAAACCTCCCTTGACAAATGAAAGATGTTCAACCTGCACTTAGGAAATAACACCAAAAGTCATGACATATATTTGGCTTTTACCCCTTTTAGCCTTTCACAGCTTCCCAGCAACACCAAACCAAGCTGCTCAGCACAAGCAAGGGGTTGAGCTGCATCTCCTTCCTCAGACTCAAGAGGTTTATCCCCAAGCTTTGCACAAAATCACATCCAAACCCCTGCAACTGGTCTGGCATAAATGACATTCCTCTGCACAGTTTGTTATAAGCCTGTCAGGCTGGCTCACGGCCGGTGCAGAAGGCAGACTAGTAATGGGCCAACACCACACGGCTACTCAGAAAGTGCCAGAGCTGAGCAACAAAGTGTGCAGGGACCAGGAAAAATCTAACAGAGGCTAAGTGCTTCCCAGAGAGCAAAAATCCCAAGCATGCATAAGAACCTAAAAAAATAAAAAAATAACAATAATGTTAAAGGTCAGCAAAAAATAAGTTGCTCTGCAGCAGAGAGATTTTCAACAGCTGAATTTAAGCTTGTTTTATTTGTATTCCACTTAGCCCCTGCATCACTTCAGCAATGTAAAAAATCCACATCCTGCTCTGTGGCTTAGTGCTCGCAGACAAAAACCAGCCAGCTGCTCATTAGTTCAATGCATCGGGCTTAACGGAAAACTGTGTTATCATTAGCACTTCTGTTTTCTAGAAAAGCTGCCAATATTTCAGCTCCAAAGCTTTATTCTTGTCCGTTATACTGCAGAGTTTTCTCCGGGCCCCTGACATACCTCTGCGTGCTCCCAACACGCAGGGATGCTGCATCTCCTGGTCTCTGCCATCACCATCCCTAAGAGATCACTGGGCTGCTCTCCAGTTAAACCACTGACTCCCAGCTGCTCCCGCTGCCTTTCCAGCTTTGAATCCCCCCTGCTCCAGATACTCATCCTTGCAGCACCAAGGGCAGACAGCACAATGTTCTACTCTGTTGCAGTCAATCTGCAGAAACCAGTGGCTTGGAGCAAATAAACGGATCGACTGCGGCCCTTTTTTTAAGAGTAGAAATCGTAATGCTGTGTTTCTGTCCTTCGCTGAGGAGGTGCCTTTGGATCCCACCCTTCGGTGAACCCCTTCGCTTCACGATGCCCGGGTGGCCTTGTAAGATCTGCTGTGCCAGTCCAAAAGCGGTCCCTGCCTTGCTGGCTGCTGCCTTGGACCTGCCTGGGCCCTGGTGCAGCCCCGGGAAAAGGGCAGGAGGAGCAGCAGAGCCCGCTCAGTCCAGGAGCTGGACTTGTAAAGCAAAAATAAAACTCAGCTTTAATCACGCAGAGGGTTGGTAAAACTTCCAACTGGCAGTTAAAAGAGCTTTAAAGCCATTTCTCCCTTTTCCTATAATACCTTTATTATTTCTGTTTCCTTAAAAATAGAGGCCTCTAGAAAACAGAGAGGTAAGATGTTAACTTTATTTATTAGATTTCACTACTACTAGCAGTAAGATATATCCTGTTATTTGAATGGATGGTCATTTAGTATCAGCTTCAAAAGCTTTATATTCAAGTACTCTTTGCATTAAACAAATCACAGGTTATTACAACCCTTCCTCCTTTTACATCGTTTTATATGAGAGAAGTAATGTGCAATGCTCTAAACACAACCCTTTTTTGCATATGAGCTTTCTGAAAAGCTTCATAATGTGTTCAACCCAAATATAACCCTGCAGTTGCTGTAACCAATTTGTTACGAATAATTAAATAACCAACATTAGCATTAATTTATTAAAGCCCATCTAAAAAAAAAAACCAGCTTCGATGTGAATTGTGTTTTCAGGTAGCTCCTCTAAAATGAAATGCCTAAATATCTCATTAATCATGACAGCAACCCCTGCTGCTGGCGTCCAACTGACATTTCATTCAATTGCTATAAAATGCTTTCATCAAATCACTTTGCAGAGGCTCAGTGGCTGATTTAGCCACAAGACCACTTGGAGGATGGCTGCTAATGGAAATCACAGGGATTAGGCCTGGGATGCTCAGGTCAGTCCTGTGATTAGGGCTGTGGGGTGGTTTTCTCTAAAGAGCCTGCACCAGCTGAATCACTCCTTGCAGCGGGTGCAGAAGGCAAGGGAGGAGAAACATCCTTGCACCCAACATTGCACTGGGCAGTCAGCGGAGACCTAACTCCAATACAGACTTGCCTGTTCCTCATTTTCCACCATGCCAAGGGGAAATCCAGGGAAGCAATGCCACACACACTGCATGTCCCTGGCTCAGCTTGATGGGCAAAAGCCCTCAGAACAGCCAGTACTACCATGGCAGCAGCAAAAATAATCACAGAAATGCACTTGGGGTGATCAGACAAGGAAAAGCTTGGAAGTGTAACTGCAGACCAGCAGACTTCACAAGTATATCATTGCTCATGAAAGCGATGCTCAGTCACATAAGGCTTGAACAGTAGGAAATGCAGATACATTTTTATTCCAGTTTCATGTGAAATTTTCTGTTAAAATTGTGTGGCGGTGCTGCCTGCCTGCAAGAAGTTACATCCAGCCAGGCTAGAAACTGAGATACCAGAGAACTCCTGCCTGAATATATCCTCTGTTCCTCTAGGCTCACCAAAAAAAGCAGTAATTTCATAGCAAAAGGCTAACAATGAGGAAAAAGACCTTTTACCGAGGCCAAGACACACACGAGTTATGCAGTGTTAAGGGGAGAAACTGCAGCTAACTCCGAAATAGCTAAAGGAGCAATTCTGTGTTTTTACCAATAGATGGACTGGTTGTCAGCATCCACGCACTGAAGTATTTTAAATACTTCTAACAAAGCACAGCACATCCTGCTTTCATATGAACTCTTCGTCAACCACCAGTTACTGCGGACAGAAGTGTTCTCTGAGCATGTAACCCAGAAAGCTGAAGATTAACCTGACTTTTTCAAACCTTCTGAAAGCAAAAACCCCTTGAACTGAACTCCTGATGGGATCCCTCTCAGTGCATCAGTTACGGCTACGGAAGGAGGAATGACTCCTTAGAGATGCACTTTCTTGTGCAACCCCCCTTGGATACTGATTTAGTGTTAATAAAAAGAGGAAAATTGATGAAATACCTGTCTGTAGGACAGAGGTGCTCTCCAGCAGAGAAAGGCAGTGCACAGAGAAACAGGATAAATACTCTTTATATTATCTGAGCTATCTGCTTTGCAGGGGGAAATCTAAGCACCAATTCTCTTGCAGTGCTCTCTTACCAAACAGAACAAGCGTGTCTGAGATCTGTTATAGTCCTGAAGCTCTGTGCCTCTGGGACTGCAGGAGCCCCAAGCAAATGAACTGCATGAGCCAGGCAGCAAATCCTGCTCTAACTGGGTCTGAAATGCAAGAACCATCCCCATAAGGGTGGAAGATTTTTTTATTAAAACACCTAAAGCATCAGTTCAGTCACCGATGCCTTATGCCTTAGGGTGCAGATGAAGAGACAAAAGGGTTTAGCCCCCAGGAACCTTGTAAGCATCATGTCAAGCAAGCCTTTGCTTGGAAACACTATTTTACAGTGATGGTGGTTAAACACTGGAATAGGTTGCCCAGAGAAACCGTGAAGTCTCCATCCTTGCAGATACTGAAAACCCAACTGGACATGGTCCCAGGCAATCTGCTCTAGCTGACCGTGCTTGAGCATGTGGGTAGGATGGGAGGATTTCAAGAGGTCCTTGCCAACCTCAACCATTCTGTAAAATAGCCTCAAGACCCTTTTTCCTATGGCCAGGTAAAACGTGAGCCATGAGGAGGCCCTGCTCCCCTGGGACAATTCAGCAATTGTGGTGCCCTGTTCTGAGGCTGCATTTCTTCAAGTCTGATCCTTGTATTTAAAAGCAAACAACAAAAAAAAAAAAAAAGAAAACAAAAACAACACAAAACCCCACAGGCAGTACACATAAAAGCCGCAGCCACTACAGATCTGTGCTGCCACACTTCAGGAACATGTTCTCAAGGAAAAATGTTTTGGGGTCTGGCACCACCAGTGCTCACCAGTTCAGTCAAGGCACAGATGCATTTAAGACAACTCCAGCTCCCCTGGGCCAAGCTGCAAGAAGGAGATGGGTTCTCAGGCACCCCAAATAGCAACAAATGCGTAATGGTAAGAAAAGATCATACAGCAAATAAGCTGAAAAAGAGGATTATAACAACATAGTCTAGAGCACGCTTTGCCCAGGGCTGGTCAGCGGTTCTGACCTGAACTGGGAGGGAAAACAGAGAGTAAATTCAGGAGTAAAAGCTCAGATTTTGTTGTATGTTTTAATGCCAGTATCCTAAGCAACAAGCGTTGCAATAGAGAAGGCACAGGATATACAAATACGTTGCTATAGATATTTGGTCCCGCCTGGTAAACTGATGTGAACTTCTTTCCTGCCCCGTGGCAACAGCAGTGCCGATGCTCACATACCAGCCACCGAAGCGCCTGCTCTATCTCCCCATGATGCAGACTTGGGGCCAAAAGTAACACCTTTTTGATCAAGTTTGAAGCGCAAGAAGGAAGATCTTCACCTCTTGTAAAGTTAGTAATAGAAGCAGCAAGACAGAGAGAAACCTCAATCAATAATGCCACGAAAAACTCAAACGCTGTGGGGTTTGAGATACGAAGGGTTGGCATTGAGAGGAACTGGAGCTCCTTCTGCTGCTGCCTTCGGAGAAACAGAAAGAGAAACGAAACCCTACAAGCGAAGAACAGACCATACTAAACAAATAAAAGGGCTTTTTGATTTTTTTCACTTTCAATGACTAACCACGCTTTAATTTAAATCAACTTGCAACTTATTTTCAAGCTAAATACTTTTCAGAAGCTTATTTTAAAAAGTGGGTGAAGGGGAAGGACCATCTCCTGTACCACCCACATCTTCAGTTCTAGAAAACTCAGTAAAAATTCAAGTGTGTACACTGAATGTCCTTCCGAAAGGCGCAGTGAATTGGTAACAGAGCTCAAGTGACCTCACTTTGTATGTTTATCCATAAACACGTACCCAGGAACTGTGTGGCCTTAAAAACCCGATTCCATGTCTGAGATGCAAACCCGTTACAGATAACCACCTACCCCCAGCTTGCAAAAGAAAGATATAATTACAAAGGCTCCAATCCCACAAATAGCTGCGTGAGAGTAATATTTCCAGGCTGGCACATTAATTTCACAGAGTCAGTGGCAAGGACTGAAACCTAAGAAATTCACTTATGGGTCTCTGGATTGCTCCTCTCTATTGAAGCCACTTTACTTGGGATTATGTTCCTGATTTACAGAGAAAAATCAATTAGTCTCTGACACTGAGTATCGATGCTTTAACCTGAGAACCATTTTATGTTTGCACCATCGGTATGCAGAGCAGAGGCACTTGCAGAGGACAGTGGCAGCATCTTCCCAGCCACTGCAACAAGCTAGGACACACTGACACCCACTGCGCCCGCTGACGCTGACCCCATCACCCCGATGACGAGACGTCTGTCATCGAGGGCATGGTTGCCAATTCACTGCAAAGAAACTAAAGAAGCACAAAACACCCCCAAACCCACTCATGAATGGCTGCTAATGAGGATAAAATGAGACCTGTGCTGGGACCAGAAAAGCGGCGGTTCCTCTGGGAGCTCTCTATAAGTTCTCGAGCTCAGGGAGGAGAGCTTATTACTGTAAAGGGCAAATATTCCCAATGCAGTAAGAAAAGCACAGAAATACTTCAAGTAAATTAGGAAATTGGGTTAATTTGGGTGGGAGCAGATTGGGCAGCAATGCAGCTCGTGATTGCAGACAGGAAAAGAAAATCATGAGTGGATTTTCCTTGTCTCCTCCCTTTGCCCTTTCCTTTTTTTTTTTTGTTTAACAAAACAACAGGAGAAGCAGCCAGCCCTATTTTGTCTTCAGACACTCCGCAAAGTTGGCAAGGCTTGAAAAAAGAAATATTACAGTTTGTTTACACAATATTACAGAGCAAGGAAAACATGTCAGCACAATGACTTAGTGTACAAGGTCTTTTTCTGAGAAGGCTGAGTTGCATGAGGAAGAAACCCACATCACGTTCACTGAAGATACTATTGTGATGTATAATTTGAAATAAAGCTCTGTGAGTGCAGGGCTGCAGAACAGGGAAAGGTGCCTGATGTGAACTGGCAAATCAGAGAGAACACTGCAAGCTTTTAGAGAAAGGGAATAAAAGTGACAAAAATCAGCAAAGGCATTATATTTTTACTATCATTAAAACCACGGTAAAGTTGGGCTGCTTTGCAATTGGTCTTCAAAAGTTTCATGTGATGCATTTATGTAATTAATTTATTAAATTAATAAATAATTTAATAAATAAATTCTTTACTGTGAGGGTGGTGAGGCACTGGAACAGGTTGCCCAGAGAAGCTGTGGATGCCCCATCCCTGGAAGTGTTCAGGGCCAGGCTGGATGGGACTTTGAGCAACCTGCTCTGGTGGGAGGTGTCCCTGCCCATGGCAGGGGGGTTGGAACTTGATGATCTTTAAGGTCCCTTCCAACTCTAACCATTCTATGATTTATTTAATTGATGAATAATTCTCTACAGAATAATCACAGCCCTGGGAGAAAGGATGTTGGATTAAATTTCAGTTTAATTAGCCAAAATATGGCAATATCAAGAGGCAAACAGCACCTGAGAATACCTCATACATAGCACCAGACCCATTCACGTGGAGAAGATGTAGAATTTGGGGACACCACCACTTGCCGTAAGAGACAGTGACAGATGATAACCAGCCCTCAGAGGCTGGAGATCTGACATCCTTCCCTTCCCCAGCTGCAGATAGTGTGCTGAAATACAGGGGGTTGGAGGAATCAAGGGGATTTAAGGGTAGCTAATTTGAACAGGCCACAGAAGAGTTGGCTGTGTTTTCAGAGTGGAAAGAAATTTTTTGCTTAAAAAAAAAAAAAGAAAAAAAAGGCATTGTTTAGCAGAAGTATGCTTAGTTAAAAGATGCTAAAAATGTGGTTTTGGAGATACTCCAACTAGCTACCTTCAACAAAAATTCAGTCAAGAGAAAGGCTGTTTGTGACTCACTGTTACATCCACCAAATACACAGCTATTGTTTACAATTTCTACTAATATGTTATTATTTGCTAAAAAACCCTCAAATCTAATATAAATGCATCTGTTTATTTTATTAATCTACCCTTCTAAATTACTTTTGGTTGTTGTTTTTTTGTTTTTTTTTTATCACAGATCATCACTTTAAAATAGCACAAACACCACTGGTTAACTTTCTTGTAAAATACACCCCACTAAACCAAAATTCTTTTCAAAAAGCTCTTCTCTTTCCCCTTCAGTGGCAACCACTAATGACAGTAATATAATTGTTTCACACCTTTACCTTCCTGTTTGTTGAATGAAAAAACACTGAAGTTAAAAATCTAAAAGCAAACCTAGAGTTTAGCTTTTTTTCTTTTTCTGTCAGAGGTGCAAAACTCTGTGAAATAACTACAAGAGCATCCCACCTGTAAGGGAGTAACCTGAAGGGGGCCTACAGGAGAGATAGGGAGGGACTATTTATGAAGGGATATAGTGATAGGACATGGGGTAATGATTTAAAATTGAAAGAGGGGAGATTTAGATTAGATATTAGGGAGAAATTCTTTCCTGTGAGGGTGGCGAGACACTGGAACAGGTTGCCCAGAGAAGCTGCAGAAGCCTCATTCCTGCAGATGTTCAAGGCCAGGCTGGATGGGGCTTTGAGCAACCTGGTCTGGTGGGAGGTGCCCCTGCCCATGGCAGGGGGGTTGGAACTAGATGATCTTTAAGGTCCCTTGCAACTCTGACCATTGTGTGATTCTAACCTGGTTCTGCTGGATGCCACAATTCAGGCAGGAAAAACATAAATCTGCTGGTAGGGATCAGACCAAGCTCTACACTAGCTGAGGACAGTACTCAAGACTCAGTGCAGGTGACTGTACCAGCTTCACAGGGACTTTTTATTTTTCAAATCAAGGAGCAAAAAGTGCAGAGACTACATCCACGAGCAGAAAAGCCATGTCCCCAGCACACCCCTTGGACAAGAGCATCACACAATGAATATGATGTTCATCCTCAGGTTCATATCAATGCAACCACAAGCCTTTGTGCCTTGAGAATGCAACACCAAACACCTTTTATTGAATTACGGCAAAATCTATGCCATGATGCAGACACTCATCCAGGGCAACATTCTGCTGTCCCCTGGGATGGCAAGGTCTGCCCACACCATAGAACGCCTGAGCTCTCCATGGACAACGTGTATGAGGGCACTCACAGATGTCTGCCCAAGGCAGTGTCTTGGTGGTGTGACTCCAGACTTGATGGTCACTGGGAGGAGCAGGGCATTGATGCTCCTGTTAAGTGGATCCTGAACACAAAGTGCCATTTTCTATACCTGTTGCAGACATGAGGAGGACATTCTTCCTTGAGCAGCAGTGACAGCACAGACCATCTCTCTGGCCACACATCATGCTCCAGGATACAATACCCCCTTTCATCTCCTACTTTTGTTCCCATCATTAAAAATGGGAGATCTCCAAGAAACAGGAGGTATTGTATTATTTTGTGACTCGTTCCTATGAAATCAGTACAAAAATGGGCAGCAGTCCCAGTGCCAGGGATTGTGCCTGCTGGACTCTCCCTCCCAGCAGCTGAGTCCAAGGTGAGCAGTGGCTGGTGCAGCAGCACAGCAGGACACCTCCACTCCCAGCCCGTGCTCTAAGTAGCTGCAACTTTCATTAATCCTGAACGCTCATCAGTATGATCTGCTTTTAAGTGCGTTCACTGTAAATTATGCAGAAGAGCAGTGTGTCTGTCTGTCTGTCTCAGAGAAAGGGAGTGCTCCACGTCAGAGGAGACAGCTGAAGACCCCCTGACCCAGACACACAATGACATTTTTAGGGCCAGCAAGAACAGCCCTATGACAATCCTTTCTCTCCTCTGGCATTTCTTTGTGGCAGCACTCAAATGCAAATCATCTCGGAAGCAAACCATGCAATCTGCACTCAAGACATCACTTTTTTCATTAACCTCCACCACGGGGCTCCATCCCCAGCAACTTCCACACCAAATGTGCTTTTCTGAGCACTGCGGGTGAGTGCTGCCTGGAGCTGAGCCTCTGTCAGCAGACTGCAAGTGGAAAATCAAACCACACTGAATTTTATATTTATATCTAAGTGATGCCAGTACTGGCCAAATGGGTGTATTTTCCTCCCTAACAGGGTATGGTAACAGGAAGGAGATGTGATGGGATTGAAGCAGGAAGCACCGCAACAGGCAAGTGATGAGAAGAGCTGACCTCCACCTGAGACCACACATGGGGCACATCCTGTCCTACCACCTCAGTGTAGCATCGGTGAAGGTCTCAACTGGAAAAACAGGAAATGTCTTCTGAACAGAAGCGTTGAAGGTGGACATTTACTGAGGGACAAAGGGATGAGGGAGAAAACTCAACTCTTGATACTACCTTGAGCTCCCTCCATCAGATGGCACTATCTTTGTAAACCTTGTTTTAGCAAAGACAAAACATGTAATCACTGAGGTTTAACTTATCAGGCCATGGACAGATAAGCTCTTCTGGGTCTGGATGTGCCAGGATACTGACCTCAGCTACTTTTTCACCATTTCATTTATTACTCTGTTCTTCGAAGACACTCTAAGCTATACCTGATATCAATGACTGACAGTTCTACTTCTAACAGGGCTACAGAAAAATGCCACTAAACCCAATGTTTTCATCAACTTCTGCATCTTTCACAAACTAAGATCCACGGTAGCCACCAGACTGTAATTATTTTTAAATCTCCCTTCCCAGGAATTACTTATCTATGTTCCTGGAAATTTTCAGCAACTTTTCTGCACAAGGAGAAGGTATCCTGTGTGAGAAACCATGTCAACAAGACCTTTCCGTAAGCACAGCACTTGCGTAATGTCAATACAATAATTTATCATTTATTTTTTCCTCTTCAGAGGAACAGGAAAAAAGTGTTTAAAGGACACAGCAGTCATTAAAGGAGGGCTACACTGGTGGAGGATGGTACACTAATTGAAAGTTTCTGAAGTGATGCCTTCTCCTGGGGTGTGCAGACATCATCATCTTTCAGCACACACCAGTGAGGCTGCTTCCCTTCTCCTTGAAGCCTGCTTTTTGCTGGCAGTATGTATGTTGAAAGAGGAAGGCCAGTGAACATACCATCTCCAGGGTCATAAGTCAGCTCCAAAACTAATGTTTGGAGTCACACTGGCATCAGGGAAGAGGCTGCTGCCAGTGGAAGGTGAAGCTTTATCTCCTTAGCTGAAGGCAGTTTGGACCATGGAGGCACCAGGTAGATGCTCCAGCTGATGCTCTGCCCTAGATGAACCTCCTGTTCGCTCTCCCTTCTGCAAACACAGGCATGTTCCTGCTGCTGGACTTTAACGAAGATACACCCCGTAAAACAGAAATAGTCCCACATTTCCCTCCCAAGCTCTCAAGAGAGTAGGCAGTACCTTAAAAGCATTTCAGGCCCTCACATCCTTGTGGTTAGCATATATTTTTGTACACTCTTGACCCTCTATTGCAGAGGTCATGACTTGTCAGACTTACCTTGAGACTTCCCTTAAGTTTCACAACTCAGATGCAGCAGTAAGCATCAATCGGCCTCCCAAAGGCAGGTCAACCACCATACTTCCTCTCTGCAGCACCAACATTTCCAGCTGCAGGAGGGGTGATGGGGCAGAGTGGACAGATGGGCATCTACATATCTCACAGCCCACCCTAGGACAGTGCTCTTTGGCATTTTGGTGCCAAAACCCCCCGTTTTGGAAAAGGAGAGGAACTGCAGCTGAGGATGACCCCATTAAATGATGGCGCATTGCCCCGGCATCCTGGCTTTTGGAGCAACTCCAAGCAGGGTGGGACTGTAAGGAAGTAGACAAAAGCTTTGGACAGAGATCTACGGGGAGGAAGCACTTCCTACTTCCTATACTCCACAGAAAGGACGAGTGCTTTAAATAACCCTTCTTCTGAGCCCTGCTGAAGACCAAAAGGGTTGCTGCTGGAAGAAAGTCCTATCTAGCTGGGACCCAGATGAGGGTTGCTGGGGGTCTCCCACAGGATGTGGCCATCCTGCCGTGGTTCTCACTGCGATGGTGGGAAGGGGAAGGCTGAGTTGCCCACAGACCCATGGTGACTGGCACCATCCAGATAAAAAAGCCAGGAAAGCCTAGGACAGGGTTCCCTGCTCCCCCACCAAAGGTGCAAAGCCAGACTTGCCCTCCAAAAACATCCTTTGCTGATGAAGTCAAATCAAGAAGCTACATTTACACTTTGCAGTGCCGCCTTGACATCACACTACTTCTCAGCCTCATTTACCTTTTAGCCCTTTCTCATATGGCCTTCAGGGCTGCAGCAGCTCCTGCATTCTGATGGACAGAGACACTCAACCTTCTCCACCCATCTCTCCCAGCTCCTTCCCTCCCTCCTCACCTCCGCAACCACACTGGACCTTCCCCCACTGCCTTGCTCCTACCTTTTTCATGGTCCCAGCATATAGACCATGAACACTGAAGCCAGGACAGCTTGTCGGTTGGGTAACAGTACTGACAAGCAAGTAACTGGCATTGACCAAATAAAACCCTCCTCCTAAGGAATACTGATAGAATATTTACTTTCTTGGATGTAACAGAATCAGACCCTACATAAAGTAATACATATATGCAGACCACCCAGATCTCTCCTCTGCAGAGTACTGCATCAGTTATCTTATCTGTCCATATTATGTATGTACTCAGTTGTCACACCCCTCACCTGCCCTGTTCTCCACCCTTGGTGTCAGCTCGTGGGAAGAAGCCTGTTTGTCATTCTTCAAACCCTCCTTAGAGCACTGGGGCACCCATTGCCTATAAACCCAAGAGAAGAAGATGACCTGTGCCAACGTTGCTGAAATCTGCATCTCAGATTTTTTTCAATGGGCTTGACGACTTACTAATGGGAAATAAGGGAGAGAAGGAAGGAAACCACAGGTTTGTAAAATACCAGGCTAGACAGATTAAGAAGCAACGTAGAAAAAACATACTCCAAATTATATTCTCAAAACAAAGATATAGGCAGGTTGGAAAGAACCAAGCTGTGCACACATTTCTGCTACAGTCTCTGGTAAGAAATGGCATTGCTTTGAAATGAGATTGAGTAAACAAACTTCACCTTCCTGGAGGAATAAATTAGTTCATGAATGGTTTTGCACAAAGCAATTACCCACCGGTTTGGAACAGACATCTGTGGTTTTGACTTGCTGAGATAGCCATCAAAACTGTGCTTGGTCCAGAACTGGGAGAGATAAAGTTATTGGCTCTCCCCTCATTTTACAAGGGAGTGAAAGAGTCAAAACTATTTCTCACAGCAATTATCTGACAGGTTCTGGGTTCAACGGACAACAAAATGTGCTCAGTAAGTGTACTGTTGTTATAAAACTCCTGGGTTATCTCTACTAATTCATATTAAGGCAATATGGTGAGCACTCGGCTGTGAGAAGGTGGCTTTGCTGGGCTGAAATTTGACAAAGTGCAAAAAGAAACAGCCCGTGGTGATACCGAATTTGCAGCCAGGGGTGAAGGGGGCAGAACTGCCCGAGTGCCAGCCCTGGAGAGGTAGCATATCCATGGGCATGCACTGAAGTGAAACCACTGAATGTCACCCTTTCTGAAAATTCAGTTCAACTATAACAGGTTATTTATCTTTTTATTGTTTCTTCCAAACCATCTCAGTGCCCTACAAGCTCCCATTACTCAGCTTTGTCCTAATTGCTTCTGTACAGAGCTATGCCAAGGTGGATGTATCTCAATATACTCACACTTTGACACAGTCAATACTCATTATTTTCAATGTTCCCAAAGATGAGCTGCTCCTCTTGGAAATACAGTCACACTGAGAGCCTTAAGGCATCTCACAGATGCATTTTTGGATGTTTAGGTAAGCGTTAGGGGAGCTCATGCCTAACAAGAGCTCATCTGCCACACCGGGGTACAAGCGGCACTAAAAGGCCCTGGCTGGCACCTTGCATTGCATGTTTGGTGCTTCTTGATGAGACACAACAGCCACTTGTGCATAAGCCCAGGCAAGCTCTACCCCTCTTCATACAACTGACAAGACCAAATCAATGGTGCAGGCAGTTCCCCTCACTCCACTGAACTAACAGTGAGGATTCAACAGAGGAAGGGACCATCAAGCTCACCAGGTTTGGCAGATGTAGCATCAGTCATGGACTTTCTTATTGAACTTCATCCGAAAAAGCTAGTCCAGCTTTGCTCCCATCAACCCAGTCATAGGCCTGATTTCTCTAAAAGTTCAAAATCATCTTCTAACTTCAGCCCAAATGTGTTCAGTGCTGGTTGCATCATGTACTCTGGTCCTAACTTAATCTTCTCCAGAACCTCGCCCCTGCTACGCACACGTATATAAAGCCATCACTCTCATGTCTGCCTTGGCTTTCCTGGCTTAATCAAGCAAGTCCTTCTCGCCCCCTCTCAGACACACGTTTTCCTTTCCCTGTGTTGTAGAAATCCTCCTTTGCACTTGGTGCAGTGACAGCCCCCTGACTCCTGGCCAACAGGACCACACTGCACCACCCTGGATGAGGTCTTGCCCGCGCCTGCACAGTGACTCCGAGTTTCGTTATCTGCACTGGGAACCCACCCAAGAAGGGGATTTATCTTTTCACCGTAGTGCCTTGGGTCAATCTGTGTTCAGCTCCAGTCGGGCTCTTCTCTGTGCTTCCAGATGAGCAGCTTCTCCTGCCTCCAGAGACAGCTTCCCCCTGCATTTCTTGCCTTTTCTGTGACTTCCACCCCCAAGGTTAATGAGCTCGCTCAGAACCACAACCTGATCTTTCACATTAATGACAAATGGCATTAGATATCTGATCTGTGCACTCCCAAATGTGGAGCTTTAAAACCCATCCGCTGATAAGGTCTAACGGAAGAGACGTGAAGCTCAGTGGGAAAACAATGCTAAGAAATAAGTGATCCAACAAGTTTCTGGAACATCTCCACACATAAAACCTAGCGGTGTATGTCACACAAGGATTTTCCAGTTTCTTCTCCAGCTATAAGCATAAGGCAGCCTAGGAGGACCACTTCCACCACCCATGCAGTGGGAGGGCAGGGAATAATGGTGTATTTGTTTTATAAACAAAACAGCAGGCTTGTACAAAACCAACGAACCAAACAAATCTAACCACAGCCTTAACTAGAGGAGACCACAATCACTCTCTATTTGCTATTCATTAAGATCCCTGTACTAGAAAATATTTTCAGCAAGTACAGCTTCTCACACACATACATTTGTGTTTTATCCATAATCCAGCTGTTGATTTTTTTTCTCCTAAAGGAGGAGATTCAGATCTGGCGTATCACAGGAACCGCTGTAACAAACAGAAAGGCCATTGGGTAGTTTGCCTGAAAATAAGTAAAAAAAATTCCCCCTTTACTAGATGAGTGAGAAAGATGCCTGAAAACACCCCTGAATGCAATGAGCAGGTTGCAGTTCCCTTGGAGCGTGGGGAGCCTCAGGACCTGCCTTTGGGGCAGGGGAATCAGTTCAGTGAAGACGTGTTGGTGCACGCGTACAGACACACAGTGCTTGCACCAAATGAGAAATTTGCCACTAAGAAAAGCACCTTTTTTTTCTTTTTTTTCTTCTAACATTAAGAGAAGCATGCCTTCTGCTGCTTTACACCCCAGGGGGGACTGTGATGGTCTGGTCACAACTCCTCTAGCTCCAGGTTGCCCCTGCAGAGGAGCAACCTGGCAAGACCTTCTGCAAACCAGACAGGCACCTTTGATTGGGTTGCCATGCAAGCCTGAGGATGGGAAGAAACCATGCAAAAATACTGCAGGTTTGATCATGTACAAAATTTTGGTTTATGCTATAACAGTGTTTGGATGTGCACTGGGGCACACAGGTAGCTTTGGCCAGGCTCAGCCAGGCACTTGCTCCTATGGCCCATTGCTGCCAACATATGAGTCATGGAAACACTTCCAACCCCTACACGGCTTGGCACGCATGCTGTGTGAGTACGATAAATCCCCCAGATCAACTTTTCCCATAAAAAGTGACTGCTTCTTGACTGAATTGGCTTCTTCCATCAGGGAGGAGAGCTGTGGTGGCAGGTTTCTCCAGGCTGCACCACGAAGCTGCAGAGGCCGCCAGGAGCCACTGCAGGCAGAGCTTACGGAGTTCCTCAACAATAGAGCATCGCCCTTCATCCACAAATAACCTCACTAAAACACATCCAACTTCTTGTTGCTGTTGCAGCCAGCGTTTCCAAGCCTGCATCTTTCCCAGAGAAAACCCCAGCACGCACACGCTCCAGCCCACACTATGTTTAACATGAGTAGCCTGGTTTCACGCATCTGTACAAGCACTGGGAGCTGCTGTTTCCTTCCTAAGAGCACATCTTTGGCTGGTATATGTTAAAGTTAACCAAATGCCCACTGCTCCAGCTCTGCAAGGGGAATTGCATTTGCTGGTGGCTACCCCAGCCCAAAAGTGGGATGCTGGAGGGCTCCCGCTGTGATGAAGAAAAGTGGCAGCTGAGATCTGGCCTTCGCTGTGCCAGGCACCATGCACAGGGTGCTGAGAGCCTCTCTCTGTGCCAAAATGTGGATAAATTGAGTAGAAAGGCAGCTGACAGGACTTCCCTGCTTTGCCAAGCAGCTGGCTAGAAAAACACATCTTGCGACAGCAAACATCACCCTGCACTGATGAAGCAGAAGGTCCTTTCATATCAGTCCTGGGCAGGTCCAAGGACAGGGACTGAGGATAAAGAGGAGATGACTGACAAACAGCAACACCCTGCAAACCTGAAAGAACATAAATCTGCTTCCTCTCCTTCACAAGGTTATGGACCTCTTTCCTACCATTGCCTCCTAGCCCATCAAATATCATTACACTTACCCTGACTGAAAATACTAGATGCCTCCTGTCTTAACGTTGAAGAATGTTTTATCCACTTGGACATGGGAATTTTGCCTACCTTCATCAAGCATCAGTGCCAGCAGTTGTTCAACTACAGTATAAATATCAGCCTTTGCCAGGAAACAAATGCAGATTTTGACACCAGATCTCACAGGAACAATCACAGAATCAGAGAATGGCTTGGATTTAAAGGGACATTTAAAGATCATCTACTTCAACCCCTTTCCATGGACAGGGACATCTTCCACTGGACTGGGCTGCTCAAAGCCCCATCCAGCCTGGCATTGAACATCTTCAGGGATGGGACATCCACAGCTTCTCTGGACAACCTGTTGCAGTGTCTCACCACCCTCACAGTAAAGAATTTCTACCATACATCCAATCTAAACCCACGCTCTTTCAGTCTAAAACCATCGCCCATTGTCCTGTCACCAGGCCCTGATAGAAAGTTCTTACTCCACCTGTTTTATAAGCCTCCTTTATATACTGAAAGGCTGTTCTAAGGTCTCCTTGGAGCCTTCTCTTCCCCAGGCTGAACCACCCCAACTCTCTCAGCCTGTCCTCATAAGGAGAGGTGCTCCAGCCCTCTGATCATCTTCGTGACCTTCCTCTGGACCTGCTCCAACAGGTCCATGCGTTTCTTATGTTAGGGACCCCAGAGCTGGACACAGTACTCCAGATGAGGTACCATGAGAGTGGAGCAGAAGGACAAATCACCTCCCTCGAGCTGCTGCCATCCACCAACAGGCTAAGGCCCGCTCAATCCCACTGTCTTTCACATTAGTAGATCAAAATACACACCACCACCTTGCAAGGAAAAGCCCAGTCACGGAATGCGAGCGTGGACTGAGTAATCCCTCATGTAGGACTGAAGAACGCATGCAAGCTAAACTGGACTACAGTTTCCTGAATCTCCACTTCCATGCTTTATATTTGCTTAAAAACCTGAAACCATAAACACCAAACTGAAGGCTCAGTGACAACTTGCACTACACAAACTGGCTACTCAGATCATTAAAACACTTGAGGGCTGCTTTGCTTTTGTCAGTTTATCCTCTACTAATCTCTGCATTTCTCTCAGCCTGATAAAGTAATTAAAAAAAAAAAAAAGAAAAGAAAAATTAATTCCACTTTCACTTTCTGACTGGAGAAAGTATCAAGAGTTCACAAGCTACCAGGATATTTTTTTTTAAACAAGAAATATTATTTGCCACATACTTTTGGTAAATAATCCCAGTGAGTTTAGGTATGAAACAGATCTGCTAAATTAAGTAGGCAAGAATGTAAACTTAAGTGTCTCTGCTTCAAAACACTCCCAGTCTCACCTTGAGGAGTGAAGCAGCTGGGAAGTATTTTATTGAAAGACAGAGGCCAAGTGATGCACAAGTGCAGAAGACAGGGCGAGGAGAGCAGGGAGGGTAATGCCTAAGTCAGTTATGCAAGTGGGGAAGCACGGGGTGAAAGAACAAGAGGACTCTGTGGGATGCACAGCAGCCAGCTTCAGAAAGCTCATAAAGAGCTTTGGTAGGAACCGGTCGCCCCGCTGGTGACGTTTACCCCAGGCTCCGGCACCACTGGTTGTGGGACCCCTTCCCCGGCACCCTGAGCAGCAAGGAAAAGCCCTCAGTGGTCGGTTGCTGTGCCTGGGGCTTGCCAGGCACATGCGTTGAACCCGCAGGGTGCTGGCGAAAACAACAAGAGGGCTTTGATGTTTTTTTCTGACATCTATTCTGGTTTTTAATGCTGATTTGTCGGTTGGGCTTTTTTCTGGGTTTGCTGCTGAAGTGCCCACGGACAATGAGACTATTGAGCATTTACTCCAGCATGAGATTAGTTTGTGTTTCAGTTTCTGCTGAGCCAGTTCATTTCCTTCCACATTCTTACAGGAACAGATGCTAAAATACAAATGGGCGGTCATCATCATAAAAGCAGAAAAAGGAAGATTTTTCATGTAACAGCAGTTAAAATTATTCTGTTTCACAGCTTTGGCCAGAACCTTTCAATAGCTTGCTCCTCCACCTAATTGCATTACATTAAAGAGGCAAGAAGCTATTGTTTTGTCTTTCCTTTAATAACAAAAAAACCCACATACACACTTCAAAATATCAAAACCCCAACCAAACAACAAGAAAACTGGCCAAACTGGCTAGATGAAAAGAAATCTTCAGAGAAGCTAAACAGAAAAATTACTTTAGTCCCCTCCCAAGTGCCTCATGTGACTGTGGTGCTTCCTTCAGACACCAAATTTGACCGCTGCAGCAATTAGTCACAAAACCCGAAGTGAGTGGAAGCTGTAAGATACACCCAAGAGCACCCCTGCACTATTACCAGTTCTTCCCCACAGAGGAAAACCAAGAGGATGAATAACTCGCAGTTAGCAAAAAGCAGCTAGCCATCCCTGGGCTGTGACACCAGCAAGGACGAGAGGATGCCAGCTCTCATTCACCACCATCCCTGGTGCCACCACCCAAATCCGGGCAGAAGCATTTCCCCCTCAAGTGCTTTGGTACCCAGTGACCACAGCATTGTGGTCTCATCAGAGCCCTGCTCCCCCACACCAGCCGTGCCCTCCTTTCCACCCATAAATACTCCCTTCATGATTTCCTTGTGCAAAACTGCCTACAATCATCCAGACACTAAATTGCATCCATCAACTTTATCCCTGCTCAGAAAAGCCCCAACAGGGCAAGAAGCTCTCCCACAAAGCTCTGCTATGCACATGCTTCACCACTTAGATGGGCAATTTGCAACCTCTCCAGGCACTTTTTAAAGTGCCTTTTACATACAGATATAATATCCATCATCCACTAATGCTCTTAAAATGCCAGATGCTTCTCGCTGGCCGACCCAGCTGGGCAACCCCCACTCATCAAGCCTATACATCCCTAGTGCAGCTCTGCCAACCCATCGCTGAACCTTGCAAGCACCATCTCCTCCGGGCTGGGGGAAAAATACATTAATACAGGTCAAAACTGAGATCACAAAGGACTGAAGCCACTGATTCCTCATCAGCCTGCTTTATTACTCAGTGCAAATTTTCCTGGGAGGTTGCTAAACCTCTGAGAACTGACAAGCTGTGAAGTATAAATACAGATGATATATATGTCAGTAGCACTGATGATGAGAAATCACTGATAAAACTCAGAAGGACTTTCAGCGAAATCTTTTCAAATCATCAGCTTCTGGATTTGAGACAAGCGAGGCAGGCTTGTGGAGGCAAAACCCAGCTTCATGGAGGTTCATGTTTAAAAACGGATATAGCTCACATGGAGAAGAAAGTAAAGGTCCACGCTGGCTGCTCAGGCCAGAACCAGGCGCTGCGATATCTTACTGACCACAAGCTAGAGGAGTTTCAACCCTGCCTGTAAAGAGCAGAGAAAATTACGCAACTTCCTGTTGCTTTTGTCAGCTTATTTGTAAACACTTCAGTATTAGGAATATTATTTTAATTGCCTGTGCATCTCCTGCACACACACAAAAAAATATTAAAAATAGAAAAAGCAACACATCAGGAAATGTCATAGTATCTTTTATGAAAAAATAAGCTCCCAGGGCAGCACCCGATGAACACGGCTGCCCCGGGGTTTCAGCCAGATCCTGCCTTTCTTGCCTCCCGGCACAGGCTCAGCAAGCCCCCCCAGCACTGCTCTGCTCCTCCCCACCGGGAGAGCAAAGCCTCCAGGAGCCCCCAGAGCTCAGTGCCAAGTTTCAGTGCTGGTTACACCACCCTAACACCACGCTGCTGCATCAGCACGAGAGGCTGCCATTGTATCACGCATTTTGGATGGCTCCACCAACGCTCTGCTTGCTCACCTGTTTCACCCAAGAGCTGCTTCTTCCACTCCAGACCCCTCCACCACTCTCTAGGATTCAGAGCCCAAAGCCAACCACCTCTCTCATCGCCAAAATATGATGTGCTCGGGGATGATGGAGGACCTACATGCCCACACCACGACGTATATTCGCAGAGGGACTTCACGTAGCCACCCCACACAGGACAGAAGCCCACGAGGTGCCTACGTCCCTCCAGCTGCCCCCAGCCTTGCTCCCCACCGCTCTCTGCTTGCCCCCTTACCTTGCCCCTCCAGCTGCCCTGGGCTCAGGCGGGGGGTTCTCCGGCTACCCCATCCCTCCAGCTGCTCCGTCACACACAGTGCCGCGCGAACCAGGAAGCAGCCAAGGCGAGCCGGCAGTTTATTTTTAGATATTTTTTTTTTCTTGATTACGAAGCGAAAACACACGCACAAACCACACGTTCACCCTCACTCCACCCAGTAATGGATTTTACATTTTACATCCTTCTGACACTAATACATTCCTGGGTGATAGTGGAGAACAGACGTCACCAAATCATCCCATACATTTCCATTATCCACCTTAGTATCCCCATTCCAACACTGGAAAAATAAGTCTCTCAAACACTGAACTAAGTCTCTCCATAAGCAGGCAAAGCCTGAAGAGAGAGCTCAGAAGGGGAATGTGCCCTTAGCATGGCTAGAGCATAAAAACAAGCAAGTGGCTCACCTCTCAGGTTGTCTCCCCCTTTCCCTCCTCCCCAAAACCACCCAGGCTCAGGACACCCAGGAGCACTGGCAGAAGATGCAACTCACACCTCCAAAACTTCATTGCAGACATTTTAGAGAAAGAAGAGCTAGCGTGGCATCATTTGTTCCTCCCCACCAGCTGAAACAGAGTTTTGATTCCCTGATAGCCAGGAGTTGGCTGTTACTTCTCTTCCGCACCTCCTCAGACATCATTACTTATAATATCTTTGATTGTTTCAGTTAAAAAAGCTACGAGATCTCAAGAAATGCCCCAACCTTTAGTTTCAGAGGTGCAGGCAGGTAGAAGAGGCTGAAGGGTTTCTGAGCAGTTGATGGTTTTGCAGTCAACAGCTCCCCAGGTTGAATTTTTGGAGCCTGGAGAAGACCACCCAGCCAGTCACCCATCCACCATGGGAATTTATGGTACAGCACCTAGTTTCCCTTAAAGGCAAAATAAAAAGTTGAAAGATCCCTTGGTTTTCCAAAATGCATCTATTGGAAATTCACAGATCTTTCTTTAAAACAAAACAACAACAAAAAAAGGGAGGGCACTAGGTCAGCATACACATAACATACACCTACAGCAGAAAGACTTCTACATCAAAGAGAAAACCTCCAAGGAGCAATATACATTTATGCAAGACCCAATTTGTGCCCACAGCATGGTGTGGCTACATATTCAGGCCCTAATGGAAAATTACCTGTTTCAACCTCTGTTCAAAGAGAAACCCCATGCCAGTGGAGGGCCACTTAGATGTGAATATTATTAATATAGAAACGACTATTTCAGAGCTCTGAAAACCCTAATTAATCACAGCACTGGTTTTATGAGTGGTTGTTTGCAAATGCCACACTGACTCTGGACCATCCTGACATCACCAACAATGCCTCATCCCAGGCAGAAAAATCTCCTCACTACTTTCTGGATACCACACTGCTCGGACAAGTGTAGGCTTTCATTTTGATGAAAGAAAACTGGAAAAACAAAACACAGCCACTTAAAATCATAAGAAGGCATCTGCTTCAGTTTTAGTATCTCACTGCTGATTTTTACCTCCAAGACAAGAAAAAGTTGGTGAGCATGCCATTGCACAGCAGCACATGAATGGACCAGACAGCTTCGAGCACTACAAGACTTGTAGCTGAGCTTTGCTCCACAACTTCAACAACAATAAGAAGATGTTCATGAATATAAGAAGGTGGAAGCTAAGAAAGTTGGGTCACTCCAACCACTCAGTGCCCCTCTACGCTAGGATAAAAACGTAGATTCAACACAGCCTTCCAGATAACTAAATTAATTCAAAAATATTTTGGAAAGGCTGGCAAATATTTTTGTGTGCTTTAAGATGTGGAACATCTTGTCCCAGTCCAACCCAACAAACACATGGTAAGGCACAGGCTGGCTTTAGGACAGTAGATTGCATTAGCTAACAACCGCCCCTTGCTTCACTCTCACTCAAGCCCTCTTGACGCATCACAACCAGCCAGACTGGGTCTTTGAAACAGGTCAATGTATCAGGGTTCCCAGAAGGGACCAGAGCAGGCAGGCACTGACACACCGTTCAGGCACGCTGCAACCCAGATGCACCTTGACCAAGCACCTGAACTTGGCCTATCAAAACAGTAGTTAAAAATATACCTTTATCCTGTCCTGGATGGAGGCTTGGCCTCTTTTGGGGATGCCAGGACAGGGATGTGAGTAGCATCGCACTGCTGCCCCAAACCATCTCACCCTGCGTGATGCTTGCAGCAGCATCCTGAAAGCAGGGCCACCGAGGGCAAAGCTTCCGCAGCCTCTGGTTGCCTTGTGCCAAAAGCTTTTCCTACACTGATAACAAAAAATTAAATCCTTTGTTGTAATTAAGAAAAAAGTAGAGGATAGGGGTGAGAAGAACCCTGGGCTTTTGCTACACTGGAGCCATTTCACAAAAATATTACGGCAAGACTGCAGGTGTCATTAGACATCTTGTCAAGTGCTTTATCTGATCATGTACAGTGCCCATTCAACATCCTCCAGCAACACAAGGTGGCTGGTGCCAAGTTTAATTATCCTCTTGCTTAAAACCTGAAAGTTATTTTATGCAGAGTGATGGGGAGGTGCATTTACTGGGTGAAACAAAAGCCTTATGCTGTGCCCCTGTACCCTGAAGGAGACTTGAATTTAAACTTATTTAACTAACAAACCACACTCTTCAAGCAGCAGTGTGCTTACTTCTAGGAAGCATTGCAGAAGCACCACAGCCAGCTACAATTCCTTATTCCCTTTGTCTACAGAAGCAGCATCTTCCCCTTCCCACTGCACGAGGCTTTGCCAACGGGGTGGATTTGTGGTTGCAGTGACACCAGCATCCTGCTTCCTTTCCACACAAAACCACCCACAGTACACCAGCTCCTTCTCAGGTCATTGCTGCGGTGGGCACAGAGACCCACTGACAGCCAGAACCCAGACTGCCAGCAGTGGAGAGCAGTACCAGTGGGCTAAAACAGGTTGCCAGCCCCTACCAAGGGATGCTGGCACAGACCCCCCTGCACCAAACATGAGCAAGTTCCCAAGAGAAAGGCATTTAAGTGTCAGGACCTCTCCTTTCCAACCCCCAAAGAAGCCTACAGACTTCCCTGGCAGCCTAATGGACTGTGTTTATTGCTGCATCCTTCACTTTATAGGTCAACATATACCAGAGAGCTAGCAATTCTCAGCTAATCAGATTTCCGTGCAGACTGACAAATGGCTCCCAATAAGAATATAAAAATCCCATAAAATCAACAGTCCCTATAATCAACTCACCCAACGTAATGCAGTAAGTGTGCAGAAGGCTCCTGTGCTTTATTAACGCATATGATTACACTTGATGGCAGCATCCTGGTGGGCTTGTGGTGGTGGTGGGGACCCCAGCCCAGGCCAGCTGCAGGAAGGAATATGCCCTTGCTGGTCTTTGCTTTGTGCTCTGCTAACACTGTGTTATTTTAAAACAAAATTAGCAGCAATTCCTTGACATACCATTAGAGAACTCACCAAATGCCAAAGCCCAACACCACATTGCGAATGCAAGCTCACAAAGGAGATCCTCGCTCCACCACTGGATTACCCCAGGCTGGAAACTTCTTATAGATGAGTCCTTCCTACTCCCCAAGCCAGACCCCAAAAACCACAAACTGATATTGTTGACAGGGTGCATAAACCATCCTTCCCATGAAAACAAAGGACATCTCCTTGTTACCCTGCCCCTGCAGCTCTGCCGCATTTGGTCCCCCCAACCTCCAAATCCTATGCACTTTACCCCAGAACATTTCAGGAAGCACACTCATCACCAAGGAGAGCTTGAGAAAGTTTAATGACATCGCTAACAACATATATGGCATCCCTCCATCTTCCCACTGCACAGCTCATGGTGACAGTGGGACACTGCCTGCCCTCAGAGCTGAAACAGTGAACCGTGTGAGACAGGAGAGGAGGAGATGCTCTGTAGAGGTGCAGGCAGAAAATCACAATCTCTTCCTCCAAGATGGCCCTCAAGTGGCCTTAGAAGACAACTGAGTTTTCCAGCTCTGGTCCAACACTGGTGCCCTCGGAGGTCTGGCTGAGCAGGTAAAGGGTACAGTGAATCTGCCAAGGTCCCCGATTAGGTGTGAAAGAAAAGCCCTGCACACACAATACTCTTACTGCAGCTATAAATAGCCCCCCCAGCCCCGAACCAAAGTTGTACACATTGCATTGACACTCCTGACTTAATAGGATTTGCTGGGTGGCCTGAACCAGCTCCGGCTGCTGCAGGTCAACCTTGCCGAGCAATTTTCACAACATGCGCATGTTGTTTAGTGCTTCGAGTGCGGGGAACACAGGGATAATCCCATGTTTTCAGTGTCCTGGCTGTACTAAGGCAGGAGGAGACCATGAGAAATTCCTAAAGGATCTTACTGCCTTTGTATGTGCAGCACGACAGGGAGAAAACTTCCAGGCTGAGCGTTTCGATGTAACAAGCTTATCTCACGGCTTCATTACAGAAGCTCCTGTGTCTAATACCAGTGCTGTTTCTATCTACTTTATATTCACCCTTCTATACAGCCATAGAGTAACACAGAACAAAATGGGCTAATAAAATATATATATGATAGTGCCTTCTATATCATTTCCCACCCTGACTGGGTTGCTTGAGGTGCTGACCTGCACAGTGTCAGCCAAAACAATCTTTTAGCATACCATTTCCACCACACCACTTCTGCTAAGTTTCTTACATCAGAAGTGAGTGGTCAAAATCTCCTGACTACATAGCCAAATATTCAACTTTGCTTGACCACTGCTCCCTGGAGAAGACTGAGGGGGATCTGATAGATTGATCAATGCCTATAAATACTTACAGGGTGGGTGTCAAGAGGAAGGCGCCAGTCTTTTTTCAGAGGTGCCCAGGTACTGTTTAACATTTTTATCAACGATAAAGACAGAGGCATCAAGTGCATCATTAGCAAGTTTGCAGATGACACCAAGCTGTGTGGTGTTGTTGACATACCAGAGGGATGGGATGTCATCCAGAGGGACCTGGACAGACTGGAGAGGTGGGCCCAGGTGAACCTCATGAGGTTCAACAAGAGCAAGTGCAGGGTTCTGCACCCGGGCCAGAACAATCAATACTGAGTAGGGGATGACGGATTCAAAAGCAGCACTGAGGAAAGTGACTTAGGGGTGCTGATGGACAAGAACCTGGATACGAGCAGGCAGTGTGCACTTGCAGCCCAGAAGGCAAATCACATCCTGGGCTGCATCAAAAGATGTGCTGCCAGCAGATCCAGAGAGGGGATTCTGCCACTTTGCTCTGGTGAGACCTCACCTGGAGTGCTGTGTGCAGGGCTGGAGCCCTCAATATAGGGAAGATATGTTCCTGCGCAACCTGCTCTAGGTGGACGTGCTTTGGCAGGGGGGTTGGACTAGATGGTCTCTGGAAGTCCCTTCCAATCCTGTATAATTCTGTGACTGCAAGGTTCGAGCATCACTTGACTGAAAACATCACCCTAAAACTTTGTGGCCTTAGCCACAGACCAGGAGGCAGCACAACTTTCTGTTGTACAGATGAAGAACAAAAATGTGGCCTCCTGTACCTCATCGCGTCACCCCCAGCATCACTCCCTCACAGGCATGAGCAAGGAATGAAGTAAGACAGTTTCATATTGCACCTTAAGGGTTATCAAACATTGGAACAGGCTGTCCAGGGAAGTGGTGGACTCACCATCCCTTGACATATTTAAAAGATGGGTGGACAAGGTACTTAGGGACAGGGTCTAGTGGTGTTTTTGGCAGTGTTAGGTTAATGGTTGGATTCAATGATTTTGAAGGTGCCTTTCAACCTAGACAATTCTATGCTTCTATGACTCCCTACCAACCTCAGCTTTTTTCAACTGCTGCATGACCATAAGCAACACAGGAACCATGCAGGACAACTGTAACTCCTCATCCATGTGCTAAGTTTTGCAGGTCACTGACCCAATTTGCTCAGGACAAGCTCTCAAGCGTGCCTGTCGCTCTGGACACTTTATGTCTCAGGACCTTAGGGATGCAGTCTCTCCATACAGCAGCTCTGGGGTGAGGTCTGGCTATTGAGAGCACTCATAATTCGTAACACAAGAAATAATAAGAGTTGACCTCAAGCTGGTTCAGTACACTCATTCTGAAACTAAAGTAGCAAAACCATGATGCATCATTTTTTCCTACCACAGCCTTGACTGTTTATGGAAAATGCAGTAATGAGGAAAGGGGCGGGCTCCTGAGCTAACCTCACCTGTCTGTCTGCGCCCCATCTGCTTCTTCAGTATGTACTGCACGCCATGGCAATGATATACGTAGTGTTTGCATGGCTATCTATGAACCCCAGGCAGAAGTGATTGTAAAGAGACATGTAGTTTAAAATTTCATTAAAGAAATGGCTATAATACAATCACAAGTCACTCAATGCACTGGAGGCTTAATGCTGCTGAGGAAAATTATGAGCCTCCTCCTGCAAATATCCTTATCTACCCACAACAGAGAAAGAGCCAGTAGTTCAACAACATCTTTATTCAGCCTGTGTACTAGACCAGAATAAGGTGATCATTAAATAGTTTAAAAGAAACTAGCAAAATCTAATAAGCCTCAGCAAACCCAGTGAAACGGGGCTGAGAGGCTCTACCAGCTATGCCTTTTAGGAAACCCCCCACAGGAGACACAAGGATGATCTGCTTCCACAGAGGATGGATGACAGACAGGTGGCTCCTTTTGCAAAGCCCATTTTCTTTATTCTGCACAATTGGGTAATTCAGGTCAAGGGGAAGGAGAATAAATAAATAAATAAAGCAGAAGGGGAGTTAAGGAAAATGCTTGAATGTTAGAATAGGGAAACTACTGAGCTAGAAAATCTAGATTAAATTAAGCATTCCTGCAAATTTGTAATAAAAAAACGAATGGCTCCCATCTGGAAGCTCAGCAAATTAACTTGGATTCTAGTTAAGAAGACAGCACCAGAGCCTGTTTCCAGAAATGTAAATATCCAGTGTGCATTTGCAATCCAATCACAGGCTAAAAATATAAGACAACCCAGAGTGGAAATCTGATTTTGTATCTACCCTTATAATGGGAAATAACACAATCGTTCTCTGTAGACACAGCAATCTGGACTCATCCTGCTGGTGAGATGCTGCAAGATGCCTCTGCACCATGAAAGTCTTTCAGCTGCTTCTGACTGAAAGGCCACAGCTCACATATTGGGGGTCTGACTTTTCTCCATCATACTCTGCTTCTCCATCTCCTTTTCCATACCGTGCCCCCAGCTGCTCCAGTGTACTGTCTACTTAAACCCCTTTATTTGGTCCTTATTATTAAGAGTATTCTTGTTCCTTGTTCCCCGAGAGGTTTATCATCGGCCTTCCAGTACGAGATGAAGTACGCTTGCTCTCAGTAGTGCAGATGGAGAAATCTACCATGAACAAGGCTCAGGACTAAATTTAGCCCAGAAGAGGACAGTCTTTCTGCCAGTGAGGGAAGTAGACTAGCAAGGCAATTTGGAGCAGGAGCCTGTTTTAGATGCTCCCTGGTGGTGCCTACGTCCCTTTAGGCTATAGAGAGGGCCTGGGGAGATCAGGCTTAGCCTGAGCATCATCTCCAGGGACTTCCTTTCCATGCTACAAAAGGAAGGAAAAGCTATTAGAAGTTAATGTCATCCATATGGTTCAAGAACTGACATGGCAAGGGAAGTTTTAGGGTGTTCCACCACCAGAAGGCATTCATGGAAAAAGGACATTTCTCCATGGAAGAAAGATGGCCTTCTGTGATCACAGCAGGAACAGTTGAGAGTTTGAAACTAAAGGAAAAAAAAAACAACCTCTAGAGAGGATAATCAGGAAAATCAGTTAATTCCCACATCTGGCTTTAATAAACAGATAGGGGGATTGGTAAATGTGAACAAAAAAGCACATAATGTCACCCAAACTTAGGAGAACAAAAGGCGCATTAACATCAACAGCAACAGTCAGATAGGATGGTAGATAATTAGCCAGAAATTCACAGATGATGAGTAAGAAAAAAGATGAAGGACTAACATACTGATGCTGGGAGCCAGGGCAATGCAACAGAAAAGTCAGGAAGCAGAAGGAGAAGAAATTCAGGAGGATGGCAGTCATGGCCAGTCCATCATGTTACGGGGTCCACACTGCTTGGGAGAAGGAGAGATGATGGCACAGGTTGTTCTTCACCCTACAGAGTTTGCATGGGAGTGCAGCGCGGATCGCAAAGTCTGCAGCAAGAGAAAAGTGCTAACAGGGCTTATCTTAACTGTGGGACTGTAACTTTCCAAAATACTCAACTGAAGAACCTACTATTAGTGTTAAGAACTGACCACAGATATTCCTGGAAGCAGCAGACAGCAGTTGTAATCCTCCAGCTGCTGAACTAGAAAAGGGAGATACTAATTTAGACACTGTAAGTAGCTGTAAGTGCTCACAGAAAGTAACTCTGGAGGTGATAGTAATAATGGAGAGGTGGTTTAGGGAGAAGAATACTTACTCTGAAGTGAAACACAGAAATACATATTTTCAATTTCCCATAAGCTTTGAGGAGTCAAAGGAACTCAGCGTGGAAGTCAATTGGACTGAAGTACTCTATTGTAAGTAGTTTAGAGTATCTTTATGGCAAAGATGGGGGGGGAAACAAACATGAAAAAAAAAGAGTTAGTATTTATAACCCCAAGCAATGTGGGGGAGACAATGTGAGAATGATTCCAATTTAACTGGAGAAGCAATCACCAAAAAAGGGATTTTAGGTCTAAGCAGAGTGCTTGTGAGGAACGGAGAGGAAGGGCTGCTCAGCAAAGACAGCTGTGTCACAGAGGTCAGGAAGCAAAGGGGTAAAAGAGAACTCGCCAAAGTCAAGCTGAATTAGATCATGCAAATAAAAATAAAGAGCAAAGATCAAAATGTTCTTCAGTGATACAAATTTAGAAAAAAAAAGAGAAAGGAAAGTGGCAGACTATCAGCACTTGGCTGATGCATCTTAAAATGAAAGCATGAGAGGGGAGAGACGCTTTTGCTGTAACCACATCAGGATGGTAAACAGCAGATGGGAAAAAAATAAACCCAGAGTGCTGACAAAAGAACCTCAAACTATTAAACAGCCCATGGGTAAGTTAACACTGAAAACGGGACAGTTTTTAGTCAGGGAAGGAGGTGAATAGCCTCTCAGCAGGGCAAGTACTCAAGAGGAGAACTGCTTGTTTGCTGGGTTTGGAAGTCTGCTCGCCACTCTCTGGAAAAGCACAAGGATGGACTTGGCAATCAACACAGCTCTGTGCAACCAGCCATTTTGAAACATGCTGGCCACCACCAGCTCACAGAGAAACCTACACAGGATGATGAGAGGCTCACAATGCGTAGAGATAACTATCTTAAAATAAGACTGAATGGAATTAATTGCCACCTGTAGCCTCATCCCTCAGCACCCACAGACTAGACCGCTTTTGGTGCTCTCCTTCAGCATCTTTGCATCCACTTTCTGACCTCCTCACATCTCTCTGATCTCCTTCAGCAGAAGCTGCAGCACAGGCTCTCGCACCTGGAGGTTTGCAGGATGGGAGGGTGCTGATTTTTAAATCCTGATCCATCAGAACCATTTTGGAACAGGCTACACCAAAACAACTGTATCAGTTGCTAGGTGGGAGCAGTCTGGCTCATGTTTACTCACTAAAATTTGGTTGCAAATAGATTAAGACTAAAACCAAGCTTTTAACCAAGCTTTAACCAAGCTTCTAAATAACCTTAACATAGTGCAGATGTCTGCCTGGAATTCACTCCCTAACTTTGACATCCTGAGCAAAAGCACACTGCATCGTTTATAAGCACCGTCATGACTGCTTCTTCCTCCACCTGCAATTAAGAAAAGGTGATTCATTTATCTGAGAAAGCTAGGATTAAAAATAAGCATGTGGTATGAGCCAGTTTTTAAGCTTTCTTGTTCTCCAACGAAGATATCACTATCAGAGCACAGGGCTGCCTTTAGGGGATGGGAAAATATTTCTGAGTGCAGAGAAAATTTTCCCAACAAGGAAATGCAGCTCCTTCCTAGACCAACACAAATTTCTTCTGAAGGAGCCCTTACCACTTCAGGTAGCACGGGTGCAATATGGTTTGTAGCTCCATCAAGCCAGGAGTCAACCATGCATGCAGTAACTGACTTTACGCCTGCAGTTTATTGAGAGTTAAAACCTCCGCAACAACAGAATTGCCATCACACAAGCCAGAGAAGCAAACTCATTACTGTCCAGAGTTATTAGTATATTATATGATCACACAGAACAACTTAAGCAAAGGGTAAGAAGCTACATGAGTAACTCCATGACTTACATCCAGCTCCGCTGCTGTCACCAGCTCCGAGCCGGCTCAACCACGCGTGCAACCAAACGTATCATTGCTATTCAAAATAATGAGAAACAGCTTAACCTCTAACCTGAGGAGATACTCTGAGGACACCTCCTCAAACAGAAAGACAATTAAAACCAGCACTAGCACACAGGCAAGTCCACCACATCAACAAACAGCAGAGGATTTTCTGAGTCTGCTGTCTTGATGTAATGTGGTATGTAGCTTCATGACTTCTGGCTGTAAAAATGTTAAAAATGTACAAGTTTACAGAATGTATGAGGAACCAAACCAAAGTCTTTTCTGCAGTCTTGCCTCTTCTCTCACAAATCACTGCATTTTTAAGTGTTTAATCACCTCCCTAAATTCAGCCACAAATCAAATTGCTACTTAACTATGTGCTGGGAAGTTTTCCCTCTGCAACACGTAGCCCAAATGAGAGAACTTCTGAGAAGAAAACCAGGACACAAGCAAGTATACCAAGGACAAGAACTACTTGAGATAGTAAAATGACTGGCAAGTATTTAATGGAAGGACAGAATGGGTTGGGTTGGAAAGGACCTTAAAGATCAGGTTCCAACCCCCCTGCCATCGGCAAGGACACCTCCCACTAGACCAGTTTACTCAAAGCCCCATCCAACCCAGCCTTGGACATCTCCAAGGATGGGAACATCCACAATTTCTCTGGGCAACCTGTTACCACGTCTCACTGCCCTCACAGTGAAGAGTTTTGCCTTAGTATCTAATCTAAACCTACCCTCTTTCAATCTAAACCTGTTTCCCCTCATCCTATCAGTACAATTCCTGAGGAAGAGTCTTCATGATGTTAACATGGTGTACCTCTCAAGCCTGTCCAGGCCCCTCTGGATGGCATTCCTTCCCTCCAGTGTGTTAATTAAGCCATGCAGCTTGGTGTTGTCAGCAAACTTGCTGAGGGTGCACTCAATCCCACTATCCATGTCACCAACAAGAACGTCCTAATACCAACCCCTGAGGAACACCACTCGTCACTGGTCTCTACTTGGAGATCAAGCCATTGACCGCAATTTTTTGACCACGGCCATCCAGCTTATACTGGGATTTTCGCATGCTCTACACACGATGTCAACAACTCACAAACTCACTTCCCATCAACAGAAGTTCTCAAGCAACACTGTTGACCTGGATTAAGTTTGCGTCTCAGTGCAGAGATAAATCCAGCCAACTCCATGATAATTTAAGCATATGCCTCAAATGAAATACAAGATTGAATGTTCTTCTGGCTCAGGGCAGGCTTTAAACCCCTTTCATTACACGCTTTTCAGTGCAAGATAGAAGCTCAACGCTGAAGCAAAGGCACAGACTGAAAAAGAACTGGGCTACAAATCACAAATTTATTTTATTGTCAATGTCTTATCTTTAAACTATTCTTGCAGGAAAAGAACAGTGGAAAAGAGGCTCAAAAATTATTTCACAGACACCACTGCGCTGGCTGTCTGCTAGCAGATTAATCATGTAGTGCCCACTTAGCAACAATCCTAATTGTTTTGGAAGACATTCATATTCCAAAATCGTAAAAGCATATAGTAAGAGTGAATCAAGCTGAATCTAACCCTTCTTCATCTTACATTTGCTTTAGACATGTTATCTCCAGTAGAGAAAGAACCAACTTAAAGGGAAAAAATCCATCATGTAGATTAAAGTTTATTGATTACCCAGACAATTCCAGCCCAGCAATTTGAGGTCTCTCCAAAAGGACAGAAAGAGATAGTATTTACAGAAACTCAATCTAATGAGAAAACCTTCAGGCAAGGAAGGCGAACCCGAGAGCAATGAGTATCAATTTTTATAAACAACTGTTTGCTCTTTTGCTTTCACAACTGCATTTGCCTTTATAACTACAGTCCCTATGCTCTACCTTCCTGCAGAAACACCCGTCGCTGGGCTGGGGTGGCCCAAGCTGGGTCATATTGCAGTAACTAGGGGCAAAGCATGTTATTAAGCCTTGCTTAAGCTCCCTTTGCCAGGGAGAGCCTGAAGTTTCTCAGTTTAAGAAAAAACCCTGCAACAACTAGTGTCACCACAGGACTCTTCCTTTCCCCACAGTGATGTGAACAGCACAGGTTTACACACGGCTCCATGCTGAAGGAGTGTTTTATTTCTAAAACAAATCCCAGAGTCCCAAGCAGGTAAGTTGACTTCAGAGAGGGCACAGAGCCCAAGGAAACAACTTTTCTTAAAATAAAAAGAGAAAAAAAAACCCACTACTTCTCCCAAGTGTCCTCCTGACAAGCTAATTTTGCTGAAAGTACTCATGGAGCAGTCTCCCTTGTCGGCTGAGGATGTGAGCCAGAGGACTTGGGGAACCAACATGGGCTGCTGCTCCTTCATGGAGCTTCTCAAGGTTTTCTGCAGACAGAAGAAACATGCTCCTGCAAAGCTAACCCTCGTTATGCTGTGTCATCGCTGCATGATGCCAGGAGTGTTGGAGCTCCAGTGTTTGGGGTAAGCAAGGAAACCTGACCATGTGGCTGCTGCACCTTCCAGCAGCCCTCAGCTCTGCAGGTACTGCACTTGTCGCCATCAGATATGAAGTACCTGCAGTTCCTCCATAGTGAGAGAAAAGGAGCTAAAAAAAGCAAATAGAGGGGAAAACTACTAAGGCTTAAAGAATCCTCTAAATGAACTGAGCTACAGCTGAGCTTGCATGCAAATAGATTTGGGTTTCACAGACAAGCAGCAGTGATAGGAAAGGAATTAAGTAAACAGCCATTTGCCAAATATAACTCTCTAAAACAGTTTGTCAGAACATGGCAACTTTGGTGGAGCGAAGCAATAGGACGGAACCGACATTCTCACAGTGTCACGTTTTTATTTAGAGAAGGCAAGTCAGAAAAAAATAAATACATCTTGCAGATGGCCTGTCTCTGAGTGGTCCTGATAAAAGCCTCCGCGTCCTGACTTCAGGCCAGCCACATTCCATCTCCAACTGCATAGCCTGCAGAAGCATTAGCAGTAATTAAGAAAAGCCAACTGTAGTGATAAGCCAGACCTCTGGAAAAGAAATACACACTTCACTGATACAGATTTTTTTTTTCTTTCACTTTTTGGTGTACTAACATGGTGTGCTCCTTATAAAGACAACTTCCAAGCACTTCACCTTCATTCCCGTGATCCACCAAATCTCAGACAAGACCCTCAGCATCACTTATCCCAGCAGCTCTCCAGGATGGCACCAAGGACTTCATGTGTGGCCACCAAACAGATATTGCTCTTCCAAGTCACTGCACAAGTGTCCAAAGTGCAGCCCCTGGGAATTTGCTGTGATCTCTCAAGAAGTGTTGAGAGCCACTGATCTAATCTGATACCTCTCAGTTCAGAGAATTTCTCCAAGAATTTCTGCATCCAGTCACCATCTGTTTGGACTACTCCACGTTTTCAGAAGACAAGTAACCCTGACCTAAAAGCCTCATGAGGATGGAGAGCACATCGTAGCCTGAAACAGTTTGCTCCAAATAGTGATGTTCTTCCACCATTAAGCAGGCATACAGTGCACAGCTTTTTGGGGAGAGGTTGGATAAGGCAATTTGATTGTTGTGTCATCTCTCTCTTTGTACCATATATAGCTCAGCCCTCACTTGGGCGGCTCACTGAAAGATTAGTTGGGTTGTTCAGGCAGGCAAGGGTAGACCCTTAAGACGGTTAAGTGATTTGGGGCAGGATGATCGTCTGTCTCTGCCCTGCCCACAATTAACCATTGCGTGGCTCCTGTCTGTGCTAGGGCTGAGCCCTCCCAGGGCAGCAAGCAAAGTGGAGGAGGTGAGCTCCTTCCAGCATGACTGCGAGCATCTCTCCTTCCTCAGCTTCCAGGGATTTAAAAAAAGTTGGCACAAAGCGAGTTGATCCCATCGATGCTCCTAGATCCTGCTCATTCCACCTGAAGTTCAGCATTTCAAACAGCAGGGAAATTAGGCAACAAATCCTTGCGGTAAGTTAATAAATTGTGTCTTGTATCTATGCTCAGATGGTTGTAAAGAGCATGACAAACTTAAAACAGCCTGCAAATTTCTAAAATTAAATTGTTCTTGGTGTTACAAAGGTCAGCCATCTGTTCAAATGTTCATGTTATAGTTAATCTAACTTTTCTTCTTCCACTCTCCTGACTCAAGCATATTCCCCAGGAGGAAGAAAACCTGGCTGAAGTCACCCCAGTTAGCTCTCCACAGCCACAAAGAACAGCCCACAGAAAACATCTTTACAGTTAAGACAGATTACAGAAGCAAAGAAGAAAAGAAAAGCGGTGGAAAGAAGCAGTATGTTATCCAGGTCTCACAGGACACCAAATCCTGCAGAGAGCCAGGGCTGCAGGCGATATTCAGCAGAGAACTCATCAGGTTTTGAAAGCTGTGCTCAACACCCCTGATGTGGCAGGAAACTCCAGCCCATCCTTCCCAACCCCTGCCTGGCCTTGCAGGGCTCCTAGAAAAGCCAGAACATTGCAACAGCCAACTTCAATCTGTCATCTCATCATATGGAGGGGACAGAAGTGAAATATGACTGTTTGCAATGGATTTCACATACATTCCTAATGGAACTGTTTGTCTTAAAAAAAATAATTAAAAAATATTTAAATATCAGTCTGGCGTTACTTAGCAAGCAAGGCTAGCCCCAGGCTGAAACTGAGCTTATAGAGAGAGAAGCAGGCTCCAAGCTGTGTATCATATAAAGAGACATGACACAAAACAACCAAGTTCTGCTATTCAGCATCCTTTCAAAGCCTGGGTTATTCTGTCCTCTCCTCTATTGTTGGTAATAAAAAAAAAAAGGGGGTGGGGAGGGGGGGGGAGCAGGGGAGGGCTTGGGAAAAAAATAAGATGATGGGTTCTGATCCAGCTGAAGAACAAAGGAGACAGGGAGACAGAGCCATAACATACTATTTTCAGGAAGCAACCAAGCCTGGGCAGGGAAAAGTAAAAGTTAGGCAAGATGTTAAAGTGGGCGGCTAAGAATGGGTTGGTCTTCTGCAACCTCCAAACACTCTTGAAACACCTCTTCAAGGAATTGGCCAACACACTTCAGATCCCAGACTGTCCCTTGCCTATCAGGACCTCTCTGGCATGAAGGAAAAGGCAATACCCACATCTTTGCACCTCCAGCTTTAGGCTGGGAATGACGGCTTCAAAGGAGACAAGGCAATATACTGCTTTATTGTGTATCATTTTGAACCAGCAGAAGCTGGAAGAGGTTTTGATGGAGATACTTGGATCAAATTCTGTATAACAAAGACATTGTGCAGAACTACCCACTATGTTAAACACAGCCGAGTTTGGATGGAGAAAAGTGTCCCCATACTCACTTGGAAACCCATCTAGGAACAGGTGTGAATCTTTAGCATTGCAGGTGGTTTAATTCAGGGTAGTAACAGTGAATGAATTACCTGGAAATGTTGCCATTCATTATTTTCTAAACAACTCCAGCTTAAAACCTAGCCAACTCTTAGCAGCCTGACCTTTGGGATGAATGTAAAAGCAGTGCTACAGCACCAAAACAAAATATTTTCATGTTTTTTTAAAGTCAATATGACCTGTATCATTTGAAGAATTGTAGCCTAAGGGAATCTGCCTCACTGCAAAACTGTTTAGGCAGCTGCCATTAGTTTAAAAGCCCATTTTTTGTTTAATGACTGCAGTTTCAGATTCTCCCAATGCCATGCATCGTAACTGCCATCCCTAAATCTTAGATTTATGAAAGTATCCAGCAGCATCATTGTACTCAGGGGGCCTGCTGACATTCCCATTATTAAATCACTTGCAGGTTTTGACTTGTATTTAGGCATAACAAACCCTGCATTCCACATGGGTGCTGTCACGGAGGTGGATGCTGCTCCAGCACCCTAGGGTGCCTGGGACTCCAGGCAGAGCCATCATCACCCCGACTGAGGCATCTCACAGAACACAGGCAGCTGAAAGGAGAAGGATGCTCCAGATGCAGTGAGAAACAAAATCAAACTTTTCTATTTGTTTAGCTAGAAGCAGATGGAACAACTCCCTCGCCAGCAGGGGAAGAGATGGAAAGCATGGTAAAGGTCCACCATCTCCAGGGTGCAGAGAAAGCACGTGGCTGGAGGAGAAGGCAACTGCAGAGTTGGTAGATGTCTGGAAACAACCAAAGAACCAGTTAGCCTGGAAAACTGAATCCCTTCCTTAGAGACTCAGCTTATGATCTATAAAAGCACACTGATACAAGAGGATAATCTGAAGCCATTTCCCAGGTGCTATACCAAATTCGACATTTAGTACTGTCCTGCTTTGAAATGCCTTTTGTACCTGCTATCATCTCTCAATCTTCCACTCAGTTGCCATTCTGCATGTAAATTCATCTCCCGCTGTTTTTATCATGTGGATGGGAACCATTCAGTCCTCTTACCTGACTCCTTAAGGGAGAAGCAGGGTGTGTCAAACACATTTGGTCAAACTTCAAAAAAAAAACAACCACCAAACAACAACCAACCAAACCAAAGTCCAAGCCCAAGCAAAACAAAAGAGAAAAGCTCTTTTCCTCAGATTCAAAATAATTAGAAAGCATGTGCAAACTCGGGAAAGGTACTTCCAGTGTATTCTGAAACCAATCTGCTCAAGGCTTTGAATCCTGAAGTTTCTATTTTCAGACTCTTATATTAACATATCTATTGTGCTCTTTGTTACAGTGTTAAAATATTTCATCATAATTCAGAAAGAAGGTATTTTAATCTAGAAAAAGACTTAAAAATGAACTGCCTTAGTGATTTCAATATAAATGATCAGAACCAGATAATTAACTATTCTGACACAGAATCACAGAATGGTTAGAGCTGGAAAGGAACTTAAAGATCATCAGTGGTAGCGTTTCCCAGGGCTTGCCTGCTACATTCCCACCAGGATCCTGGTGCCTTTGGGTGCTACAAGCCAATTAGAGCAATTAAGCTGCTTGTCAGCTGGGTTGACTGCGATGCAGAGCCCAGGAGGATGCCTGCAGGCGTGTGCACACCAGCATGGAGCTGCTCCACCACCATCAACCATCCCCTCACCTCCCAAATGCCAAGGGCAGCCAGAAAGATGCCCAGAAATTCCCCACGAGAGACAGTGCTGCATCCTCTGCTCCAGAGCAGCCCCTGCAACCCAGTAAATGCTGGAGATGGGAAGTCTGGGGATGGGTGATGCTCTTTATACTGTGCTCCCCAGAAAGGGGGCTGCACCCAAACTACCTATGGGAAATGATCCCTGACCCAGTCCAGCTGTCCTAGGCCATCCCTAAACCACCAAAGCAACATTGTGAAGCTATTTTGGGATCCACAGCTGGAGCCACACCAGGCTGACTTTCAGTTGTAGCTCCTTGCTGACTCCACAAGCCTTGAGACCTGTCACAAAAAGGCAACTGATGTCGATCAACTTCAGAGCATGGGTATTTGTCCCAAGTGAGACAAACTACGCCTCGCTTCTCATTGCCTTCCCTTTCCAAGGAAAGCTGTGCTTTTCTTCCCCCCTTCCCTTTTGGAAGCGCAACGGCTGTCCAACCTGCAGGGATCCAGCCAGACATGTGCTGCCCACAGATAGCTCTGACTGCACCACCCAGCCCACCTCAACCACAGGGCACACTTTTATTTTTACTTTATGAGGCCACCAAGCTGCTGCAGGGACATCGGGAGGAGTGGAGTGAGAAAAGGATCCACACCAAATTACCACGTTTTGTTTCAATGAAGAGGGGTGAGGCCTGATATAAAAGCCAGCAAGGGGGAAGGACCTGAGTGCTGGTGTGATGTCCACAGAAGGGCTCATTTGCTTCAATGAGACAACCCCGTGAGGGCTCAGATGGATGAACCCACTGCATCCCCTTAGTGGTTGCCCAGGTAACTCCACCAAACATCCCCAAATCCACTCATCCTCTCACACCAAAGCCTGCCACTGGGAGAGGAGAGGGAGAGGAGAGGACCACAAGCCAAGGCACCCTCTTATTTCATTCCAAGCTTGGCCGACATGATGTAGGTCACGTGAAAAATAAAAATCTAAACCACTCGCTGTAGAGGAAAGGGGGGGAAAAAAAGTGTTGAGCTCATGACTAATCTTTGCAGCTCTTGCTATGGACAGGATTTGTACGGCCATGTTGATTTTTTGTAAAAATAGTAAATCGTATTACCCCCATGCTGCAAGACCAAAGATTCACAATGATACCTTAATACAGCTTAAATAAAAATAGCACTACCTGAGTCAATCTGAGCATGATAATGCTTCGTAATCCCACACTATTAGAGGATGAACGGTTGTACAGCAGTGAATCAACACGAGATACTTGCATTAGGAGACGCTCCTTCTCATGCTATATAGCAACATCTATACACAACGTAGAAGGCAAGTGGTGTTTGTAGGAGGCACAGTACGTAACATGGAACAGCGCTATTACAGAATAATCCAATCCTGGTGACACACTATCTTCCACCTTGGAAATTTTGCCTAAAAACTTACATTTTTAAGAGCAAAGCCTGTTCGTAAACTTTCCCCATTACTGTAAAGAACTAATGAAAAAAGTTTGAATTTTACAAGTTTTTGAGAAGTGGGTAATTCTGAAGCCTGTGTGCACCCAGGCAGAAGATTCATTCATAAAATCAAAACACGGATGAACAGCAGTGTTGCACATTCATTCTGGGTTTTTTTTCTTAATATGCTTGAATGAGCAAACAGCATATTTGGAAAGCAAACGTGCAATACAACATAGAAAAGCCTCAACAGTGAAAATACTAATAAAACCTGTTTATAACAAAATTGTAGAAGACATTAAGAAGACTTAAATGGAAATTTTTAAAGGTGGTAAGTAAGGAAGAAAAATGTAAGGTTTGATTAGTGACACATTAAACCCTAATAAATTCTTCTCAATTACTTCGTTATATAAGCCGCTCACACAAGGTACTTGATTTGCTATTGTGCTCCCTATTTGTTCTTTTTTTAGGACACATTTTCCAATGAATTGCACATTTTTTCCCCCACAGCAGTATAGTCTTGTGTATAGCAGACATCTGGCCCTCAGTTTCCTCCAGAGGGTTTTATCAGACTGGGGAAAGGTAACAGAAAAAGGTAACAACACTGAAAGGTCTCCCTTTCCCCAGCAGGATTTGAATCCTCAAACCAGGGAGTTTCCAAGGCTGCAGTGCTTGGGAGGATGCCCAGGGAAACAGGAAGCGGGAAAACAGCCTCAAATTTCCCCTGGTCTTGGCTGCTCCTTCCTCTTCCTCCTCCCCAATGTCCAGTCCAACTCCACTGCTAGTTCTTCCTCCCCACAGAGCCTGGATGCTCACAGGACAGGTGACCCCACAGGGCACTGGATATGGGGACATGGCTGGGCTATGGGGAAGGCCAGGAGACAGCAGAGGAGGTGGTATGCCAGGAGGCACTGGAACTCAGAGATGAGGACATCCCAGGGATAAAGGATGTCCTAGCAATGGAGATGGCTCCAAAGCCAGGCTATGGGGAGGTGTCCACAGCCCCACTCCATGCACGGGAGTAGTTTCAAAAACACATCAGCAGCAAGAGATAGAACATCACTGATTTCAATGCTGACCCAGGTGTGGTCCTGAGGCACCTGCAGGAGCCCAACACTCCAGTGCTCCATGTATTCACCTTTCCCTCGAAACAAAGGCTGCACAGGTTTCAGCTCAGCTTGCAGTTTAAAAGTAAAATGTTTCTCAAAGCCAGTTTGGTAGGACAGATCTGTCAGCTTGACTACAAGAAGTCTCACTTCAAAATTCAAGTCCTGGATGTTGCAGCAGTGCCCTGGACCGGAGGAGCGAGGAGACCCATTTCAGCTGCAGAGCCTCACATCTACACAAGCAACAGACACTCTCCGCTGTTGCTCACACCAATTAGGGCAAGAAGAAACGGCCCCAGGTTACACCAGAGGAGGTTTAGATTGGATATTAGGAAAATTTAGGGTTATCATACATTGGAAGAGGCTGCCCAGAGAAGTGCTGGATTCGTCATCCCTGGATGCCTGGATACAGGCAAACATAGTGCCAAGCGACATGGTTCAGTGGTGGTTTTGGCAGCATCAGGTTGATGGTTAGACTCGATGATCTTAAAAGGTTTCTTCCAACTGAGATGATTCTCCAATTCTATTCTATGGCTCTACTTCATGCTCTGTCCTCTGCCTCTCTTGGCCAAGGGGCACAGCTGGTCATGTGCTCCTCCAAAACAGCACAGGAGCAACAGCAATGCCACTGCCGTGGCCCCACCGCATCCCACCGAGAGGGCCCTTATGCCCACATCACATCCCCAGCCTCCTGGGCACAAGCACCCCAGTGGCACCTTGAAACACACCAGGGCACAAGGGACCCCAGGATGGGTGCCAATTTGGCAATGAGGCCCAGGGGAGTACTGATGTGGGTGCTGGCTCCCTGGTCTCCACCGCCCAGAGCTGCTTATAGGCAGAAACATGGGTAAGCAGCTTGCTCCATCAGAGCCTGGTCCTGGTACCTGGTCCAGGGGGGCACCTAAGTACCCGTTCCCACCTTCCCCAGCCAGCACCCTCACCTCCAGCTGTGCTCAGCTGGGGTAAAGTTTGAGCTACTTTTATATTATTCCTTTTCGTGATGCTCTGTGCTTTGTTCTGAAGCCACCCACGTGCCACTGGCCCACATGACATTTTGGAAAATGCCCAGCTGGCTCAGCACCAGCCTGCCTTCAAGTATGTCTTTTACTATACATTAAATATCAGCCAACACAGCCAGACCACTGTAAGGGTCCACACAGAAACCGTTACACCCTGGAAATGTAACTTTCATACTGGTACGGATCATGTGAATTCCCAAACTGGAATAAAGGACACACCTGCATTTGAAAAGGCAGGGAAAAATATAAACCATTAAAGCAGCAAAAATAAACACCTGACACCTCTAAATCCTGCTTGCAGAAGTGCAGCAGAAGCCCAAGTTTCCCCAAAAGACCACAGGACATTTATGCTTTTGAAAGCGCTACCCATATGAACTATTCAGGAGAAAACAAAACAAAACAAAAAACCAACAAAACATTAACTCTGGCAAGCACAGTCTGAAATATTAACAGTTTTTTTTCCTTATAACCTATTCAGGTGTTACCTGTAACAACAAGAAAAGAAAATTCAATTGCAAGCACAATTTAAACTGACAGTTTAAAATTGCCTGGCCTTTATACACGCAACATTACAGTCACCAACCCCATACTCCCCTCTGCCCTCAGGAAAAGGGAGCTTTATTCATCTTTCAACATCTCAAAAAGATCAAATGATGATTCAGGTCCCAATATAGCAATTCTCCATACAAACAGTGTGCAGGTTTATAATACAGATCCAATCACAGCTGTGGGAGAGGAGGGGTTCATAAGCTATTACTCACAAGAGCTTTTTGGCAAGAGGCACACAGGATTCACAATTTGGGCTTACAAGCCTTATGACTTATGGACATAAGTCTTAGAAGAACCAAGAACTGTCTGGGGTTAAACCAGCTCCCCTTATACAGACAACATGGAGAGCACAGTTTACTGAGTAGGGAATGTTTTCATCAACAAAAGATGTAATTGGTGGCAAATGCATTTATGGTGCATTAAATACAGCCCTTAGAAATGTTAAGCAAGTGTTTTCTGGCCAAAATGAACACATTATTTAAAATGGACACTAGCACAGTACAGCACACCAAACCCTAGCATCTCCCTCTGCTCCGACACCAAAGAAGTGCAGTTGGCTGACACAGCACATCAACCTGTGACTATCTGTATCAAAAGTCACCTTATCTGTAGAAAACACATTGATGTGGAAGATGGAGAAGTCCATTAGAAGTTTGGGATGTTCAACTGTAGTTCATTAGCCAGCCTGAATATACAAGAGCTGTAATAGCTTGTATCCTGTGCACTAGGGAAATGTAACTAAACTTCCTGAGCAATTAATGGGTAATGATATAATTTGGTTAATCTCATTGGAAAGAAATCTAGACTTGAAAGAGGAAACAGGGTACGTATTTCTCTAGAAACAACACAAACAAACAGCAAAAGGTACTTCAGAGAAGGGTCCTAGCTGGCACTTGCCGGAAGAGATCTGCTCCACCAGAGGAAAAGAAATCACACTGATGTACATCAGTGTGAGAGGCAGCTCTCTGGCTCCAACACCACATCGGCATTTCTTAGCCCTTTCATGCTCCTGCAGCTCTTTACCAACTTAATGTTTCACTTACTTACAAATAGGACCTAATGAAATGCATACAAATGAAATACGTGGAAGTTGTGGGTGCAGGCAGGACAAAATCAGTCACACGTGGCAGAGATTAGCAAGAGTTACACACGTCACTTAACCCTCTGAAAGTTTACATTCCTTGAGATTTACATGGTCAGAACAGAAATAAATAGATAAATAAGGTTGTTCTCTGTCACAGAAAACACTTTGCCCCACTGGACGGTGCAGGCTTTTATTAAAAAACACAGCATAATTTGTACAGATTTTCCCTAAAATCAAATATTTTTAAAAATCAAGTCTCGGGAAATTCATTTTGGTGCAAAGGTAAAGCTTAACATTTCGATGCCAAACCCCTACTCAAAGATTAGCTCTACCAACTTTAAAATTAAATTTAAAATTAAAGCATGCCACAAACGCAGCAAATGCAAACTTCTGCACCCAATGCAGAATGAAAACCATCACTTGTATTTTCTATTATTAATTTGATTTTTCTATTAGAAATTTAAAGAGTGCCCTGAAAGGAGCAGGTTCTGGAAAGTACTCACCACCTATCTTGCAACTTCTTCAGAGAAAGTCCAAAAGGCTCAGTTGCCTGGAGGAGAGACACAAACCAAACATGCTTTAATTACAGTTTTCTTTTAAGTGACAACCTTCCCACTTTGTAGCTTCCCCTGTAAAGAACAGTTTTCCCAGTGAAAAAAAATATAATCAAAATTAGTCTAAACATGCAAAAACCCTGCTCCAGTTCTTACTCTAGACTGAGAAACAACTTTGTTGCCTACATTTGCATTTTCTTATTTGTCCTGAAATAGAAAACAGCTCCCATATTGAAAAATGCAGACTTCTCTCAAATTCAGACAGCAAATTCTTCTGCTGTTCAAAAATGTGCTGAAACCACCCTTCCTATTTTAAATTTCTTTTGTAAAACCCATCTTTCAAAATAAGCAAGTATCAAGTTCAGATTCAGAAGGTTTGCTTGGCTTATACCTCAAAATATTACTATGCCAAGATCTAAAAATAGGAGAAAAAGAAATAAAACATGGGAGAGTCAGTTTCAAGTGTTCTGGAGACATCAAGCATTCCTCTGAAAGGTTAGAAATCACATCTCTTTCTGCTGAGCACACTTCTCCAGAAAGCAGAGTATAATATGCATCCCTTCAGCATCCGCCAGCTGTAAATCCTGAGGGTTCATCAGAGATTAAGGAGTCACAGAGGAGAGCACCAGCTCACCTGTTCCTGCGATTCCTAATCAAAGTCTGAGGATTAGAAAATCGAAAACGAGTGACTCGCTCTGATTCCCACTCTCCCAGAGAGCTGACCATCATTTCCCCTACTGTGGAGACCAAGCACAGCTGGGAAGTATTCATCTCCTCCAGACCTCCTTTCCCCTCTCCATGCAACTTCTTTCTTAACCCCTTAACTTCTGCAAGCAAAATCCCACCAGATTTGGGAACTTACTCCCAGGTGCCTCCATCCACTCAACACATTTGGTCTGCACAACGCAAAACCCCAGCCACAGATACCCCAGACGTTGCCAAAGCCTCCCAACAGTCTACTTCAACACTTCACCATCCCTACAAGTAGGAGTTTCTTCCACTTGTGATATCACTGAAACTCACTACTGCTTGCCCTAACACAAACAGACCTGGGGCAGAGGTTTCTCACTTTGTAGCAGTCTTCCAGACACTGCAAAACCCTGTCCCAATCCTTCACCTTCTCTCCAGACCAAACACCCTACTCCTTCCCATCTTTCCTTTTGAGTCCTGTTCTTCAGATCCCCGCTGGCCTCTCATTTTCCCCCCGTCTCCCAGATGCAGTGCCCTACACTGCCTGCAATACTGCAGCAATGCCAAAGCACCAGGAGATGCAACACATGACACTGCAAGTCTACCCTCCTGTTTATGGAAGACTGTCTGCTGCTGTTGGGGTAGGATGACGCTGGTAAAGCAGTTCGAGACCCACCACAATCCAGTAGAGTCTCTTCAACCCTCCCCCTACCAGTCTGCACAGACAACTCATTCACCAGCAATAACTGCAAGCCCACGTTAACGCCTTCAGGTGTGATTGATGGATCCTCCAAGCTAATTCTCTGATTTTCTCCAAATCTATTTGAAAACCTAATCCCTACTCCCAAGTGCTTGTTAACTCCCCTAGTTTGATGCTACTTGCTGCGTGTGAACCAGTATTTTATCAAATGCATCAATTACAATGACCCAAGCCACAGGGTCCACCTCTAAAAATCCCAACCCAATACTTCTTCTGAGCTTGATGACATACTGAAGCTAAGCCCGGAGCGTGGTTAGCACACCTACATTGCACCATCCATAAGTCAGAAATTTCACCAAAATTTCTTTTCCCTAGCTTCCTTCTCACAACATCAAAACATGCCATAAAACTAACTAGGATTGAAATACATCGTATCATCCGTTCTTCTATCCATAAGACGTGTCACCCTACTGTAGCAGTAAATTAGGATGTCTGACATGATTTGTTCCAGACTAATCCATGCTGACTGTTACTCATAAGCACCCAGATGATGCTTAGGTGGGAAATAATTTATTAACTTCCAGGAAAATAGCATAATAAAAGTCAGGCTGACTGTACTGCAATTCCATTTCCTCCTTTATTAAAAATTTAGCACTATATTTTTTGCTTTTTCTTTGTTATGGAAACCTCACAAATTCTCCAAAAGTTTTTAGAAATAGTCACCCAGAAGAAATAGAAAGAAAATGAAGTCAAGCAGCCAGCTGAAATCCAGCTCCTTCTGCAAATCATGAGAGTGTCACAGAGGTGAGGTGAGGGCATCCCACCCTGCCATGGGGTCACCAATCACTCCTTGCAGGTGCCCTCTCCCCTGACCACTAGTAGAGCTGGCTGACCAGCTTCTACTGGAGACCAACCCTGCCACATGCATCCTCCCAACATCTGGGATGTTAATTTAAACAAACCCTTCCATAAGGACCGGAAAACCAGGAAGAAAACATAGAGAAAAAGAGAAAAAACATTAAGCAAGTGCTCCCTAAATGGTTCCTTTTCTGTCAGTCTTCTGCTCACGGGAAGGAAGATCCAAAACTCCATGAGATTTTCTATTACTCTTTAGTGCCTGGACAGGCACTCACAAATATTGCAACCTGGCAGCAATGCAATCATTTAAAAAAGTCATCTTAACTTCAACATCTTTTCAGGAAAAAGAACAAGTATCCTCCTTTTATACAGGGATGGATGTTACCTCTCCAATGCTGCCAACCCCATGAAACCTAATGGAAAAGCAAGGCAAGGATTGAACCCAGTCAATGACAAAACAGGAAACAATCCAGGTCTTCCAATTTCTATTCCCTGCTGGTACAAAACTGTTGGGCCTTTCCCATTCAATAAACCTTACAGTATAGTGCAAGATTATTTGGCCGTATTCATCAGCTCAAAATAAATGCCATTTCTCAGTCCCTGGCTAGATTCTGGCATCTCCAAAGACTTTCAGGGAAAAAAATGGTTACTTAAATTCTTATAATCATACAAAACCTTTGCTCCAACCTGATGGAGTAGAGGGTAACAGGACAGCACACATTAATCTCTACGTTAACAGCACAAGAAGTATTTAAATGCACAGCCAATTAAAAGTAAGGTATAATTGAATTAGCAGAAACAACTTATGGCAGAAATTCAATTACGAAGCAGAATTAAAGGAAGAGATGTCAGTAACTTTTGGAGGCTGGGCAGGAAGAGGCGAGTGCATCAATCTACTATTTTCAGAGCTGCCAGCAAAAAGCTTAAGCAGGAGACTGCTCCAAAAAAAATAATCTGTAAAGATCCTCCTTCTAAGAAGAGCTTCACTGATGGACCAGAGAAATCAAGGTGACAAATGGGCTTTTTTCAGACCACACTTTGACCTACCTGGAAGGGGTAAAACTCCTTCACAGTGGTCATGCATCACCCACCTCTGCCTCTCCCAAGGGCCCTACAGCTCTGGCACATCCTGCAGAGTCCTCAGACCTGCCTTAGCTTGCACCAAAACCCTTGCAGACACCTTTACTTTTCTTTTGTCTTGTTTTCCAAAGTGATTTTAACCCCATTCCTTTGCTTCAAGTCATAGACATTATATATTAAGTAGATTTCCTTCTACGTGACAGAGAAGCCCCAGGTGCTGCGGGCACTGTTCTTCTGTTAACGGCCACTATTTTCCCCTGCCCTGTTCTAGCCTCCATTTGTTCCCCTTTAGCTGATACTATCCTTGATCAATGTTGATGCTGATTACTGATAAGGCCCTCCCACACCTCCAAGGCTCAGCTTTCATAACTGCATTAAGACAAATCAATAGCGTTATTAACGTTGCTACGTTAGCTGATGGTGTGACCTGCCTGCAAACACTGCATGCAACAGTGGAGACAACCCCCAGCACTACATGAAGTCTCTGCTCTCCCTTATTTGCAATTTATTTTTCAACTAGGCTCTGCTATTTTATAAAAATATGTCAGTTTTTTTTCCCCCTTATTTTCTTGCAAATGCAAAGCAGTGAGGGCTTGCAGGACATACAGTTTTGCAGTCCCTTTTACATGTGGGTAGCAATAGTCCATGGATGACCGAGAAACTAGTTGTCCTGTCACTTGCTATACAGTTGGGCTAGAAGATCACTGTAGGTCCCTTCCAACTGAACTATTCTGTTCTAATTTTCCTCCAGTATCTCCCAGCTGGCCAGCTCATCACCCACCACTGCACCTCCCCTCTGGCTGTTGCACTTCTACACGTGCTTGTGGATGCATCTAGACTGCTTGCGTAGCCGTGCCAGCACTCATGCTGGCTGACGAACCACTTTGGAGTGTTTCCACCCACCCCATCCTCCACAGCACTGTCTCTTCCCACTCACCTCTTGTCCCCTTTCTCCTCCGCACCTGTCACACCAGGCCCATATGCTGCTGTGCTTGGAGCCCACCCAGCAGTTCTGACAGGTCCCACCTTGATGTACAATTCAATGCACAGTGCAAGGAAACACCTAGAGGACTCTGTGCTCCAGGCTTGTTTTCTTTAAGGCCTCTACACCCCAGAAGTGGTGTTGGCCAGTTCACTCTTGTCCATCAAAGGATTGTCACTGCCCAAGCTCATTGCGAAGTCTCAGGGATGACTGAGCTCAGTGCAGCTCTGAGAGCCTTGTGTAGGCTTGTTTCCCTCAGCTCCCAGGCAGGTTTTCCAGCCCACACTGAGCTCCAGGGTGCTACAACCAGAGATTTAGATGCTGGCTAATGTAAAAAGCTAATTCAGGTGTTCTCAATACCCTGCTACTGGCTGCGTGCAGAAGCTCCTCAGGCTGTGCATCCCCTGCAGGGCTGGTGCTGCTGAGAGAGATTTCTGTTGTGTCAACAGAATAAACTGCTGCCGCTCCTCCCTCTGCCTTGGATACTGCTAGTGGCACCTCTCCTGTCACCATTTCCCTAAGCAACACGCTTGCAACACCCCCAGAACTGTGTTATAATTGCAATGGGGAACTGATGCATGGAGACCCTGCAGGAGCCTCCCCAGGAACATCTCAGGAGGTTAAATCAGAGATTGAATGTCACCCTCTTGAGCCCCAGGCCACCAGCTGAGTCACAAGTGCATCAGCTCTGGTAGCAGCCAGGAGATAAGCCGTATCTATACCTACTTCCAGCTGTCACCACCCGCATTAACAAGAGTGAATCTCTACTTGAACACATGAAGCTGGACACATGCACCAAGATGGTCACAGACTCTCAATGGAAGTTGCTGGCAGTCACTGCAGCAAAGTGCCACTTCTGACGGGGAAGGCTGTAACCAGAGCACAAAGGAAACGCCAAGCACTGACAGTATCAGGAAATGGCAACGGGGAGGAGTCCACAACATCCCTCAGAGGCTGTGTTTGCTTACTTGGAGCACCTCCTGCACTGACTGACTGAACAAGCTCCAGCTCCCAGGCTATTTTGATTTCTCATGCTGTAAGCAGCCTGCATTTTCAGAGGGTGTCCAACTGCTGCCAGCTCTCTGCCATGAAGTTTCTCCCCCTGCAGTTGATTTGTACAACTTTCCAAGACAAATTTTTGCAACCTGAAGCCTGTTGCAGCATCACTGGTACCTGCACCTGCTCACAAACCCACCCTGACACTGCTTGGTGAATTTAACCTGTAAGAGCGAGGTGAAATGCAAAGTCAGGTCCGCTTCTCAGCAGAAGACAGAACAAAGCACGGTGAATGTCGTACCATTACAAAACAAACCAATGACAGAGAGAGTGGGGCTGCTGGGTGTTGTAAGGATGGTGGTAGAATCTCTGGTCCTGCAGAAGGTTGTTTTCCTCTAGTTTCACTTGGCAATCAGGTCTATCAGGTTGTCTCAGGACAACAAGTCCTGAGAGCACAGCAAAGTATCCGCTCAGGTGTTTAAATGTAAACTCTTCAAGTGAGTAAGAGACCTACGTCTCCGTCTGGAGGACTGTTTGTGACTTGTGCTTCTTAGCCAAGCAGGAACATCACGGCTGGGCTGTGAGAGGTCAGAGTTGGGCTCACAGGAGTCACAGAAATCCTATCAAATGAATGCATCTACTCCCTCGATTTTTCTTAGCGTGGGATTTTAGGAAACACTCCAGGCACATTCCCACCATGCGTCTGCCATGCTGGAACTCTCTTTACAGCACAGAAATGCTTGGACTTAAATTAGTAGAAGATTAGGCGTGCAGCTAGTGTTGTTCCACATCTCCAAATCCCCACTCTGAGCATCCCTGAAGGTTTATTTATTGAACACAGCTGCAATGGAGCAGTTAAACCACTGACTGAATGAAGTGTGTGGTACGAGAGCCTTCTCTCTGACTGATGCTATTGTAACACAAACAGTTATCCCTGCCAGATTCAGGGGAACAACAGGGAAACCAAAAGAAGCCCACGCAAAGGAGAAACCCGCACGCCAACAGGGCCTGTCATGAAATACATCATGGGCTACCCCACTACAGATTGATCTCGCTGGAGGCAGATGCAATTCCCCCAGCTTTGGAGGGGTTTTGCTTACTTCAGCCCAAAGCTGCAAACTGTACATCTGCGTTACGCGTCAGTTTTGGCTCCAGTCCCTCCTGCTGACAGACCCTCCCACAAGCTGGCCGATAACCTTTGGCCACTGAGGATGACCACGCCGTGATGCTCCACTTCAGAGGGGTGAGGAAGCTGTACAAACACCTCCTCTGCCCAGTTCAATGAGTAATTAATGTCTGCAGTCCTTACTACAGTTTTACGCAAGCAGAGATATTCGGCTTATTAAACACACCTCAAACTTGGGTTCCACAAAAGCAACTAAGAGGAAACCACAACAGCGTAAGGAAGCTTTACATATCCAAGGGTAAGCAAAGGCTTTTTTAGGACAGTGCTAGGGCTAAGGAGCGAAGCTGGGTAAGTTGATGTTATCACAGAACTGATTGCCAAAGTAAGCTGCTGGTGTAAGCTCAAGTTCTGCACTAAATTCCCCCAGAAGTTGCATGTGCATGAAAGAAGGAAAAGAAGGTATGGAAATTTGAACGCTCTGCCAACTAAATGCATTACATTTTATTTAATCTAATTTAAAGTGTCAGAACAAGATGAGTTATTTTCACATAAACATTTTCCCCTTACTGAATTGCAGGGTTGTTTTGTTGTTGGAGTTATGGGGTATTTTTTCCAAAAAGACTACTGACAAATACCACATACTGCCCGGTGTGACTTGCAAACATGCCATCAGCCTACTGTTAACAAAGATACAGGCAGTTGGGAACAGAACAGTGCCAGTTATTTACTCTATTTCCTCTTTTAAACTTTTTTCCAATACAATTAACTGAACTATGTCATTACACATTCATTGTCCAGGAAGTTTCTCTCTTCCCCTTTTTAGCCTCCTTTTCAGTTGCATTTCCCTGCTTCACAGGATGCTCTAAACCAAACATTACATGCAAGTTATACAATAAAGATTTGAGAGGGATGGAGTGAATAAGGAAGGTCATGGGAAGGGAGGTATCTGCTAAAATAAGATTTGCTAAGCAGGACATACTGTCAACTGCCTTTTATTGAAGGAAACTGCGAATTTTTATCAGCTAAAATATCAGGTGGAGGAACCTAACGGAGCAGTAGTTTAAATAGTTCAAAAATTTTCCAAGGACTGAATGAAGCCTGAATTTATTCAAAAACCAAATTACAGTGATAAATGCTGTTATGGCATACCCAAGGTGCCTCATGTAACCTTAGTCCTCTCTGCATATTGAGGCACTTTTATGCTACATAAAACCACACTCCAGCTATGGAATATGCAGCTGCGTTTAAATTGAGTTTATCACAAACTAGTGCTCCTGGGCAGATCATGTATTCATTTAAAAAAATTTACACATTCTTGTCTTTATAATTACAAGGGGAAAACCACCTTGAAAGCAAAGCAAAAACCAGATGCACTGGTGCCTTGTTAACCTCCAGAGAGCTGGAAAAGCAATGTTAAAACTTCCTGCACACATCAATCACAGCTTTAGAGGCTGTAAAATATCAACCTCAGGTGACAAAAGTTTTTTTTCCAGGAGGCTGATGGTCTTCCCTGCTCTGCCAGGACTGGCTGCTGCTTGCCCACAGGCATCCCACAGCTTACCTTGGCATGGGCTGTCCCGGCACAAGTTGGGGCAGCGGAGACGAGGTTCAGCCAGCGGGGTGAAACCCTCCTTGGAAGCTGCAAGTACACTCAGGTCACAGGGCTGGAAGTCCCCTTCTCTTAATACTTGGTGGGAGACACAACCTGCATGAAACCAGGGTCCTGGAGAAGACGGGCTGGTCTACACTTGAAGTCAACTACACTTTGGGATCTGTCACTTTTGCTACTCTGGTTAGGGATCTTTTCCTTCTCCTCTGCTGCTGATCAACAATAGGAAATAGGTTTAAGCGGAGGCTGCTAGCAGGAAGCAGGAGCTTGGCATCTCCATGGCTTGGCGTGGACTGCAGGACAAGCTGGGGGAGGAGAGGAGATAAGTGGTGGCAAACAGCCACCCTGCAAACCTTGTGTCACGCTGGTAACGGGTTCCAGCCAGGGCTGCAGAACCTGGCACGGCAATGTCACAAACGCTGTCACAGACAGAGCCGGCAGCAGTGGCTGGCCCCGAGGAGCTCAGCCCTGCAGCACCCCCCTGCCCTACCACCCACGTCTTCCTCAGGTCAGAGTCCAGCCAAACACTGGGCTCGAGACAACGACTGTGCTTGCACAGAGAGCAGGAGGCACAACATTACACCTCTCCTGATATTTAAAATCCACTGACGGTTTGTCTTTCTGTCTAATGACTGTTACACCAGGAGGCACGCTCGTTACGAGCCCCTGAGCAGGCATTAATATTCAGTAGCCAGCCCAGCCTTTTGCATATGTACAGCTCAAGAATATTAAAACTTCCACAAAACAATGCTTTTGTGAAACTGAGCAAGCAACGCAGAGCATTTTTGTTAGAAACAGCCCTCCCCTCCAAGCGTTAAAAGCCATCAAGTCCCTTAATGAGGCATGCAGGACCCCAGCACCAGCCACGGGCACCAAGCACCTGAAAACAAAGCTTGGCACCAAGACACAGCTAACTCAAAAATGTTCCAACACAAGTGGGACTAGCAAACACCTGGTTGTGAAGCTCTCAGTCCCCAGAAGACCGATGGCTAAGCCAACTGAAGATCCTTGAACGTGTCCTGCAACAAACCAGAGCTCTGGAAAGGGCCAGCGAGGGCACCTTCACTTCTAAACCAAGCCTTCGGAGTTACAGCCACAAAAACGAGCACTCAGTAAATTCGCTTGTTGCTGGCGCTATCAGTTCGTAATAGCTTGCATCACTTAAGGGACAGGACTTCTGGAAAGCTCCAGCAGACATCTTGCAAACAGCCTGCCCACAGTCCCCGTCGAGGGTTATGAAAGACATGGACAAACACCAGGAGACCTGAGAGAACAGAGATCACAGCCAGTGTGGCTGAGAAGCTCAGATCTGGCAAAAGCCCGCACGCAGCAGGCCATTTTGTCAAAAGAGAGATCCTCTCTGGTGACAGGTACAGCAACTGCTTCGGTTCTCCACTCTGGAGGATCCAGCAGTATCTCAGCAGGCATCAGCAATGGGATTTTCTTCTGTGAAGTCCTCTTCCCGGCTGGGTAGGGAGACATTACTGGAGATTACATAGATTCCTTCTGCAAACATAGCCTGCTTTGGAGGGCTGTTCGCATCCGAACAGGAGAAGACAGACTCTTTCCTCCTTTGCAAAGTGCCACCAGGGTCAGGAGGTTTCCTACATGGAGAAGCCCGACTGGGCCATTCAGGCTATGGGTTCAGGACATCCTTAAGGAGATGGGAGAGGAGGACTAGAGAATGAATTAGAAAACGAAAGACAGTCTTCCCTCCCTGTGCATATCTCCTGAGAAAAAAAAGAGCTCTTAGTAACAGAGCTTTAGGGCCAGTTTTAGGAATGAATGCCATTTTAAGAAGCATGACACGAGCAGATCCGAAAATTGTGGCTGTAGTCTACAGAGCTCACATTCTCATTTGCTTTCAGATCATTACCACAGCTCCAATTACCCTCAGCTGGAATGAAACCCAATTTCCATTTACAAAAAAAAAAATAATAAATTTAAAAAACCCTTCTGATACATCTCCCAACAGCTCCCAGTACAAACCTGGCACAGAGGAGCGGAGCACAGCACCCCAGGGCTCAAGCTGTGCTCCCCAGGAGGACAGGCACACGAGAAGTGGACCAAACTCCTGTCCTGACAGCCTGAGAAAGGGCCACAGCCATCACCGAGAGCACAGCACCCAGCAAACCACAGGAGTTACCAACAGTAAGATGGCCAACTGAAAGGAAAAGGTCTCATTTCAGTGGGTTTGCTCCTCATCAAACCTAAGCCAAGGAGAATCATTTGCCATGGGATTTAGGGGAATGAAGTTCTTTATATCATGGACAGGCTTGGCCTGCCACCCTCCACTGGCCATAACCCCTCAGGCTTCATTGCACAAAGGAGCACCCATTTTGTGGAAGTTCCCATAATCCCTCAGAAGCAAAGCTGACATACATGATCTCAAGGGCAACAAAACTCAGCCCAGCAAAAATCAAAGTAGCGTCTAATCACAGAGCACCTTTTAGACTGATTCTGCTTTCTTCTCCCCTCTCCTCCGTCCAAGAGCTTTAGGACAGACACCAGGGAGAGGAGATTAAGATGGGCAACATGAGACAGAAGGATACTGACTGTTGAAGAAGAAACTCGGCACCTGGAAGGACCTTAAAGATCATCCAGTTCCAACCCCACTGCTGTGGGCAGGGATACCTCTCACTAGAGCAGGTTGCTCAAAGCCCCATCCAGCCTGTCCTCGAACACTTCTAGGGCGGGGCATCCACAGCTTCTCTGGACAACCTGTTCCAGTGTGTCACCACCCTCACAGGAAAGAATTTCTTCCTGATATCTAATCTAAATCTCCCTTCTTCCAATTTAAAACCATTAGCCCTTGTCCTGTCACTACATTCCCTGACAAAGAGCTCCTCTCCAGCTCTCCTGGAGCTCCCTTCAGATACTGAAAGGCTGCTATGAGGTCTCTCTGGAGCCTTCTCTTCTCCAGGCTGAACAGCCCCAGCTCTCTCAGCCTGTACTCAAAGGAGAGGTGTTTCATCCCTCTGCTTGTCTTTGTAGCCCTCCGCTGGACCCATTCCAACAAGTCCATGTCCTTTCTATGTTGAGGACTCCAGAGCTGGACACAGTACTCCAGGAGGGTCTCACGAGCACAAAATAGAGAGGGAGAATCACCTCCCGTCACCTGCTGGTCACGCTTCTTTTGATGCAGCCCACGGTGGGGTTGGCTTTCTGGGCTGCCAGCGTGCACTGCCGGCTCATGTTGAGCTTCTCATCCATGAACACTCCCAAGTCCTTCTCCTCAGGGCTGCTCTCCCGCCATTCTCCGCCCAACCTATATTTGTGCCAAGGATTTCCATGTCCCAGGTGCAGGACTCTGCACTTGGCTTGGTTGAACTTCATGCGATTTGCACTAACCCACCTCTCAAGCCTGTCCAGGTCCCTCTGGATGGCATCCCTTCCCTCCAGTGTGTCAACCATGCCACCGAGCTTGGTGTCATTGGCAAACTTGCTGAGGGTGCATTCTATCCCACTGTCCATGTCTCCAACAAAGATGTTAAGTGTTCCTGGACAAAGATGTTCCCGGACAGTGCTTTGACCCTTCTGTAGAGAGGGCTATAAGAGGTAGATACCCACTGGCCAGGCAGCTCCTGCCAAGCCTGTGCTCCCAAGCCCAAAATTCAACCTGCTGCCTTCTCTTCAGCTCCAGAGAAGGGGATACAGGGCTTTTTCAAGCGTCTTTTAACATATTTAACAGATGTTGCTTCCAGGCCTTCTCCTAAGGACTGCAAAGTATGCTTGCTTTCTTTTGAACACACGTTTCATAATTAAAGTCAGTGTTTATGGTTATGAATCCATCCAAGGTCCCTCCTTGGAACTCCCACTCCCCTCTCATGTGCAGGCAACTCCCAGCGGCCACCCCCAAATTGTCCTCGAAAGGAAAGCCTGCTTCTCCCCAGGTAAGCTTTAAGAAAGACAAAGTGATGCCTTTGTAGAAACACCATTCACCTGCCAAAATAGAAAAGGCTTCCCTGAGAGAAAAAGGAAAGGATGCCCAGCAAACGCTAACTGGCTTTGACGGTGGCTATCTGCAGCACGACCAGAAGCAGTGAGCTTTCTCCCCTCGCACCACGGGCGAGCTGCCAAGAACAGAGCATCCTGCGCACAATGCCCTTTAGAAAGAAAAAAAAAAAAAAAAAAAAAGAAAAAAAATAATCCTGCTACCTCCAAGTGAGTAAAAGCATCCCTTCTGCACGGAGACGCCAGGCTGTGTGGTGCAGAGGTAAATGAGAAGCACGGCGAGGAAGGCTTGCAGCATGCCCACGCTGGCTCCCAGCCCCCCCAAGGCATTTCTTTTCCTCCCTCCTCCCACCACCGCCACCCCCGCCTATTCTAAAATGACTTCGCATCAGCCACGTGCCAACATTCAAACATCAGCAAAGATGTATTTTTTTATCCTATGCCCAAGCTATACCATCCATCACATGCTCGTATTTCCAAGAAATTACAAGAATTTGGGGTTTGTGCACCAGAAGAGAGGCACGCGCGTGCACTCCCTCTCCCCGGGGTGCTCGGCAGGAGATGCCTCTTGCACTTCCACTGGTGGGAAGTATGTTCCCGATGCTGGCACGCTGCATAGCTGGGAATCAAAAACAACCCCCTTTGCCACCCTGACTAGCGCACAGGTTAATTCGTTACGATAAACCCATTGTCCAAAACAAAAACATAATTTAATTGCTAAACCAGCTGCCCAAGTTTAGCTGTTGCTCTTGGCAAGCATGACAGGATTCTCAGTACACCTCACTTTCAGCAAGCACCTCTGTAGGTGCAAACTGTGTCTTCCACCTTTGAAGTCTCCAGGTGTCCCTGTTGCCCAAATCCAGTGTTTTCCAACCCCAGTGGATATTTAAAGGGATACCATCAGCTCAGGCCACCTCTCTGAACAGATTAAGATTACAGCAACTGAAAAACTAGCAAGCATCCTTATTTTTCCCAGTTGTCAAACACCCATTTATCCAGCTGCACCCTTTCCCGTTTAGGCAGCCTGATCTCCCTCCACGAGAGAGGGCAGGAAAAGGAAATAAGGCTAAAACCTATTTGTAGAAGTCACCAAAAAGACCAGCAGAAGGTCTCCAAGGCCAATGCATGAACTGTATGTAACTACAGATACATCTAAGTTTTGTTGCTGAAGTTTTTCCCCCCCAACCAGATTTGAGGTAGATTGCGTTGACTGAAACAGGCGGTTCGATCATCAGGAAACATGTGGAATGTGAGAGAAGGGAAAAGCTGACCAGGGTTGCAACTGGCGTCTTCTGCATGGAATGCTGCCGGCATGGGTTTCCACTGTATCGCAATTAACACAGATCACCAGGGAGAATTCCTTAAACTACTCGCTGCTTTCTTTGGTTTTAAAAAGATACACACCTACAGGACAAGAAACACTGAAACAGCCGAAGTACCACTGCCATCTCTTCCACCTTGGTTATTCACAGGTATCTTAGAAACCTACTGTGCAAATTACAACCAGCATTTCTTAATAATACTAATAAAGGCATATTTCATGCAGTACAATCCAGAAGAACTGCAATATTTCTAAGATTAGGAGATGGATCCGCCCCCCCTCCAGCTCCTGCCTTCTAATTCCAGTGCAATCAGCACAGGAGAATGCATAATTCATCCCGCAGTCGATCCTATGGGTCTCCCAGTCATTAAGCAACATCACACTGAACTTTCAGAAAGGTCACATTTCCAGGAGGTTCAGTTGAAAAACCTTCTATCCACTGAAAGACTCAGGAAGGGAAGGTAAGGAGCTCCTTCATGGAGTATTTGTCCCCACTGTTTAAGGATTCCCAATTTATCTGCTAATTGAGTACAACAATAGGCAGAAGGTATTTATCTGGGGAAGTTAAGAAATGCAGAAATCAATGGGTTAATTAGCAGGTTAGCAAAACAGTACCGACTCATGAAAGGTTTTATCCAACAAAACAGTCATGACGTGGAGAAAATTGTTTGCACTTGTTATACTCTCAGGATGGTAGAGGATTATTGGAACAACGGAAATTTCAGGCATTGATTTAAAACATTTTCTGCTCATTAAAGCTAAACCCCAACAATTTTGCAAGAGCAAATCCTTCCACAATCCATGGGTAGGTTCCCACACAACACAGTAATGCAGTCAACATGAGCTAAAATAAACCACCTCTTGCCAAAAGAAATTTAACTTCAGTCTGAGCTAAGCTCCACGAAGATGCTGAAGCTGGACACAAACTATTTCCTAATACAGACAACAAACAAAGAAACTGATCCCCCACACAAACATTATGAGAAGCATCCTAGAAACAAACACGTTTTTTTGGAAAAAAAAAAAAAAAAGAAGTCTGTTTTTCTTTCATTCACTGGAAAACATATTGCATTTGTTACTGAATCTGACCTAAAAGTCATGCTTGAAGGAAGCGTGCTCTTTGGAAAAGTGCAAGATCCTCTTCCCATGAGTATCAGTGCATCTTGCATACGCAGAGAGCACAACCCCATTCCTCACAGGCTCACATCATTACAAGCAAGGGAAAAAAAATAAATACAGAATTTTAATTCAGATTGCCCTCCTTGGTCTACTAGCATTCTTGTCTCACTCACACTAAAGTAATCAACACTCAAAAGATTAATGTCTTGTTTGGAAAAAAAAAAAAATCACATTGCATGAGTATTTTTAATTGTAACCACTTCTAATCACAGATCCCGTGTTTTTTTTCCCCCCTTTTTTTTTTTTTCAGAGTTATAATCCAAGTTTAAGGTTGCTTAGGCTACAAAGTAATCCCCATCATCAGCTCCCAACAACTGGCCCATGCCCTTGCCATGCCCATGAGCTCGGGCGGCAGAAGGAGGCACCCCGCTGCCAGCTGTGACACAGCCAGCAGAGCAGAGCAGAGCATCACCAGCACCTACACAGTGACAGCCTCCCTCCCTAACTCTGGAGGCTTCTCTACATCTACCCAAGGCTCCTACCGGTTCAAGCATCCAGCTGTAAAAGCAAAAAATCCCGCTCCTGCGCTGGCAGAACTCTTCTCACTGTTGCAATTCCCCAACGGACTAAGCTATGCCAACAAAAAGCACTTTTTTATTTTGCCAGCGTAGCTGACTCCTCAGCAGAGCTGCTGCCAGCGTTGCGACAGCTACTCGATAGCAGCACACGCTTCTTTTCTTCTCCCCTCCCAGTTTCCTATTCTTGCACCTCTACACAGAGAAACCCTAAATTCAAGGCAAGAAACAAAGAACAACAGAAAATAGGTGTCAGGAGGAAGCAACACACGCCTTACTACCTGGCCAGCATCTCCCCACCTAACCTAAGGGAAGATGTGGGGACATTGTCTACCTTTTTCCCTGAGCCTCACCACTCCAGATGAAATCAAACAAATGCAGCTGGAAGATTCTTTCACCGGAATCGAAGAGCTCCTGATCCAAGCACCTGAAAAGAGTGGAGCACTGGGAGCGAGGTGGATATTTAGCTGTGGAGCAGGCAGAGCTCCGTGCAGGCTCCTCTGTAGCTCTGCTCCCTGGCCAGGACCTGATGATGCTGGTGGGACCCCACGCAGGACAGTGTTATCATGCCAGTGGGATGCCGACATAACCTTCTCCCAGTCTTTGCTTGAGTTTCATCTCAGGCAAGAAGAGCTTCTGAACCCGAAACCACGACAAATGGCTCCTATTGGGAAAATTGCGGAATATTTTGGGGAGGGAGTAATTGATTCCTCCTTTCTTTTTCCTCACAGAGGAAATCTGATCTCCCTACCAGATTTTCACCTGTGAATGGGATTACAGGGTGACACTCAGTTCCAGTGCTCGCCTATAAGAATTCCTGGTGGGGGGAAAAAAACACCCACCATCATGATTTGGGCATAAAGGTCTAGATTCCCCAGCTGTGAGCAGGGGACACAGACCTACTGAACACCCAGCTGTTTTTCTCAGCAAACCTTTCATTCCAGATGATGCATTACGCAACCTTTTCCCAGACTGACCAGAAACTTATTTGCAGGGAGGCTCACTTGTAAACACTCTTGCCTTGTTATATTCTTGCGATTTTCAGTACTCTGGCAGCTACTGTGTGCCGGAGCCCTGCGCTCCACCTGGTCCCCCAGCACCCCGATGCAAACCAAGGCTGGCAGATGCTTTCGCTGCCACGACCTGCTGGGAGCAGGGTGTCCCCCCTTTGCCCCGGGTTCAAGGGACGGGAGTGACCTCGGCTGCAGCCATCCGGCCTCCAGCGTGGCCACAAGCCGTCTCCCAGGGGAGGAGGAGGAGGCAGCCAAAAAATCCAACTTACTCACTAGAGACAAACGCCAAGTGGGGGTTTTTTTGGAAGCCGTTGGGGAAGGTGGCAAATAGGAAGTCAGGATCCGAAGGAGTTGACTACTCCCAGCGCCCTGCAAACATCCATGCGGCGGGAACTCCGCCGGGTAAACCATTAACCACCATCAATCCAGCAGAGCTGCCCGGCTCCCTTTACCCCCAGCCCAGACCCGCACACACTCCACGCACGGCAGGCGAGCCACGCGTGGGGATGCACACACGGGTATAGAGGTACAGATCGGCCAAAGACAGAGATAAAGACGCAGAAATCCGCGCATCTGCGGTTGTTTCCGAGGGCAGGGAGGGAGCGCCAGCACCCCCACGCTGCTCGGGCAGCCCCCGCGGCCGGGGCACCGCTCCGCATCCCCGGACGGCCCCGCTCCGCTCCGCATCCCCCTCCGGGCGGCGGAAAAAAAGAGATGCGCGGAGCAACCCCGCCGCGATCTTCCCAACTCCCCTAAAACCTTTCCTTCTAAAAAAAGCAGCAAAGCATCCCCACCTCCTCTCTCCCACAACTCCTCTCCCGTCCCCGCCGGAGGAGAGCGCAGCGCGGTTCTC
>VXBW01003313.1:701430-791198 GCA_013400375.1 Thinocorus orbignyianus
TTTTTTCTCCCCTCTTTTTTTTTTTCCACCTCCCCTTTTTTATTTTTATTTTCCCCTTTCTTATTCTTTTCTCCCCTTTTTTAGCACCAAAGCAAATAAGGAAACAATGGAGCCTGGCTCCCATGGCACCAGCTCACATCAAGCCCTGCGCGCATCTCCAGCCTGGCTGGAGGCGGCAGGTTTTCGGTGCTGTGATGGGGATGGTGGCAGCTCTGTGGAGAAGCTGCTGGAAGTGAGCACAGCACCCTCACTCCACCCTCTGCGCCTCCCCGCTGAGCGGGGTGATGCGGAGAAGCCCCTGTGCCACCCAAGGCACCTCTCCTCCTATCCCACTCCCCAAGCCTGATAGTGATACGGGTAGATTTGCTGGTGGCAGTTTTGGTACCATCAGCTGAGCTGGTGGATGTATTTCCACCTGGATGGAGGCAGGTGCTGGTGGTTCTCTGCAAAACCTGAACTTGCACCGCTTGCCCAGGTACCCCATTATGAAATGGAGGGGATTTAGGAATTGATGCTAATCTGCTTCCCAGGGGAGATAACTGGAAGTGTTGCTCAGAAATATGGCCTGCAGCACAGACAAAGAAGTGAATCCTTCCGTTAGGATTATTTCTCCACCACCACCCCAGCTCCTGCCTAGCATGTTTTTAAGTCAAAAATATACAGAGTTTAATGTAGTTGCCATTAGTTGTCTTATCGGTAGCTTTCACTCTGCATCCCCTCATAGGAGACTGAGCGCATTCAGTGCAGTCGTCAGATAAGAACTGAATAGAGCTGAAATCAAGGCCATGCCAGGAAAAAGATACTTAAAAGATTTTAGTGACAGACCTTGGGGAGGCAAAGTGGGGGCGGGGAAATGCAGAAAAATACCACCACCACCAAAACGGCAGTTTTTCAAAGCTTATCTCTGCATTAAGTCCAACAGATTTTTATAAGGACAGGAAAAAAAAAAAAAAAAGAAAAAAAGAAAAACAACCTCAAACCTTTCCTATGCACTCCAAAGCTTGAATACATTGGAACTGAATACGTTGATGCAAAGAGCTGAAAATGTTACTCAACAATAAGGATTTTCTCCAAGGCCTTTCAGAAATAGTTGAAACATTTTACCAGCTTAAAAAAAACCAAACAAACAACAAAAAAAAAAAAAACAACCCAAACCAACAATGTCAGCCCAAGGCAAAGAACGAGCTCGGAAACTAAAGAAGCTGAACAGTTAAAACTAGAAGCAACACAACCATGAACTTATAATGGAAAACTGTATGCAACCACCATCGCTGCCACCTTGGCATACTTGAGGCTGGGTTCTCCTTGCGGTGACTACACGTGAGTAGTCCCCTTGATTTCCCTGCAAACCCTTCCCTGTGCAAGTGCTGCCCGTGTAAGCACGTTGGCCACTGGGATGGGGCTGTGGCACCCGCCGTGCCTCTCCGGCTGCTCTGCCAGGGAGGGCGGTGGTGGCACAGGTGACGACAGCACCCTCCGCCCAGAGATAGGTGGCAACAGAGCAAGTACCTGCCTGAGAGCTCCTCTGAGATTTACAGCTCTCGGAGATGACGTCTGGTGAGAGGAGGCACTTTATGGCACTCAATCCTACTTTCATTTTCAACTCAGTTGTCGCCCTGTAGCCCTGTAGCAGTAGGTTTTCCTCTGGGCAGTGGTGCCCTGTGTCCTGCAGTGGAAGGCTGTGAGATGAGACCTGCAGCCATTGCTGGAGACTACAGCAGTTCCTTGAAAGGGAAGAATCATAGAATGGTAAGAGCTGGAAGTGACCTTAACGATCATCTAGTTCCAGCCTCCCTGCCCATGGAGGCAATTGAATATTTCCAGGGATAGGGCAGCCACAGCTTCTCTGGGCAACCTGTTGCAGTGAATCACCACCCTCAGAGTAAAGGATTCCTTCCTAATATCTAATCTAAAACTGCCCACTTCCATGACCATCACCCATCATGATATCACTACACTCCCTGATAAAGAGTCCCCCCCCATCTCTCCTGTAGGCCCACTTTAGATACTGGATCTTCAGGCTGAACAATCCCAAGTCTTTCAGTCTGTCTTCACAGGAGAGGTGCTCCAGCCCTCTGATCATCTTTGTGGCCCTCCTCTGGTCTTGCTCGAACAGGTCCATATTCATCTTATTCTGGGGGCCCCAGAGCTGAATACAGTACTCCAGGTGAGGTCTCACCAGGGCAGAGTGGCTGAAGGAACTGGGCTTGTTCAGCCTGGAAGAAAAGGAAACTGAGGAGAGACCTTACCGCTCTCTACAACTACCCGAAAGAAGGTTGTAGAGAACGGGGGGTCGGTCTCTTCTCCCAAGTAACAGGTGATAGGACAAGAGGAAACAGCCTCAGGTTGTGCCAGAGGAGGTTTAAATTGGGTATTAGGAAAGATTTCTTCACTGCAGGGGTTCTGAAGCATTGGAACAGGCTGTCCAGGGAAGTGTTTGAGTCACCATCCCTGGAGGTATTTAAAAGGTTTGTGTAGGTGTGCCCCTTGAGGACACAGTTTAGTGGTGGACTTGGCAATGTTAGGTTAATGGTTGATTCAATGATCTTAAGTGTCTTCTCCAACCTAAATGATTCTAAGATTTTATGAAAGTAGGTACATTTGCAACATTGGGCCCACTGGGTGTATCTGGTTTATTTGAAGTTCTTCTTTTGCTGGCTTATGTTGATTAAGCCTATCTGTAATACTCCCGTGATGACCTAGAGAGGACCTTCACAGACTTAAATCCATAGCTGCTCTGGCATCTCACCTTTTGTTTGATTTTTCTTTCTGCTTTTAATTCTGTTTCCACAGTGAGGAGAGAGAAACAAAGAAGGATTAAATGAGATTCATCTGGATCATTCCAACTACGCTGAATTCGAAAATAGTGTGGGAAATTCCTTCTGCTGTCTGGGGTTTAATCACTGAGGGATTAGATGGAAACTGAAGTGTTTGAGGTGTGGCATGCTGCTATTCTTTAAATATCTGCCGTAATAATGTGAGCTTCATAAGGCTATTGCTAATCTTGAATTATTACCTGCCTTCCTGTGGTTTGACATGATTAACTTGAGGAAGAGATTAAAGCGATATTTACCTTTTTTGAGCAGTTCATCCATTTGACCTGGATAGCCCAGCACCAAAAAAAAAAAAACAAAGGAAGAAACCGTTGGCAAGGATTAAGCATTCAGCCTGCTCTTTCTCCTTTGGTCTCCTGATACCTGTCGTGGTTGTTGGGATGGAAAATGATGGTGCTTCAGGAACAACTGGTTAGCAGCAGTGTCCTTGAAGGTGGCCAATTGCTCCAGCTGCTTTCAGGCCGGTTGTACAGTGGGAAGCTTGCATGGACCAGACAGACTTTGAGCCGCCTCTCCCAGAAGAGCCAGGACTTGCCTCCACTGCACATAGAGACAGCAAAAGCACAATTTCTGGCTTTGAGCTGGGGACATAGTCATCCTGGTCATCCCCATGCTGCCCTCCTGGAGGTGGATGACACTTCTCCAGAGGGAGCTGCTGGCTGGCAGTTTAGCTTGAGAAGGAGCTTGTGCCCAGCTGGGGCATTTGTAGGACAACCTTAAGGGAACAGTTGGAGGAGCAACCCACTCCACCACTGAGCATCCTCACAACTTACGTTTGATGGAAGAAAGCAACGTTTTGAAAGACACTAATTATTTTTTTCATCCTGTCTTAATCTCATTTTTGGAAAGCCCTCACTGAGGAGCCACTTTAGAGAAATTAAAATGAAAACAGCAACAGGGAAGTCCAGCCAGTGTTATTTCACTGTGATAAAGCCAAGCTGGATGGCAGACACTTGGGGAAATATGAGGGAAAATTGTTTATCAGAGCTATTTTTTTTAATAAGTTTTGTCTTCCAGAAGTAAAAACCTGGATGCTCATCTATAAAGCCTCCCATCTTTTTTGCTACTAGATGCTGGGGCTTGAATCTTTGCCTGCATCAGTTTAACCCCTCCTTGTGCGAACTCCTTTCCTTTCCATTTCCAGCTGGACATGAGAGGAAAATAAACATCACTTGGGAAATGCCAGCTGCAGGCATTGCTCTCACCCGCAGGATGGGCAAGCAGCATCACTTGAACAAGCAGACCCAGCATTTAATTTACTATCAAAACAAATATGTGATCGTCTGGATCACAGAAACTGGAGGTGGAAAAGAGCAGGTAGGTTTTTACAGTGCATTTTCCTGCCAAAGCAGGATTGTTCCCTGCAGTATCTCCTGGTGTACTTTCCTGGCCTGTATTAAATGACCTTGGAGGATGAGGAGAGGCAGGAGGGGGGAATCTGCCAGTATCCTCTGGAGTCTCCTTGTCTAGTTTGAATAATATAATATGGAGCAAGTGCAAATGAGTGTTCAGAGTATTTACTTACAACACAATATTTAATGTAGGTTTTTTGCATGCTTTTTCATCTCCAACCTACTTGCTATGCCTGCCTCTATGCAAATAACATCAGATAGATGCAAAAAAGAAAAGTAACAAAAAAAAAAATAGCAGCAATACTTCATCCTTGCATGATTTCTGCTCTTTCTCTTAGCAGGAGATAGTCTTGGGTGCTTTCTTCCCCTGTGAGGAAAAATGAATGGTTAGAGCTGTGAGCTGTGATGATTGGCAGTAAGCCTGAGAACAGCAGATGTGAGCCTGCACAGCTGGACAAAAAAAATGCACTTTGCTACCTACGTTTGTATTAAGGTTGCCCCAGGGATACCCCAGTGCCTACGGGGGACTTAGCATATGAACAACCAAAGCCATCAGGCACATTTACATATATAAGAATACTTGGTGTCCTTTTCAAAGTCAAGGAGAGCAACGATTAAAGCCATATAAAGGAAATTTGGCTGCGTGGTTTTTCTCTCTGATAATAGAATGGCTGAGGGAGGGAATATTAATAAAAAAATAAGCCTGACAGAGGTGATGAATCTATTAATTAAACCAACACATTTTCATTTAATTTACTGTTGTCTACCAGTTTATTACATGAGAATGTAAAAGGGTCTTGATTTTGCCTCCTAGGCTGCTGTCGCTGTGGCAGACACTAAAGTTAGATGTTTTAGATAAGATTTTAATATTAAAACTTCTTGCACAAAAAGGGAAAAGCACTGCTAAATAGGGAAAATTAAAAAGCCTCGTTTCTCTCCATGGTTCTTTACTGTATTTTTGCATTCTGGGGTTTGCCACGATATTTCCTGGGATCTATCAATAAAAAAAGTGTGGAGTGGGCGTGTTTTAACTAGAACTACTTAAAAAAATTGGAATTTCCTATGCTCCATAGCCTGTACACGCTTATTTTGAGTTTCATCTATCAAGAATCCAGTTCTCCTGCTGGCTCTGCACACAAGGATACCCGATATAAGGGCAGAGCAGCAGGACCTTGGGTGTTCGCCTGTGATCCTGTGGCATTCCCACCTGGAACTGGCATTCCCACCTGGGCTATTTCCTCATGCTGGTAGCAGCAGCAATTTCAAGCCACAAAATGACGTGTCCGATTTGTCTGAGCAGAAAATAACAGGGAACCTTTGAAATGGAAGAGGTCCCACGGAGCCATCAAAAGGCTGTCATGTCTATAGGATGTAACAGATTGAACTCTGGGTTTGTGGTCCAAAAATGACAGACTTATGCTGAGAGGTGGGATAGAGTAAGGAAACTAAAGCGTTTCTATGCAGCAGAAAATATCAATGCTGTTACTTGTTTCTATTCTGAACCACAACAGGAAAACGCAAAAGCCAGAAATTAAATGTGAAAAATACCAGTGTGTCTAAATGAAAATCAATGTCTTAGCCTGGTATTACAAAAGCTTTAAAAGGCAAAGCAAAACAAAACAAAGTATTTTTGTTCAATTGAGGCAATAATATAGTAAGCCTGGTATTTCCCCACAGCAAATTTCAGTTTTGCTAATACCAATTTTTTTTTCATATGACTGAACAAAAGAGGAAAAGAAAGACACTCGACAGTGGTTTCTGGGGTGTTAGAGCCAACAAGATGTGGTTTTAGCGCTCTGCCAGCCTGCGTGCTCCGGGATGCCTTCCAGAGCCCTGCGAGAGCTGGGGGATCCCACACACCGGCATCAGGATGGTTAAGATCTGGGGTTAAGGGGCTTTGCATCATGCTGCACCCCTCATACAGGGGTCAAACCTTTCACCTCAGTCCTCACGCCACTCCCATTTGCATAAATCCACCCCAAAATACTTGATAGTGAAGTTTCTTTCAATACTTAAACAGGGTTTGTGAGAAAGATAGGGACAGACCTTTTAGTAGGAGCCCTGAGACAGGGCAAGGGTTAATTGTTTTAAGCAAAAGGAAGGTAGATTCAGACTAGATATAAGAAAGACTTTTTTTTTTTAAATGAGGGTAGTGAAACACTGGAAGAGGTTGCCCACAGAGGTGGTAGATGGCTCATCCCTGGAAACATTGAAGGTCAGGTTTGATGGGGCTCTGAGCAACCTGATCTAGTTGAAGATTGTCCCTGCTAATTGCGGGGGGGGTTGCACTAGATGATCTTTAAAGGTCCCTTCCAACCCAAACTATTCTGTAGTTCTGCAAAATAAAAGAGTCTGGTAAAGTACCATTTCTCATGGGATCAGTCTCTCCCACTTAGTACCTGAAGGCAAATCCATGTGTATCATGCAGTGCAATTTGGAGGAAGTCAGGTTAATTCTGGCACAGGCAATGGAGCACTTTCGTGTTGCTCCTGTTGGTAATTAAGAGAAAGCAAATCACAGGGGAGGACAATAAAAGTATTAATTAACAATACTTTCACTAAGATAAAAGTTAGTAATTTTAAAAAGGTTGGTTTATGCCTGGAGAAAATCCTTAAATAGGGTAATCACATTGTTGGGCATTTGACAAATGGCACTAATAATTAAACGGTGATATTGATTACGCATTTAAATAGTACATCCCTGAAAACAGCAATTGCTTTTATTTGCAAAGTTGCTGCCCCTCTCTCTGATGGTTTTCAAAACAAATGTATGTTTTGGTAGTGCTGTAGCAGAGGTGGGGAAGGATGCTGGGCCGGTTGCTTGGCAGGGCCAGAAAGAAGCCTGCCCTTTGGAAAACTCCTCCAACTTCATCAAGAGCCCTCCACATTTTGCTGTGACATCCCCATCAGGTGAGCAGCACCAGCTGCTGACCAAGCTCCTGGGGGGATGCTTCTTCCCTGCGTGCCCACCCTGACCCACCACATTGATGGGTCCTTCTGCCCTCATCTCCTTCTGCACCCTCCAGGGTGGGTACCAAGCCTGCGTTGCTGCCCATCCCAGCTAAGCCAATCCCAGCTAACCTCAGCTGACACCTTTCATCACAACAGAAACCCTGAGGCATTTTGCTTCAAGCAGAGGGTAGATTTCCCCCCCTCCTAACTGACAATAATCCAATAAAAGAGCCTGCTAGCAGGATCCTGGACAACGTGTGACACCATGTTCCCATCAGCATCCCACTGGTGTTCTGGCAAAGGTACTGGTGCTGGCAGCACCCGCTGGTGCGGCCGCTCTCAGCCGATCTGCCCCGCAGCATTCAAAGGCCAACAGCAGCAAAGTTTATTGAAGCCACAACAGCTTCTCAGATTGCCATGCAAATACCACCAGATTTTCATATTATCTGGATATCAGACATCCTGATTTATATATAAGACTATCTAGGCAAGTAAGAGAAATTCAGTAACTTGCTCCATGCTGGGGGTATCTGCATGAGACTCATTCTGTCTGATAGAGGCTTTTAGAGACATCCTTTCATGCTGACAGAGATTAAGATGCAATAAAGGGCATCCAATGAGTTCCAAACCAGATGAGTTCCTAAAAAGTGCTGGGCTGGGTCACCTTTAACATATACTGGTAGAGATTCAGCACTGCTTAATTAACATATGATTTGGCCCCAACCATGCAAAGCACACATTTTTGCCTTGCACACGTGAAGTCTCGAGGCCAGCACAACTGCTGCTTTGCTTTGGGCTCCTGTTGGGAACTACCAGCCTTTAATGGCATATAATATTTAAAGTTTGGTAACAAAAAGGTAGGTAAACAAGATATACCTGCGAAGCAGAAAGCAAAAAGTAGGGACTCTGGAGCCTTTGGGGTCTTCCAGTGTCTTTCTCTCCTGGCTGCTCCCCTTTATGGTTTTTCTTTCACATTGGCAACGTATTTTTCCACTGGAAAAAGATCTTTTTTTTTTTTCTGAGACATCTCTGCAGGAAATCTCCTGTTCTAGCAGGGTCCTCTCCACCAGGCAGCAGTGGGTACTGGTGGCTGCCTCCTTCCCCATGGCAGGTCCCATCCCTTGGTGTTGGTGTTGAAATAAAAATAAAGACATTCTATTAATAGCTAAACCATAGACAGTTCCAGATGTGGAATTTGGTTTCTGAAATTACAGACCCAACCAAGTCAGGCCTGAACCAGTAAAATTCAGCTGTGTTTCCTCTGACTCATAACTGGTTTTTCAGAGAGGTTTTCAGCAAAATTTCTTCATCAATTCCTGTGTTGTTGCCTGACTCATACTGAAACACCAAAATCATTATTGAAGTGAAATTGTAGCAAAGGAGGTGTGAATACTTGGTATTTAGCAGTTTAAAATGCACTGGAAACCATATTTCACTATGAAGCATGCTTTGTTGAATAATTAAATACCATATTATTTACAAAACCAAGCAAAAAATCTGTCATACGGGGCACAAAGGAAGTCAAGCACTTAAGAAACAACAATTTTGAAATGTGAGATTAACTTATTCTTTTAACCTTCATTTATTCTCCAACAGAGGTGTAATATTTGTGTTCAGCATCCCACTCACTTTCAGTCTGAAGTCCCCATCCACGTCAGCAGGACAGAGGATGCTCAGCGTGAAGGATGAGGTGTTTGGATGTCCCAGGGATGGGCAGTGGTACAAAGTACATGGTTGTGAGCAGGGCTTCTCAATCGTGGGAGCAGAAAAGCATGCAGGGGTGGGGACAGAGGGTAGAGGTGTACCTACAGCCACTCTGACAGTGCAAAGTGATGGGAGAGAGGTTGGGCAGGTTGCTGCAGCATCCGTGCCTGAGGGAAGACCCCAAACCTGTTGTGTTTTGCTTCTGTTAGAGGGTGATTTGCAGTAGGAAGGCTGATGCATGCATAAGTTCGTTGCCCTCCCCCCAGATTTGCAGCATGGGATCAGCATCGTTGCCTGATACAAAGCTCGTCACAAAGGGGGATGACACTTGGTCCTCACCCACGGCAGGAGCCCAGCAACCCTGCCTGGGTTTTCCAATGTTACAAAGCACAGGGGGCTGTCAGAGTGGACATCAACAGTGGTGAGTTTGGGGAAAAAAGTGCTGCAACAACAATTTCTTTGCTTTTTAAATTAAAACTCAAACCATTGCTGCAGAAGAAGGGATTGAAAAAAAAAAGTCCCGAGTCTGGGAGCTCATATTTACCTTCTCACCAGCTCTGCAGATACTTAATTTGAACATTGCTTCATCTCCTGTCTCCCTCATGTATCATCGTATCATCGCTAATTAAAGTACACACTGCGCTTACCCAAAAGAGGATGTGGGAGGCAGAAGAGGCTCAATCTCATTTTCCACTGCTGTATTGCCTCTACAAAGCCAACTGCAAGGGAACCAGGATCCTGCTCAGAACCTGGAGGCTACAGTGTGGGCCCTTCACCACCACTCCATGTGATGGAAATCCTCAGTGTGTGAGTGGCAACCTCTAAGGGAAAGGACTCAATGAAAGCTGTGGCCGTGTCTCCCTGGGCAGATGGGGCAAGCCTGGTGAGGAAGGGAGTGACACCTCAAAGTGGACATTGCTCCCCACACATCCATGATGGAGACCGCTCTGTCCCCAGCTGAGGCAGCCAGAGGAGCTCTGCTGGCAGCAGGCTCATAGGTACATGCTTTTGTGCCTCCATGCCTTCCAAACACACCTTATAACTCTCAACTCAGGTGAAATTGGAAGAAAGACTGTAAAGACACATCTTCCCCAGCTTGCACCTCAAAGAGACACCCCTCTGACATGTCCCCCAGAGCCCAGCCATCCCCAACTGCGTGTCCACTCACTCCCAGACAGCAAAATGAGATTGCTAACTTCTCGCCAGGTCTGGTTCCAGGGTAGAAGTCTGTCTCCTTCAGCATCCCCATTGCAGCCCTGCTCCACTGTACTCCCATCTCAGCCAAAAAGTGCGGGATGTTTTTGGTAGTGCACAGTTCTGCAGCCAAATTGGTCCCCTTGCTCATCACAAACCCTCCTGCCCCATGATGCTACAGGTGTCATCAACTTGTAACTATTAAAGGGTTACTTTAAATCCACCAGGGAGAGAATAGGGACATTACTCAGCTCAGAGATTATCAGTACCTCAAAAGATTCAAGGAGATAGTGTCAGAGGAGAAAACGCCAAACACAGCGTGTTTAACATTTGGCCAAAGTCATTCCCTCCTCCTCATCTGAAGAGCCAGCATGCACTCACCCTGCATGAGCCAAATGCATCTGTGTCCATGCAAGCTGGAGAAAAGTGCTGCTGAGAACTTCCACAGCTCTGAATAATTAATTCCCAGAACTATAAAAAGCTACAAGCGAATGAAATTTAGAAAAATCTAGTTTTAGGATAATTATAGCACAAATCAGGAGAGCACTTGGACCCAAGACAGATGCATTAGTAGGACAATCAAGCACAGTGGGTCAAATTCATACTCAACAGAATAGTCTTCTACAGAGCTCCTCCCAGAATGGATTGAGCCCAGACACAGACAGGAGGCCTTGCAGTTAAATTAATGGAGTGAATAGATATCTAAAATATCAACTCTTAATATAGAAAGCGTGGAAGAAACAAGTGAAATTGTTTCGGGTCAGCATTCCTACCCCAGCTGTAAACAGGGAGGGATATTTTCTGAATATTTTGTTGTAACACTAGTTTAACCTGCTTCCCTGGACTCTGCCTTCACTACCACGTCTAGTGTATTACAACTGGTCCTATAAAATCTCCATTTGCTTGCAAACCTTATCACATTTGGCCTTTTTTCAAAGCTCCAGATGCTGGAATTCGTGTGTTGCTTGTGAGCGCAGACCTTCAATTTCCGAACTAGTTATATTTCTAGTGTGTATTTTTCATGGCAAGGTTGAAAACATTAAACCTGAGTCACCAGCAAGCCAAAGCAGATGTTTTCTTCCAGTTTCCCTGTTTTTTAATCTGGTCATTACAGTGTCTAGTTCAAGGTGTTGAATCTTTGGGACTGCTCACATAACTTGCCACTCTCAGGTAGGCAGATTTTTATAGTTTACAGACTAACACGTAGTCAGGTTGTATGCTGGGCATGTTTTAATTGAATACTGACAGAGCCAACGTTGGGTGACTGGTTTATGGCTGGCACCCCCGTGTCTCCATGGGCTCCCCAGGGCTCCTGACAGGGCTCCCCGGGACAGACTCTGGCCTTTTCGTGTTGCTTTCTGGAAAAAGAGCATACCTGCACACAGGCAGAAATTAATTGCCTTTTTTTTTTAATGACAGCAGCAAAACACCTGAGAATTCAGTTTTATGCAAGCCAGCAGTGGCAGGTTGCTCACAGACTGACAAGCAGAGGGATTATCTCTGCTTCAGAAGAGTTCTTTTAACGTTCAATGCCCTGGTTCAGTGTCACTCTCGGTAGCGCAGGACCAGGCACTTCTAGTCGTACCTCCTGGCCAAAGACACATGCAGAATAGCAGAGGGCTCTGTCCTGTGTTGGCTCATATTTCCAGGAGCTCCCTGTTATGGCATTATTCATGCCCAGTACAAAGTTACTGGGTACAATCACAACATGTTATCAAACGAGTACTCTTTGTACGGTGGTGAGCCATGACTTTCTATAGACTTCATTTGTTAAGAGCATTGGCATCCTTCAAAGCAAAAGGCTCTCCTATAAGCCCATGCCTATCCTTGAACTTAAGAAGTGCAGAAGAAGAGGCATGTATTATAAGCAGACATGGCCTCCTTCATTTGTAAGTGCAGGAGCTGTTTGACACAACACAAAGCAACTGGAGAGAGGAAGTGAGGATTACTGTATCAGTCAAAAATTCATCCAGCTCTGCTGCGGGGTTCTTGCTGCAAAAGGAACAAAAGGCTATCTCTAGGAGGCTTAGCTCTTTAGAGCTCTTAAGCTCTTAAGTGGGTGGCAGGTAAAGCGTCACATATTTCCCTCGTGTCCAAAAACATGAGGGTCAATTGAAGAGAAGAGCGTGTGGTAAGAGTACAGATGATGAAGAAATGGAAAGCATGCTTATTAGCTTATAGACAAGGCAAAGCAAGTGGGAGCTGCACACAGGGGAGGGCAGGATGACAACTCAAAGCAATGCTGACAAGTTCAGGAAAAGCCTGGAAAAAAAGAACGAACGCGGCTCAGCAGAGACCGTGTGGGGTAGATGGGAACAATCAGCTGTGCAAACACAGCCTGGCTTCAGCTGCAGCAGCTCTGCCAAATAAAAGGGTCTGAAAGGGTGGCTGTGGATAGCAGAGTGAACGTGAATCAACGTGAATCATGTTGTTGTGGAGAAGAGAGATGTTCTAGGGTAGATAAAGCAGGAGCAGAGTCTGTGCAGTGGGAAATTACCCCCCACACCAGCCAGAGTGGCTTGAGGAGTGGCACCCACAGAGAACCCTGCTGCTGAGTGGGGAGGTGGAAAACACCCCGAGAGCAGAGGCTGACCGAGTTGGGGTTTAGCCTAAATACGCAAAGCCTGAAGGGAAGCGTAATCCTCCAGCTATGTAAAATGTTGTCTTAAGTGGAGGGGGATGTCTGCAGTGAGCAGGAATGATGAGCTTAAATTAAATCAAGTAAGAGTCAGAGCATGCATAGGGAAAAAACCATTTCTGCAGGTAAGGGTGGCAAACCACTGGACTGGATGGCTGTGGGGGATTGATATTTCCATCACACTCCAAACAGGTCAGACAAGTGGTGGTTAGAGATGATAAAGCAGTACAACCTGCCTTGAGGCTGGAGAAAAGATTAAATGAGCCCTTGTGAATCTTTCTAGCCCTGTTTTTCAGTGATTTATCAGAGGATTCGCAGCTGCAGTTTTCCGCATTTTCAGCATTTAAAAATACAGCTCTAGTGGCCAACGCCACAGTGGAGATATTGGGAGAAAGTGGAAGCCCTCTTGTCTAAGCCTGGTGACAGCCCATCACTTTTGGAGCAAAGCCCCCATAAAGTCACCAGCAAGATGTGCTGCAGTGTCCTTGGGAGCTGAGAAAGTAAAGCCCAAAATATCTTCTCTAGTTTTTGTGGGACTGAAATACCAATAAAAAACATGGATGGGCCAAAATAAGAGCAGTATGTCAGTTTGTATTCCAGGTTGCTTAACCCTTTCCTCTCTCATCATTACTTTTCAACATCTAGGTCTCTTCGAAGTCAAGGTGAAAGAAGAAAAGTCACATTCCTGTCCTGGAAGTGCCAATACCAAGCTGTTGACTTTTCTGAATTCCTTCTGCTTTTGTAGCAGAAATGATTCACAAATTGAGATTCACATGGCCTTTCAGTCCCCTAGAAGCTATCATGAATATGTTGACTCAGTTCTAATTCTTTCATTTGCTATTTTTGGGGGAAGCAGCAGTGCCTCCTGCTGCCTAACAGCATGGTGGGTGACAGAGAAGGACAAAGCCAGACTCTTTGCAGATATGCAGAATAAGAGGATGAGGGACAGAGGTCACAGACGCAGCAAGGGAAATTATGGTTCAAAACAAGGAAGAAATTTTCATCATGAGGATTGGTGGTCAAGCACGGGAAAAACTTGCCCAGTCAAGCAGTGTTATCACCATCCTGGAGTTTTATATCTCAATGATACAAGGTCCTGGATAATCTCACCTAACTTTGAAGTTGGTCGTACTGGGATCAGGGGTGGGACTAAGATTCCAGAGGACTCTTCTATGATGGCAATGGAGGTAAGCCAGAAGTTTCCTAAGTGACAGCAGAATTTCCCATGCTTCTTCATACCTAGAACACACTTTTCCCTGGATTTAAGCCAGCAACAATTAGACTGTGTCGAAGGCTGCTCCAGTCCTACCCAGTGCCACCAAGTAGCTGACCCAGGACTTGCTGTTGGGTCTGTTCCATACCACATCCAACCCCTCAGCTGTCCTTGGCACATCTCTGTGGCTGGGCTCTGAAGGCTGGTTGTTGAAGACAAATATCTCATTTACCTGCTTTGTTTCATTCCAACAGAATGTAAACGAGGTACAAATACCAATATGGTCTTAAGAAAAAAAGAAAAGATAAATGAACACCTCTTCTTCCATTGCTGTGCCACTGCGTGTGGGAGAGGACAATCTATGTTAAGTCCTTTCCCTTTCTCATAGTGTTCGTCAGTTTTTCAGGGCCTTAGTAAATGCACCAAATGTCACCTAGAGAAGACGCACCACAGCAGTAATGGTGTAATCAGTACAAATCCCTCTACAAAGACTGCAAAACATTCTCCCTGTTTGAAAAAGAACTGCAAAACATCAAGACTAGCATGTTACTCAGATCACAATGAGAATCTTAAAGCCCTGAAGGCAACCCGTCCTCCCAAACGTGTTTGTACACAGGCTTTACTTACAACAGTACCAAAAACTATTTTGCTTTACCTGCCGAATGTCCAGCCATGATTACTGGTCACCAGAAAGGGCAGAAGCCATTTTGACTTTCAGAGACAGGGTGATTTGGCAGAACAGGGCTGTTAGGAGCTGACTGTCTTGTAACTAAGCCAATTTTATCACAGCTCTGGAAGTCCTGTGCTGATGCAACCACGACAGTATACGTAAGGAAACTACCCTGTCTTCTTGCAACACGTTTCTGACTATTAGCTAGACAATAAATTTTTAGGAGTGTCCTCTTTCCTTGCACAGAGGTTAGATATCTAAAGCCAAGTCAATGTTCAAAAACAGCACAGAATTTTCTTGGTTAAAACATTAAAAATCTGAACATACCTTTACATGCACCATTATAAAGAGACACACAAGGTTGACCAGGGTTTCATCTCTTCCATGGTGTGGGTCTCCCGATAAGCGGGGTACTTAGTTGTAGGTGGTGCTAAAAAAGCCTTTCCGGGTGCTTGCATAGGGAGAGGATGGACGAGACAATCGATCTGCTTGAATTTAAAAAGACAGATTTATGAAGAATAATTGCCTTCTAACTTGGCAGAGAATGTGTACTGCCTTTAAGGGATTCACAGCTGTGTCCTGTCCTCCTGGAGTTAACTGAGCTTAGAAAAAAACATTTGATCTATTCTTCCTTCCTTAATTCAACATAGCTGAGAATCTTCCAGGATATTTCTATTTGAATTGCAGCAGGCTTTCCATTTCAATGTGTTGTCGGTGAGTATCTGCCACACTGATGGCATTTTCTACATGGAAAGTATCACCAACACTTACAGTAGACAGCAGCATATACATCACTCAAATGGCTGACGGTGCCGTGCAGGAAAAGCAAGATGGGTTACCTTTATCTCTGATTACAAATGCAAGTTGCCTTGAGCAACATGAGTTCTGTAGCCAGATTCCCAGATTTTGTACCATTTCTGTGCTATATTGACAGCTCTGGCATTTAGTATCATTTAAAGGAAAGTCACAATTAAGTACAAAACAAATAGATTAGGCAGCAGAACCACTCATGTTTGTAACAAGCTTCCAAACTTCATCCATCATTTCCTGCAACTAGGTGCAAAGATGTCTGAGTCTCACCTTTTAAAAAGACAGATGTTTTTTTTTTTAAATTCATGTTTGCACAATATTTGAACACAGCTGGAGACTCCCTGTATAACCTTCTTCCCAGGGAAGAGGAGGAGGCAAAATCTCCTGCAGGAGCTCCTGAAAAGTGACCACCGAATGAAATGAGTAATACAAAAACCATGAATCTAAAAGAAGAAGGGAAAGTAAATTTCAGCTCATGGTGGTATTTTTTTTTTTCCTTTTTCTTTTTTTCTTCTGGGTGTATTAAACTGCTGCAATAGGCCTGTACAGTGTTGATGACATCAGCACTGAAACCATCATTTATAGATATATGATGCAGTCACCACCAGAACCGGTTTACAAGCCCTCTCAGACATTACCTACCTGCCCTGACTCAGACTCTGAAGCTCATAATTTGTCTTCTTTCACTTACATGAAAAATCTGAGTAGAGTTACAGAATCATATTCCCAAGGTAAATCATTAAGACTGACAGAAGAGGCTTTCCCAAGGAAACCGTGTTTCCAGTGAAGTGCATGAACCTTGAATTCCCTGTATGTTAAGTGCATTACGTAAGCTCTAGGGGCTGAGATTGTTGGGTTGGGTGATTTGTTTTGTGGGGTTGGGTTTTTTCCTGTTTTTTTTTCTTTTTGGTTGGTTGGTTGGTTTTGGTTTTAGATTTGTTTTTTTGGGGTTATTTTTGGTGTGTGTATGGATGATCTCAGAGGTTCTTTCCAACCATGAAGATTCTCTGACTCTGTCATTCTGTGATTTCTCCACTGGAAGTATGTCTCAAGGCTAGTAGCTTTTCTGTGGACTTTTGCAATGTCTCTTAGGTTCTGCTAGATGCAGAGGGACCCAAATGTTGCCCAAGTCCATGTTAAGATCCAGATACACCCCAACTAATCTCTTCAGTCTACAGAAAAGAAACCCTGAGCTTGGTCCCAGCCTGGAAACATGCCAAGACTGTTGGGTGGCCTTCTGGCCCCCATGCCCCAGCAAGGGTGGACCATTGAGCTCCTTGAAAGACAAACCATCTTTCACAAAAGTCTCTGTTGCATCCAAGTACACTAATCTTGTATTGGAAATGTATTGCCCTTGCAAACTTTACCTCCAACAAATATTTTGAAGGCACTCAAGGCTGCTTCTTCAAAACTAGTCTGCATCAGTCATTCACAACTGAAATACCACTGCTCACATCTCCATGGCTCTGAACAGGTGAGCAAAGCATCCCCCCATACACCCCATGACTCTTGCCTTCATGACTCAGCTGTGTCCCTCACTTCTTGTCCAGTCTTTCACTTCTGCTCCCAACTGAGGTATCACACACAGCCTATGCTTGAGCTGTAGGACCATCACTTTCCTGGGATCAATGGCCCCTGGCTGTCCACTAACTTTAATACCTGCCTGGTCCATTGCCATATCAACCCTGCCCAAATTTTGACAGCCCTTCAGAGCCCATTCATTGCAACCCAAGCTGTCTCTCCTGTGTGAGGTAAGCAGACCCTTAGCCCGGACAGCAAATAAGTGTGAGGATTCACCACACGGATGTGAATGGGCCACTTCAGGTTCAGCATGGAAACATGCAGAACTCTATTTTCTGCAGCCAGTGTTAATACAAAAAATACTAAGTTCTATATCTCCTCTCTCCTGTATCTATCTCTCTAGAACTATCATGCATCCTGTGCTATGATGGGCTCTGCCAATCTGTCCCAGTTGTCTTGATGAAGCTTGGCAAAGCAGCTCAGTCCTTGGCTGATGTTATATAAGACATTAGAGTGTACTGAAACACGTCTGCCAGCACTTTGATAGTAGTATTCAAATGCAATCACCAGACACCAGTCTACTTAATGTCATGGCTGTGTTCTCCAGAGGTGGGCTTGCCTTGCAGCAGTGACTGAGGAGGCTTTCCACTGAAATGTCTCAACACTTTTCTGCTTCCTTCCGATGCACTGGCCTGATTTCTCCTGTGTGTATGGTGCACCTCAGGTATCTATGCTCCATCACAAAGCAGTCCTTACCCAAACAGGGCTGTTTTGACCTGTGGATCTCTTCAAAACTAGTGGAGCAGTGACAGCAAATTCTTCCCTTCTGTGTAGGAAGACACTCACATTTTAGTTGATGTTATTTCTAGTCCATTTGTTGAGGAAGATGCTAAAGAAATCTACTCATCCTGAACATGATGCTAGAAGGTCATATGCCCTGTTGGTTACAGACCCACCTCCCTCCTCACCATCTTCTCTTGCTTCATATCCCAGTTCCTTCCACTGCTTTTTACCCTGCTCCTATTCCTACCACCCAGATTATCTCGATCTTTACATCTGTTCCCCACTCACTAGTCTGCCTCATCTTCATCTGCTTTTCACAGCTCTACCTTATGCATCCATATGCTTCAACAGCAAGCAGAGCATTTCTTTGCTCTTGACTCCAATGCCCAGTTACAAAGAAAGAGATCCAGAGATGATATTGGGCTGGAGCCTTGGGTTTGGAGACAAAATCGTCCAAGAATTTACCTGCACCACTTTATATCTAAAGTATACGTGAAATAGTGATTTTTATTTTTTTTTTCAGAGGTTTGTATCTTGGCCAGATTTGGGTGAGAGGGAAAACTGAGAACTGATCCCATTGTAAATCAAACCCTCCTACTGAGCTTCAACTCCTGCTCAAAAATGAGACACTGCAATTTGGGCTAAATATCTCCAAGATTTCTGACTTAAAGAAATTAAATTGGTTTGTGTCAGACTTTTTCCAGATTTGCTGGATCAGATTTGCTGAAGTTTGCAAAGCCACCTAACTCTGAAATAGGCAGTATAATATGTAATCCACTTGGATTCAAGATTATTTGACAAGGTAGAAGCAACTAAAAACAAGACTTGAGAATAGAAATTTTTAGCAACTCTAACTCTACATGACTGTGCAACTTTAAATGTCCTTCTCCTCCAGGAGTCTAGAGACACAGAGAAAAGGTAAGCCTTGATGAAAGATAAGTTAGTACTAGTTAGTATTTGTCTTCATATTTAGTAACATACAAAATTAGAGACTAAACAAGCTTTATCTGCATGAAGTGCCAGAAAAATGTCATGCTGTTGGCCCTGTTGTCATTTTGATCCCCTCCTAAATACCCAGTTCAAACTTCTGAAAGGCAAAAAATGCAAGGTTGAGTTGTAAGTTGAAGGAAGACCTTTCACAGTCATGTATAGTAGCTCAGGAATCCCTTTCTCAATTGGCTAGAAAAGTAGGTCTCTATGTTACCCCATATCATACTGCAGAACATGGCATTTCCATGTAATTTGGGCCTGTCTTGAGTGTTAGTTTGCCCTTAATTAGAAAGGGGTTATGGCCTCAAAGCAAAGCTGACATTTGCTCTCATTTGCTGATGGTAATTACGTGCTTACCTAGTACCCAATACAGGAGAGCCCCAAGCTTTCCCCTTAGAGTGTTACAATATGAATCGACAATATTATTTCTCTATTACCAGCATGGCTTTTCCCCAGCACTTTCTTTCCATCTCCACACTTCACAGAAGCTGGTGTCATTGCTTCTACTTCAGTAAGAGCAGTACCTGCAGTATCTGACTTCTGTTCCATCCTGACCCTAATGCTGCAGGCTGCCCTTTCCATCCCAGCCCTCCTTCACACGTGTGGACCCAGGTATTTGTCTCTGAACAAGAGTGAGAACTCTGTTCTTCACTGAGTATCTTTTTGTCCTTTTCAGAGGCACTTGAGACGGTAGCTTATGTAGATTTGGGAATCTATTCTATCCAGCCAACTATGGTAAAGGAGAAAAAAACTGACCCCTCTGGCTTTGGGATCTGCTAGAATTTGTTTCAGGTCTTCATGGAAACCTTCCTCCTTGCAGGTTGCAAGTTGCTGGACTACCCCCAAACACATGTACCAAAGCTGGCTCTGAACCCTTCTACTCAGTACTGCCCCCGGGCAAGGTGGCTTCATCCCATCACCCTCATCCACAGCCACGTGCACTTCCTCCAGTTGCCATCACAGCCTCTGCAGAAGACCCCAGCGCTGCAGAGCGCCCTTTTCCACCCCACTTTTATGACTTCATCTTTGCAGATCTCACTATCATACGCTGGGGTTTTGCTATTTTCTAAGAACAAACCCCCAGCAAACACCCACCTTCAAATAGCCAAGCAGCAGCAGCAGCAGCAGCTACCGATCGCCTCTTGCAGACACCCGTGGAGTTATAAAACTCACACAGCGTGACTGTAATAACTGTACAGCAGATTAGCCAGACCTTCCACTGCACAAAATTTTAACACACTGAGCCCAACTGCATCTTTAGTCATTTACCAGAAAGAATGACACAAACTTCAAAAAGAAAATAGAGCTGCCCTTTTCAATAACTCAGAAGAAGATATGCTCTTTCAAGACTCCATAAATATATCTTCTTCCATTATGTAAAATTAATTTCCGTATCAGACTAAGCCAAAGAATTATTAGGATGAAAGGTTGCTTAAAATGGTCTGTGTTACTGATTTTATCAGTTACTACTTACAGCTTTAAAAAGTCAATGCCACCTAATAGGGTCCATATTTTATCTGCTGAGGAATCTAATACTCTCAGAAAAAAAAAAAAAAAAAAAAAAAAAAAAAAAAAAAAAGCAGTATCAGACTGCATGGTCAGTCTAACTTGGAAGAGAAAATACAATTCTGAGAAATCTAATCATGCACAATAGGAGAAAGAAAATAGAGAAACCCAGCCGATACGTTGCATATGCACATGGAAGGAGAGAAAAAAAATTATGATGATGAATAGGGAGAACATCTTACAAATAATGCAGATGCCAGCATAAAGTATTCTTTGTTTCTGGAGTTGGTAATGAAAGATAAGAAGATTGCTGCAATATCACACCAATGCCATGAGTGCATTGTATTTACCATGTAAATTAAAATTCTGACAACAACCCCAAGTGCAGAGTGGTGTGTCTGTATGCAGAACGTATTAGTTTCTGAAATCAAGGAGTGCAGCGGTGAATGTCTCTTTATAACATCTCTTTCTCCCACAATTTATGCAATGTACTACCACCCATTTACCCTACAGTAGCAACCAGATGCCCTGAGTTGGGGTCCCACTGTGTGAGAAGCTGCAGTTTCAGGTGACAAAGGCTGTGGCTGCTCCCAGTGGGTACCGAAAGGTGGATGAAGGTCAGGGAGAGGCAAGCAGTGCCTCAGCAGTGGGTGAATCCTGAAAAAGAGACCAGTAAGCCTCTTCTTCATTTAAACATACTCATAAATGCCTGGCATGAGTAAACCTAACTAGATTAATCTAGTGGCAAACAAAATGTCTCTCCGAGGGATAATCTCACCTCCCATTATACAGCAATTTTGTCAGAGCTTGCTTACTCCCTCACCTTCTCGAAGGCAAGACCATGCGTACTTCCATCAGCAGTATCAAGTTGCATTAAAAAGCATAAAGAGGCCTTAACACCTCCTTCCAAAAGGAATACAACTACAACACATCAGGCCTTCACTTGAGGAAAGACAGAACATGCTTTTGCAGGAAGCGAGCTCAGCACTGGGCACCAAGCTGTGCTAGCTCCTGGCTCTCACCTGTTGTTGCAGGTTGTCTCCTTTGGTGTGGACAGGGACATCTGAGGCCTTTCTCCACCCTTGCAAAGCACTACATCTTGTCAACACCAAGAGACAAGGCATGTGTAATCTGGCCAGCCCTGCCCCTGTCCTGGCAGATGTCCCCTCCCTGCCACCGGCTGCATGGGGCTGGGAGAACTCTGCACAGGGATGTGTTTCTGGCAGTCCTCCTGCCACAGCTGGCAAAAGGATCCCACTCATTCCCTGTGTGCATTTACACACCCAAGGCATCTGAAATAATCCCTGCCTGGCCAGGGCAGATCCCAAGGGAAGGGCCCGGTGGTGCTTTCTGAGTTGCTTCAAGCCACCCTGACAGGCAACACCTGGGCAGGAGTCTGGTCCTTGCCTCTCATTTTATCCTGTGCCTTTACATGCTGCTGCTCTGCATTAAGAGACTTTTTCATTTTTTTTTCTCCTCCTCATTTCATATTTTAAAGAATCAGCTTTGCTAGTGTTCTGGCTGCCCCAAGAACACTGCAAAAGCTGAAGGCAACACTACCAGTGTAAGCCTTGTTTTGTAGCTGATACCCCCATTACAGGTATTGCTTAAGCAAGTTTCGTACATGAGATTTCAGCTTCTAACATCTTCCTATTAAAACATAGTTCTTTTCATATTTTCTTTCCTAAAAAGTTTTTTTTTAGTTTTGGTTTTTTTTATTATTTATTTATTTTTACATTTTTAATCAGCTTCTTAAGATTAGCTCCATCTCCTTGGTCTGAACCATCCACAACAATACCGCAGTCAAAAAAAAGTCTGCTTGATTGTACAAGATCCCTGATTTGAAGTGAGAGCATCTACTCTCAAATACTGTCTCAAATCAGCAACTGAGATACTATCTCCCCAACCAGGCAGTCTGCTACAATTTGCTTTAAAAAGCTACATTTGATGAAAGCAAGTCAGCTGACTCCCCAAAACTTTTAAATGTCATTATCTATGTATGCGTCTTATGATCAAATCTCATGTGTGCCTGATCCAAATGCTTGCTGAGGCGCTTTGTTATCCTAACTTAAATCTAGTTAGGAATGTTATTCACAATTGTTATTTTAATAGGAGCCCACTCCTGAAGTGCCCTTGTGATCAGAACTCCTGTTCAGAGGGTGAATTTCATGGTCTTGCCGAATTAGGCCTTACATTATCACAATTATGTGCAGAAATTACATGACCTTGTTTTATATTTCCCTGACATAAAATTGTGTGTTTCCTATTAGTTCCTGATTTTTTGTCTGATAGCACAATGATAATTTCTTCCTGAACACTGAGTATAATGTACTTGGCAATTTCAGCCTCAGAAAAGAAGCAATTATTTTGCTTACAATGCTTTATGAATTAAGTTCACGAAGGTCTAGACAGAGATGTCAGCTATTCTCTATACAATCTGATATTTGCATGTTAATTGAATCCTCCTCCGAGAAGGCCACCCTGTTTAGCTCATCAGAGAAGCAAGAAAGCCAATTCATACCTCAGAAGGGGTAGATGAAGAAGAGAGGCCATTACTAATGAGCAATTACTGCATTTCTTTTATGGTAAGAGTTAAAACACACACATAAGAAAGACACAATCCATGGTTGCTCTTAATCAGCCTCCTTTGCAGTTAATGGGGCTGCATGAATTTGTGCTGGGTGAGACTCAGACTGATGCCAAAAGAGTCCAGGAGGAGTTTTTGAGAAGTTCTCAGTGCTGAATCTCACCTGGAGGAAACTGTGGCACCTGATGGCTGTCCGCACATCCCTACTGAGTCCCTGAAAACAAAAACTTACGCGAGCTCAAGGTAGCAGAGACGTTGTCCAGAAAGGAATCCCTGACTCCTTCCCAATCAGGAGACCTCTGTTATCAATGCTAAGGTCTACCTGGAACAGCTGCTAAATCGCATTAAGGCTTTAGCCAGAATATATTACTCAAGTCATCCTACCGTTCCCTTTGATTTTAACCTATTGCTCTAGATAGGTATCATGTGTGACTCTCTAGGTGTGATACCTTGTTTACAGACTGAGAAGTTAGATTATGAGATTATTTTGATTTCATCAGCCAGGCAGAATTGTCCACTGAACTGCTGGATGACTGGATGGAGGATGCTGAAGTATATGTAGAGCAACAGCTCTATCCTAAAGAGCGAGTCAGCTTGCAATTGACCACTTGCAATTTTCACCAGTTTCTGCAAGTTCTGCCAACTTCAAATAGAAACAAATTAATTTTAATTATACTTTGCATAGTTTACTTGAACTAAAAAATCCCATTCTTACTGCCTAGCATTCACCCGGATACAATATTTTGTCACTTAAAAGATGGATATCCACACAGTACTTTCTGACTCCTGGGGGACAGACTGCATTTGTATATCTGGATTGGCAATTTTTACTGTTACTTGTAATTTCCTGTTTTTAAATGTGAGTTAAAGATTTGTTATTTATTTGTGACTTCTTTTCTTGGATAATTTGGGTCAAGTTGTATTTAGCTAAAAATATAGATACAAAGCACAAAAGCAACTTTGAAAAGAGCAATTATTTTAATTGTATAGTCTTTGAATCCTTAATGAAATGTGACTGCTATTGAAAAGGTTTCTCATTTATTAACATCCACATTTTCTATGGCAAGTGAATCGAAGTGGTCATAAGTCTGCAAGGTCTTTTAAGACATCAAAACCAGTAGAGCTGGTCTCTTCACAGCCCACTTCTGCTTCTACGTTAGTGCAGAAAAATCACACCTTGCTTTTCCTATTTTGAAACAGTTTTTCAGCTTTCAATTAACTTGTCTTTGAGCTGAAAGAGATGAACACGCTGAAACAAAATCTCCTCTGAATTCCTGCTGAGATGAAATAGCTGTAAAACTGTCTTATTATTTTGACAAAAAAACTTGGTTTAGATGCTTGTCTGGTGACTTATGAGCTTAATGTTACTTCTTTTTCAAATGTTGGAAGTAAGTAATGTCATTCTTAACTATATTTCTGTTACATCAACTTAAATTCACAGATAATATAGTAAGTTCTGGCCTTGTCATGATTTCCTGTCTTGAAATAGATCATCTGTTTCATTATGGTGTTTTTATTTTAACTTCATTTCCTACCAAAATCTGCTTTTAAAAAGTACCTTCTTTTTTTTTGAAAAACAATGTAGTTTTCTATAACGGCAAATTAAATTCACTGTGGGTAAATAAACATAAGAACAGTTCTTGCTTTACTTCCATGATTGTGTTTTCTGAACAAGCCATTAGCACTCAGGAAAAAGATCCTGAAGTTATAACAGATGTAATGAGCTGTAAAGAGCTTGAATAATGACATGAAAAAAAGTTGTTGATGACACAGAGTTATTTGGAACAAATCTGAAGATGAACAAAGAATTTCAGAAGGACCTCACTGGGAAGCAACTGGAAAGCAAGCTGGTAGTTAGTTTATGGTTAATGAATGGGCTAGTTTTTGAAAAATTCAACACAGTAGCTGTTAAAAGTAGGAATATAAAAACAAGCAGAAAAGTAAAGTAAAGAATTTATTCTTGTGGGGCTGAGACCATGCAGGGAACATCCACCTCTGGTGTGTGGCATGTGGGTGACATCATAGCAGCATCAACTGGAGCTGGGAGAGACAGAGAAGGGCAATGAAGGCTCAACACACTGATTGTCTTCAGGTCTGTAGAGACAACAGATCAAGGGCATCACAGAGAGCCATAAAGTCTAAGTGGGACGGGCGGGGGGAAGTGAGGGGGTGAAGTAGGATGATTGTTTCTTAACCTGTCTCCAACCAGTTTTGTTTAATGCTCCTCAACTGGACAAAATGGTGAATATGAAGAAAATACCTGGTTATGAAACATCTCAGAGTTCTTTGCCACAGGTCACAAAAAGCTTGTAGGTGCAAAAACTGGAGTTACACAAATCTGGAGGAGGAAGGGAGCCCAGTGAAGAGTATCAACGTGTAGAAATACCACCTGCGGCTGGCTCTCAACAGGTTGGAGATGCAGAAGGAAAGAAGGTGTGAACATGTTGACACATGCTCACTCTGTTCCTTCACTCTTCTCTAACTCTGAAAATTACCATGTTTCTGGGAAGTACTGGATTGTCACCTATGCAGGATTATGCAATTAAGAAATTCCTCGTGCCTAAAAAACATAACCAATAATGTGCTAATAGTTGTTACGTTAAATCCATTCCCTAAGCATGATACCAGTATCATGCAGACACAGGTAACATCTCCAAAATTAAACAATAAGTTCTTATCATGGAGAAACAAGCAAGCTTTAGTGTCATTTCTATTTAACATGTTTAATTCCAGTATTGCAAATAACAAAACTTATGAAGGTGCTTAATCATTTGGAATTGCTAAATGATAACAGAAAGCAATCAGAAAACTCAATCTATTAGCCTGATTACTACAATAGCAATAAAAGAATCATTTATCAAAATAAATCATGAAAGATTCAAGCATCCTTGACCATCCCCTGACTCCATCTCACAAAACACATTTCAGTATCTCTAAGGATCAGAATATAACCCTGACACTCAGCATCCAAATGGGACTCCCACAACTTGACTGGAACTCTATTCACGTAAGTTATTTAAATTTCCAATTGACAGCAACTTAGAAAGAACATAAACCAACAGAAACCTAACACTGCCTTTCACCCGCCTGGGTGTTCACAGCAAGTGAATGGGCAGGAGTGTGTAAGAAGAGAATTAACCATAGGAGTATAACTCAGCAAAATTACCACTTTTTTTCATCTTACTAAAAGAGCTGTTTCTATGCCTTATCGTGGCAAGCTCTGGGACACTTCTGCATAAGGATTCGTAGAGGAGTAAGTGCAGCTGGAGGCACAACCGGATCCTTTCAAAATCTAGGACCTGTTATTTTTAAAGAATGTTATCATCTAGTCCCAGATTGAGGAAAAGTGTCTTCATTCACCCTCTCAGGATAGCATGACAAGTCGCAGAGCTTGCCATCTTCAGATGCAGTGGCTGGGCAGTGGAGGAGAGCTCAGAAGCCTGCCAAAGCCTGTGGCTGGCTGCTGGGTACAAGAAGAGGGCACGATGAGAAGACACAAGCTAAAGATGGCAAGTAGAGAGGATAAGGGACAAAATGGAATGACTCAGTCTTTCCATCTTATTTTTTCTGGCTTGTCATATCATTACAACATTAACAGCTATGCCAGGCTCAAATTTAGCCCTTTGTTTCACCAATTCTCCAGCACTCTGTGAAGAGAGGCAGAGCCATCTCTCCTCCACCCTTTTTGTGCCAGCGCATCGCCCCACATTGCCAGTGCATTCGGTCATGGTCCAACTTCACATCTCACTTTCTTTAAAAGTCATGCTAAGAGCATCCTCCGGAAGCAAAACTAGTGTTTATCCACCGTATTTCAAGAGCCAAAAGGTTCCCGATTTAAATCTCCCCGAGTATTTCCTTTCCCACAAAATTAGTGTTTTGCTGTCATGGAGACAGACAACCGAGTGCTGATCTCTGCACTTTGGTCTGAAATACAAGAAGCAGTTGCCTGAAACCAATTCAGATGAACTAGAGTGTCCACCACTGGAAGCAGTTCAGCTGCTAATAATTTGGTAGTTGACAGAGGGGAGATGTAAAAAAAGAAAACATTTCCTCCCCCTGCTTTGCCACCACCTTGCTTTCCTGGAGTTTTGAGAGTTTCTTGATAATACAAAACATGAATCTTTCTTCCTGCAAATTCAAACTTCTAATTTCTTCTCCTATCCACCAAAGGCACAAAGAACTGATTTTGCCTTTCATCTCTGCCTCTTCCAGCAGCCTCACACTGGGATCACTGTGAGCCTGCTGCCTCTCTCAGCCCTCCTGCAGATGGGGGCTGCCACCCACCCTCATGTTTCCTAACTTCCCCCACACGTCAGCACCTTGCATTTGCCATCACTGACTCACCTCCCACAGTCTTAGTCCATTTTTTAAAGATTATTTTAGATTCTCACCCTGCCCACTGAGGCACTCGCAGATACTCCTGGTTTCATGTCGTCTGCAGATTAACAAGCTCAGACCAGCTTGGTCCCTCATTAGGGTAGTAATGGAAGAACACAGAGCAAAACCGCATCCAGGATGGATGCAGCAATGTCCAAAGGCAACTCATTTTGGCAACTCATTTTGAAGTGAACCGTTACCACACTTCATACACTGTTACCGACTAGCCTTACACGTGTGTCATGGTAGGTTCAGCTAGACTGTGTTTCTTTTCCTGATCAGATGGAGCATTCACAAGTAATATCCGAAGCCTGAGAGCAGTATTTCTGATACCTGTTTCTCTCTTGAGCACATTGGCTTCTACCTAACTATAAAGAGAAAATTCCTGGGAATTTAAAAGATGAGGTTGTATCTGCTGCTACCTGTTCTTACCTGGCTCTTCCAGGTGCTTTCCAACAGTCTATTGTTCCATGTGGTTTTGGGTAGGAGGTGGTACCTTCAGCTGACTCATCTGCTAATCTTTTCTCCCACTTTCTCTTCCGTATACCTACATGCCCCTGGATTTCTAAGTACCTCACCCATCCTTCATGGTCTTCACATCTGCTCATCTTCAAAGGTGGAAGCAAGGATGAACTCTTAGCTTCAGGAACTACCCTTGAATGTCTTATTTTCCTATTCTGAGTTGAAAGCTTCAGCTGTTGATAGGAATTTTGCTTGTGATGAAGCACAGGCAGAAAGGCAGGGACCCCTGGGGAAGTAAGGAAGTGTGAGTGAGCTGGAAGTATGAGTGACCTCCCAAGGAGGGCAGGAGAGGGATGCTGGTGGCATGCTCAGTCCCAGAGCAGAAGCCAAGCAGCTGAAGGACACCTCTGAAAGCCGCAGCTCAGCCAAAATGAGGAGGAATCTCCCAGGCAGCCCAGGATGGAGCAGTTCAGAGCAGTCTTTGCATGAAACAGCAGAACCATAACAGCTACAGCAGTTTTGCCCAGACATCCCTAGAGAGGTCCCGCCACCTGTGGGACTGTGCCTGGAGACCTGACCCAAACATGCAGGCAGATAACCCCAGCTCTGGGAAACCTCCTCCTGGCTCCAAACCAAGCTGATACCTCCCCATAATTTCTTAGTTAAGTGGAAGCGAAGTTGTATGAAAGAAACCATCAGCCCAAACCCTTAACTAGACAAGGGTTGCTTGTCCCCCGAGAACGCTGTGCGCGTACTCCTAGTGAAAACAGACGCCGTTTACATCATCATTAAAAACTGCCAACAAACCCGAGGAGTGAAAAAAACAAGCAACAAAAATCTGAGTAGAGGCAATGCTTTTCTGAGGATTGTTTTGTTGAAAATGCTGATGATGCTGCAACAAGATCAGCGTCTTTCCTGTTGCGAGTGAAACATTCCCACCTTTGAGAGAATGTCAAGCAGCCACGATCAACCCCACCACCAGCTGTGGCTGGGAATGGATGTTTAGTAACCCATCTTCAAACCTGGCTGAAAACCAGCATGGGGTGTGGTGGGGCCAGTGGATTTGACTGTTCTTCATCTTAGAGAATCGGACTCCCACTGGCAGCGAATTTGATAGATTGTCAACAAAAGTGGAGTCAGTCCAGTGAATGATGCTCTCTGCATCTCATTTGAATTCCAAAAAACTTGCATTTTCCCGGTAATGACAGTCAGCAATAGCAGGGTAGCTCTGAAGTATTGAGTGATTAGAAATAACATTCACAAAATACCTTTCATTCAAAAGAACCATTATAAATAAAATTACCAGGAATTTACAGCCTAGCTTATAGCACTGCATTCTAGCTCTGCTCCCCATTTTAAAGTCCCAATGAAGTTGTGAAAGCAGATAGTGATTCTCAACTCTTATTTACTACTTCTGTGCCAGAATTTCACTAATAATTAATAGTATTTCTGTAGCCATGTTCTATTATACAAATTATTTCAGATACACAGAATTAGCTCTTTGGGGAGCACACTTACTAGCTTTGGCAAATAAGAGGCAAAGGATCCACATCTCATAAACAGAGAAGATCTAGATCCAAGTGTTTCAGTCACACTGAAGCTAACCATAAATAAGTAACTTCAAAGTGGAGTCAGGCTCCTGAATTTATCTTTATTGACATGGACCTACCTGACTTGGAAAAAAAGTCTATGGCAAAGGTAGGAACTGATGCCTCTGATTTCAGTCCAAAGTCTTAAGGACTTGATAGCACAAGCCCACATTGCAAGAGTTACTTGACGCTTATTTTGTCAGAAAAGTTTAATCTTTCCATCCTGGGGTACAAACTCCAGACTTGGTCCCTGAGAGTCTCATCTGTTGCTGCAGCAACCAAACTCAGGGTCTTTAACCATGTCATAGAAGTAGGAGGGATATCCAGGAGCCGCCCCATATGGACCTTCCATTCAAAAGGCAGTGCTAGGGATCAAACCAACACAGCCTGGCTTTCTAAATCACACAAGGAAACCGTTGCTTATTGAGAGAATAAGGATATGGAAAATATTTAACTTGCTTCCACTGCAAATATTCATACATCTCAAGCCCAACCTAAGGAGAAGTCCTGCCACCTTGCAGGGATGGTGAATAGGTAGCAACACAGAGTGGGAAAAGGGTGCAAGCGCGGAGAAGCTGGGGTAGGAAGTAGAGTCACCTCCAGGGAGGCACAAGACCTGGGGAGCCTTGGGAAGGTCATTGGGAATTTTAGTAGGCAGCATCACAGGACCACCACTGAAGGACTCTTGAGAGACACAAGAAAAGCCATTGAAACTCTTGCCAGAACTGGCAGTGCTTTATTTGGAGCACTGTACCTATGAATAGCACTGTATATATGAATAGCAGTTTATATGAATAGATGTGACCAGTGTTTAATCGTATTGGGAAAAACTGAGGTAGAATTCATGCAATTTTCATTAATTTAAGGATCTTCAGTCTCTCATTATACAAATGTATATGGTTTTAAATCATCCACTGTGAATAAAACTGTTTCATCCAAATTAAAAAAAAAAAAATCCTGAAAACTTTCCATAGTTTGTTATATGGGAACTTGCCTATTTTATGATGCAGGCTTTATTTTGGCAAGTGCTGAATTCAACAGTTGTGCTGACGTAGAAACCATAACCAGCTTAATCTTCCTGTCAGTCTGGGTATCTTTGATACAGCATGTCTACATTAAAAAGACTGTTATTATATTTTGTCTCTTGACTTAATTAAAGCCTCTTTTATGAGATGCTGTATTTGTAACTACTTTCCCCTTCCTAAAATGAGCCATCTTGTCTGGTACAGTAATTATAACAACATCATTGAATCTGTATTCACAGCCTGTTTTTAAAATAGTTCCCATTTCTGAGTAAAGACTAAAGATGTTTGTGGGTAGAGATGCTAATAAGATAGGTCTTGGTTACGTTCAGCCAGAGACACATGGATCACACAGCATACCCTTTAACAGGAATAAAATTTTAAGCCACCAAAGGATGACACCCTCAAACTTTGCATTAGAAGGACATTGCCCTCAGTCCTGCCAAATTGCCACCGTCCCAAGAAGCACAACAGGATACAACCAACTGCTTTTTTCCCAGCTGGAAGCTATAGTTAAAATCAGCCAATTCAAGCTAGGAACAGGACCTTGGTGGGGCCCTCCAGAGCCCAGTGCTGGTTCCAGCTCTGCAGCTGACTGATAGCATGACCGCAAGTGACTCACTTCATCTCCTTGTGCAAGAGTTTCCTCTGCAATATTTGCCTCATATTCCATTACATGAGGGAACTGAAGCCAGCAGATCATCTTTTGAGTAGTGATGACAAAGTCACCCGCATAAAGTAGAGCTGAACTCCGTCAGCAGTTTTTTCTAGGTAAGACTGGATGACAAAGAACGTCAATGCTCTAAAATGGCAACAAGTGCACAACTATTATAAGCCAGACTAGCTGTCCTCACTTTGATAGCATGGCCAAAGATTTGCCACTCCTGTTTCTTCACAGGACTTCTTCATTCAGCCTTCTCTTCAGCTGCTGTTGTTACTTTCTCAGGAGCAGGAGGACAAGGACATAAGTTCCTAGCATTTGTTAACTCACTAGCAGGAAATCAGGGCAGAAGGGATCATTTGGCTTACCAGTTTCAGCTCTGGCAATTGCAGGCAGCTGTACCGTGTCATAAATGCTTATCCCAGACCTGTCAGTGGGACTTCTACTCCCTCTTATCCCATCACTCCCTGTCAGCTGCTTGCGCCACAGACCAAGAAAGCTTTACCTATGATTAAAAAAAGAGAACTTCAGGTACAGAAGGTGAAAGGCCATAGGAAATGCGGTAAAAACAGAAAAAAAAAATAAGAGAGGAAAGCTCGGTGGCAGTGCCTGTCATCTCAGTATAACAGCAAATTCATTAGGAAAAAGTGCAGAGCAGGCAGAAGATACTTTTTCATCGCAGCTTTTTTCTTGATTTTAGCAACTGGAAATCGTTGTTAATCCTTGAAATCTGAATCTTGCTCTCTAGAGCTCACATATTTCTGTCCACTTTCCTCTCTTGCACCCATCCGAACATCATTAATGGCTGATCATTACCATCATGCCAAAGTCTAATCCGAGCTTTTGCTGTTCTCCAAGTCAAAGGACTTGCTTGATAAATAACAGTGTATGCACACACACACACACACACATATATATATATATAACTTTAAATCTCTCCTCTGCTTTTTGTTAGCATTACCCCCAGCCCCTTCCCTTCTGCTGACTACTTTAATAACTGAAGCTATGTTTCACATGAGAAACAGAAAACAGATGAAGATGTAGTGACACCACTGTAATAACATGAGACTAATTATCTGGAATTCAGATACCTGTTCCTAACAGATGACTCATGCTAAGAACTCCAGGGAAAGGATGGAAAAGCTCAAGCGTGTGGTGATCAAGGATGCTGGGAGATTTATTGCTTGGAGAATGTTTAACGACGAATTTTTACATGCTATATGAAATGAGATTCTGAACAAAATAACCTCCTGTCCCATGGACAGACCTAACCCACCACGTGCCATTTCAGCAGACAGTAGATTCAGTATTTGCCCTCTTTCCCATTCCCTCTCTTTGCACTCCAGTTCTTTGCAAACTCTAAAAGTTACATGTTTTTGCAAAGTCTGTTTTAATCCAAGTTACTTTCAGAAGACAGGCAGACACCCCTAGCACAAAATCCTTTGGGATTATGCCTTAAGGAAGACAAGAAAGCTGCCACTTTGGGTTGGTTTTTTAATTTTTTATTTTATTTTTATTTGACATAGCTGTGTTATCAGTGTGTATCCTGCTCTTGATCATCCCAGTCAGTTTCTATCAGTGCTTTATTAATCACTCTGCAGTAAGCAGCTACTGGGGAAGCTGAGTGTTTCTGCCTGTGCTGAGAGCTGCTGCTATCCAATCCCTCATGCTGCATATTGCGTCTGACTCTCTTCATCACTGACATGTTTTGGGAAGAATTTCCACTAAAAACAAAAGAAAAGAAAAAAAAAAAACAACCCAGAAACCCTTGACTTTGTAATATTGCTGAACTAAAATTAGAACTTTAAAATTTAAGCTTTGTTAGTTCTTGTTAATGAGAAGGCATCCGAGTTAAATTCCTGAAATACATAAGAAAAGACAAGGCTGTTTTCTGGCACCATTTGAAGCAACAGTAATGCAAGAACTACTGATTGGGTAAGATTTCTGCATTGTCAAAAATTCAACCTAAACCCCAAATATCTCAGTTCTTACATAGAGCTTGTAACAATAGTGCTTGAATTCCTGCCAAACATTCTGGGGACGTTTTATGGCTTGGAAATTGAGGGACAGAAACCAATTAATTTGCCCAAGCTTAAAAAAAGCCTGTGACAGAGCCAAGAACTGATTTGAGATTGGAGTCTCAACATGCTGCCTAATTGCTGGCCTATCTTTCCCCCTCAGGCCCTGGCTTTCTGTAGCTTTATGCTATTTCCTCACTAACCCATCTCTAAGGCGCTTTTCTTCCCTCATTCCCATCAGATAATTTATGACGCTTTCAAATTTTTACTGCTAGAAGTCAAGGAACACCATCCCTGGACCTCACAAATTTAGTGCCTGAATTTGTTTCAGGAATAATAATAACATGGTGTTGTATGCATTTGCAGAACTAAGATATTTCTGCCATCTATTTCTTTGAAGCTTTTATTGCTCTTTCACCCAGAATTTATTCACTGTGGCAGCAAAGGAAGAAAATGCTTTCCTTCTTATTTGACTTTGTATAAGAAAGCAAGAAACCAAACAATTACAGTAAGGTAAGTAGACCCTGGTCAAACTACATCTACACCTGCAGTCTAAAAAGTACAGGGACTAATTAAATCAACCTTGGTTTTCTAAGCCTATTCTGTGCCTCTGGAAATGCTTCATTTGTTATGAAGGGAGAAAAGAAAATGGAAATAGAAAAGAACAGGAAAACTTGTCCCTATAGCAAGCTTAAACTTCTTCTAACAAAAAGAATAATACTTTTAGCTTTTACATCCTCTTCTCATTTCCACACAAGCAAACTTTTGGGGTTATGAGAGGTTAAAGATTCTGCAATGGCAGTTCAAAATTCTCCAGCTGTAAAAATGTTGGAGAATGATGATTTTCCTTTAAAACTGAAGTGGCAGATTGTGAAGACTGGGGATTTATTCCTCACAAGCACTTTAAAGATAGAGAAGGGTTCTATGCTTCTTTCCAATGTCACTGCTTTCTAAATCAATATTTGGAGCATTTGGGGCTTTTTACACAGAACTTATATTAACAGCATTTTTGAGTTTCCAGTGCTGGTTTCTTATCACCCAAAACTTCATTTACTGACCTTTGGCCTAGCTCTCCAAGGAGTATATGGTGAAAGCCCTGTGGTTTCTCCAAAAAGTTCATATTGCAGAAAAGAGAATGTTTTGTTCCCAGGTTCTTTGAGTGTGGGTGACAGACTGTCAGTATAAAGCGGTCTTCATAAATGTGTGAATGGTTGTTCATCCAGGTTTGCACTTTACTATAAATTATCATTCACAGGCAATTCCAATGGGCTCGTATAAATGAAGCGCAAGGAGGTCTTACACAGTCCAAGTCCTTCATTTCTTGCTGTTGAACATTATTAAATTCTATAGGAAAGGAGGCTTGCATGAAGGGATTTGTTATTAAAGCTGCAGCTGTGCTGATAGTTAGGGAAAATTTGAGGTCCAAACTCTCTGCAATGCAAAATTCAGCCTCTAAGACAAATACAGGTCAACAGCAGGAGCTCCTGGGTATCTGCATCCAAGGTTGCCTCATGTCTGGTTTTGCCTTCAAGGTCTTCCCTTTCAGTGGTTGCCTTGGGACCTTCTTCTGCAGCATGGCCAGCAGCAATGCCCTTGCTCAGGGCGCCCACGGCATCACGTTTCTCTCTGCTAGGCAGAAACAAAAAACAATCTGAGCAAGAGGCAGGCAAGCTTCATGCTGCTTCCCCAAGGGCTGTGCTTCAGGGGGAACAGGAGGCACAAACACCAGGAGGCAAGAGCCACGTTACTCATGTAGATTGCAAATTGTTAAGTAAATGAGGGAAGAACAGCTTCGGTTGAGGATGCAATGGAGAGATTGACACTATATAGAAAAGTCAGTGTAGACAAACCTTTCCTTTACAGATTAAAAAAACCCAAACACGTCTTTAGAAAGGATGTCCAGTTGCAAAGCAACTTATTCAGGTAACTAAGAGCACACATTAGGTGAGGAGCTCTACGGTGAACCCAGAATACTGAGATGAGGAAAAAAGAGACAAACAAAAGAGAAGCGTGAACTCTGTAAAATGGCTACATGTCTATATATGTAATTTCAGGAACATGGGAGAGAAGTTACATTTGACAAATGAGAAATAAACAAACCTTGTGCAGAAAAATAGTTGGGAAAGGTCTCACATCAGCCCACATTATCACGGAAGGTGCAATTTGCTGAATTCAATATAGGTAACATTAAAGACATTTTCTGATGTAAGAGAGTGAGCTAGTTTTCCAAAAACTGTGAGGTACACCCACAAACAACTGTTGACGTTAAAAAAAGCATTGTGTATATAAAATGCCATACTGAAAGTCTCAAGATTTCCATTCTAATGTTTTAGAGGATTTAACAAAGGGAAAATGAGTTAAAAAAAAAAAAAAGAAAAAAAAAGAAAAAAAGAAAAGAGCAGCACATTTTAGACCAAATCTTTTGACCCAGTTCTTCTCTAAGCACATTTAAATTGGATGTCTTCATCAGTTTCTCAAGTTTAGGCTGGTTACAAAAAACCTCCAGATTTCAACAGAAAATAAGTTACAGGAACTTCAGTGTAAATAAGAAAGAATTTGTCTTACCCACATAAATATGCACTTACCAGATTCAAGTGACACAGAGGGAAGGAAAGATCAATGCTTGCAAAAGCTGTTTTAATAATAAAAGAAAGTTCTCCAACAACTCCAAATAGTTGAGGAAGAAAATGTATTCATTTTCTGCAAAATCTATTTTCAGCCTGCAGTTACTGAATCAGAATCTAAATATCATGGAATTATCTTTAATTGGCTCAGCATTATTGGGCCTTTACCAGAACGCTAGCTGCTCACCCCTCAGCCACATCTCCACATACTGAAGATTTTTCATCTTCTTTGATGTGATCTTGCAACTAAGGAGGGTTGAAATGGCTGACATTTCAGTGTTGCCAGCTTGGATCATCACCGGGCTGCAACATTATCCCACTGTAGAAATAAAGGAATATTTCTAACAGTACTGCACTGTCAAAATTGGAACAAGGGTCACTTCAAGCCATGGACAGGGTTGGTATGATTTTCTATTATAATTTTAATTATTCTTCTACATCTCTTTTCCATGCTTCCCAGGCTTCAGTTGTCCTGTTCTTTAAGAACACTGATTGATTTCAAAAGGAGCTCAGATGACCTCCATAAGCATTCATATACAGAAATGCCAACTTAGATTTATAGAGGACTGCCAACCTATATTAAGTGCAGTCTATTTAAGGGTTGAAATTCTGCTGAAGATGTCAAAAAAAGGAGCTCTACTGGACAGGATGTGGTCCCAGAAGGGTTTAGTAACTACTTGGAAAGAGATATTCAGCAAAGGTAATGGAGTAAGTCCAAAATGGTGGTGTTCCTCATGGAGATTTTTTCTGGGTTTTGTTTCCCTTTCTTCCCCACCCCCATTATTAAATGGCTCAGGGAAGACCTTGCACAGGTTTTCAGCAAGTACCTTCCATGCACACCCAGTAGCATCTGGTCCACTGAATTGACAACCTGCATCTTGAACAGCTACTCGTCATGTTGTCGCTCGGCGCGGTGACCCAGCACATATGGCTGGTCAGGAGTTCAGAAGACACCCTTAGCGTGCAGAACAAGCCAAGATGCTTTAGGATGTATTGTGCTTGGCATGGAGAAATAAGGTAGCACCTTGGGTGCAAAAGTTGCTCTGTAATACTGCAGCATGTTGCCTCGTACGATGTGCTAACTCAGACACTGGAATATAATTTACTACAAAAAATATATTGAAGAAATATGCAAGTTTAGTTCAAATTTTCAGAAACCCCATTCATTCTGGTCAACTTCTACCTGGTGTCCCCCAATAACCTGTGAAAAAAATCCCCAGATTCCCAGGGAAGGACATAAGAACCACAGGACAACGGTGTAGAATGTGTGCACTAGGAGTAGGCAGTGCTTATCCCTGAGGCAAATCACTCCCTCTGTCAGCTCAGAGCAGCTGTTCTCTGCTGCTAGGCATCTTTTTGCTGCAGCAAAGCTGTGAGCTGTAGTGAACCCCACGATGGCAAACCACTGTGCCCGGGACAGCTGGTTCACCGCAAACCAGTGCAAGTGAGAGGTGAGTCTAACATGAACACTCAAAATCACCGAGAGAGTCTTAACTCTCTAAGGCTCTGCTTTATGTGCAAAATAAGCTTTTTATGTAGACGGATCTATTTCACCTAAGATGTAAGCAGATCTCTTCCTTCCCATCCATGGCCTCGCAAGACAGATTCCAGCCTCTGAGCTAACCTTTAGACTGTTCAACAAGGTTCCTGTTTTGCAGCAAACCCTGTACAGCCCCTTTGAACCTTGAGGAAAAGTCTGTCTTTCCCTTTCCTCTGAATCCAGCCAGGCACATTTTTTTCTCAGGAGTTTTCTGGTCTCTTTGTCTGCTGCCCAGCTCTCTGGGAGGCTATGTTGTAAACGTGCTTTCTCTGGGTGCAGGTGTGCAGTCCCCTTTTCCAAAACAGGGCCCCCATCTCATCCAGGATCAGCAATCAGCACAAGACAACCAGGGGAGCATTTCCCTCCCTGGTGCCTGTCTGTGCCCTGCTGAGAGCCCACAGGATGGAGCAGGAGAAGATGCAAAGCAGGCAGCTGCCTCATGTCCCCCTGCCTGGGGGCAAGCTCTCAGGAACAGTGAGCTGTCCCCTGCAGCTCTCCCTTCCTGCCATTTGACGGTGAATACAGTTTTTGGACATGTTTCTATGGGAACGTGGCTTAACGCAGCCACACTGCCTTCTCATCTCCTCCTAATAACTTCTGAACTGTTCGGCTCATCCCAGCCAGAAGTTGACAGAAGAAGAGAACTCAGAGATAATCAAGTTCCTCAAGCTTCATGAGAACAGGGGTTGAGTGAGTAACAGGGAGAGAAAGCATACTATAAGTTCCTTGACAAATGGAAAAGCTGTAGCCCAAGATGAGCCATTTTATGAGGTCCTCCTCTTCCTTAGGAAGAAAATATCCACTGGGCCAGTGGTCGACCAGCAGATAAATCCAGAGGAAAACAGGCCTCATCAATACCTGTGCACACAAAATTGTTTGTTCTTTCTTCTCTTCCAACAGGAAGCACTTAATGCTGGAAATCCTGAGGGATGAAAAATCAGTCTGATTGTCTTCATTTGCTGCTGCTGGACAGGGTTTCTTTTCTGCTTTTAATCCCTTCTTTTTCTCAATATTTTTATTTGAATTTTGGAATTCTACTTTCTATAACAATATAAGCATTTTCAAGCAAGCTTGCATACACACAGCCTGTCTTTTGCTCTAGTTGTATTACCAGAAAGTTAAAACTGGGAAGGTCTGGATAAAAATCTGTATGTTGTTCTTGTTCCAGTGTTGTGCTTCTGATTCCAGCTGAGTTGCGAGTTTTACCATAGAGTATAATGGGGTCAGAATGGCACTTCTGCTGCATAAGATCCACCAGCACTCACAGGTACTTCTTTGGAAATTACAGAATTTAATCCCAAATGAAATAAGTGTAGTTACAAGTTGCTAGAGAAATGTTTGACTTCACACAAAGGTTTCTAATTTTACCAACAAATAAGATCTTATTTTCAGGTGAGTGACCTATGTCATAAAAAAGATAGAAGGTAATAGTGAGGAGTTTTTTTAAACTGCCTTGTTCACCTGGGGGATGCTATGAAGGTATAAGGATAGGACATAAGTGGAATTTTCCCCTATGGCAACTTCTCAGCTGAAAGAACAACTGGAGCGTAACTGAACAAAGGCATAAAAGCTGCTCTAGGACCACTGAATACTCTGCCTGTCGTTTAAAATGGAAGATCTTTCCCATAATTAGGAAAGAAGGTTACCAGCCTGCCAAGTGAAAAAATTTGAGGCTTGACCCTATTGTGGACTCCTCTTGGGATGGCTAAAAGAGAACATCCAGAACATCAGACCCCTAGAAGTGGTCAGAGCCATGGAAACTGCAGCAGGGGCTGGTTGCAGCCCCCTCCATTGCCAGTCTTAGACATAAAGAATTGCCTTTGGCCTGCAAGAGCCAAAACTGATGGCTTGCGTTTGGCAGTGGTTCACTTTCTGGTTTTTGATTGCTATTTGCACCTAGTGAGCTTTTCTATGAAGACGCTGCTGATGAAGCTGCAGGTATGGTGCTCAGAGCAGCCTTAACAAGAGACTTTCCCAGTCCATGTGCCACCATTCATGTTCCTCTCCTCATTTGTGTCACGATTCTTTCTTGTCCTTCACCCTCTCAAGTAGCCATGTTAACTCCATTTGTCTATCTTGCTAAATATATATTTTATAAATATAAAGATTATGTTTACACATATATATGTATATGCTATATCTGCATCCCAGTCAGGGTGGGTTTTCATTCTTGCTTGCTGACAGCACTGGTAACAGTTTAGCAGGGACACACACCACGCACAACAAAAGCAAAGACCCCAAAGAGTTCCCCTGCATTTAATCATGGAAGACAAAACTCAGTCTTCCCTCATAAATTTTGCCATAATGCTATTACAGTGGATCACAAGTGTTAGTCTGCTCCTGGCATCCTCTTTCTCAGCCGAGTTTAGATATAGATGATTCATTCTTAAGAAATCAGCACAATGTGCAACAGTATATATGAAATGTAATTTTTTTTTTTTTTTTACCCTTAGACTTACTCATTTCTACAACATTAACAGAGAGGACTGTCTTATGATGGTCTCAGATCTGCTTTTTCTTACTAGCTCATTTAAATTGTCTCTTGGGTACCCTAACCTACTTTCTGAGCTGCCTTTCCTCATGGCACGCTTGCTTTGCAAGTTTTCCCTTTATAAAAAGGTTGAGTAGTTTGCTTTCAGCTACTTTGGTTTTTGTAATTTCCTTAAATACTACTACAATCGTTGAGATACACAATCTGTATCCCGCCTCACGTTACAACCTAAGCAAGAGGAGCAGTAAGCTGATCCAGAAATACAGGCATGTTAGAGTGCAAAATTGTCATTAGAAGGAGAGGAACTTGGTTCTCCTTCAGCAGCATAGCAATGTCTTCTACTCCATAAATTTTCCACAATGTTTACAATAGAGGAAAAATAAAGTAGTACATTTTGACTTGAGATTATGAAAGAATTTTTACATTGTTTTTATTTTGAAAATGGATGGAAACTTTTAAATAGTTCTAATACAGAAACAAACATCCTGTGGCAATAACATTTTTTTCTGGGTTGGTCGTCTTCCCTAGATTTTCATGACCATCTACTTGTTCTGTTTACCCTCTGATTCATAAAGCTCCAGTTTATTATGCTCTCATCTTTCCCCTCAACTGTGTTCTGCCCAGATCTTCCACCTTTGGCATCTACATACTTCCCCTTCTCTGGACAACAAAATCAAGTATTACACAGCTATTAACAAGGATTGGGTAGAAAAGGTTTCCCCTCCTAAAAGTCTCATCCCTTATGAGTCAGATTATCGGCAAATTGTCAGCTCTGCAACATATGAAGTAAGTAGAAGGCCTCTTTAGTTGAAGTTTAGTTGTTTAGCCGCTTTACTCAACCAAATTATCCCACTACAAGAATGAGATTTAAGTGCTGAGTAGCAAATGACATGCAAAAAACATAGTCTTTTTATCAACGACACTTTAGCAATTTTTACATTAAAGATACCACCAGCAGTAGAGTTTGTAGGGGTTTTTGCACTCTACACAAAGTGCAAGCATTCATAAACAGCTAACAGACAAAGCTCAAGATTTACCTCGCCCAAATTAAACTAGCTGACTAAACCAAGGTTATTGACAGGCAGCTAAAATTTGCCATTAAGGGTCCACCCATTGTTTGAAAGGTTTTGCCAGGACTGGGAATCTGAGGCAAATACAGCATTTCAGTGAGCTGGCATAAATGTGGGTGTGAAGCCTCTCTGCAGCTTCAGGCAGAGAAAAAAGTGGACTCTAGGGTGAAGATCAAGTAGAAAAGGGCAGGGAGGAGAGAGGGGACATCTGAGAAGTGAGGAGTGTGATGGGCTGGAAGGCAACTATGGCTCAGACAGCAGGCACAAAACTTCTCATGTCACAGAGACACTTGTGTATTTGGATTCTGTGGGGCAGCAGAAGTGTTAGGCATTTTGGGAACTATAGGGCAATCTGTTATTTCACAAGTTCAACTAGCTGGCCAGAATTGTACAGCACCTAGATCTGTGGCATCATCTATAGCCAGAGCTTAACAGAACTGGCACAAAATAAATACCACAGGTTTGGAGGTGTAATATTTCTTAGTCATGATGGATTTCAGGATTTACAAAGCAAAAATGTCAGTTAACTTAATGAGAGTGTTTTCTTGTCCAGAATTGAGTGACACTGAACCAGGACCTCCTGGACTTGGAATATTAGTTTTTAAGTGATCATGGACACAGAAGGCCATGGGGATGTCTCACCACTCCTGATTCTCACTGCAGAGAGGGTCTGAGAACAGGGAATTTTGTGCTGTAATAGGGAAAAGTTGATTTTTAAACTGTGCCAGCTGTGCCAGCTCCTCCAGACCTTGCATGAAGCCACTCCCTGGCTCAAGGACCAGACATGGCTCTCATCTGCCTGTTTCACAGTAAGCTGTGTATTTTGGCACCGATACACCAGATCTGCACCTGCTGGCAATTCCTTGCTGCAATGCACCCTCACAGAGGGCCTCCAAGGCCTTGTCTGAGGAGGTTTCAGCACCAAGACTGGAGGAGCATGTGATTTCTCCATTTCTGCAGCTCCATGGTCTAAGCTGCAGAAGACCTCTTCCCAGGAGCTGCTAACTAACCTACCTCAGACATTCAATGGGAACTAAACCTTCAAGAAATCCCAGCTCCCCTCTGACTGTTTTGTCTCCAGGTAAATGACAGTATGATTTCTTTGCTCTGCGTCTGTCCAGCTTATGATTTTCAGCAGCTCCAAAAAGCCCATTCTCTCACTGTAGCCTTTCTCAATCCCTTGAGGTTTCACCTGAGCTCTGCGTTTGGCAGATGCCTAAGAAATTGACTTATTTTTAATTTAGTGTCATCTGTAAGGAGATCTCACTTCAAATCTTCCAGCCAGAGTGTTCAGGAAGCAGTATATGCCTTAGAAATGAGCTCCAAGGAGGAAACCCAGTGCTATCTTTGAGGAAGTGAGACCAGTTGGGAAAGATGAACAAGTGTTCGTGCACTAAGGGAAAGGCAACCCAAGGAGAAGGCAGCAGGACCTCCAAATCTCCAGAGATTACTGCAGGAAAGAGATGACCGTCCAGCCAGGCAATGCAAGCTCTGCTTTGGTGGGGCGTATACGTAGCCTGGTCCAGGGGGAGAGTTCACAAGTCTCTCTCAAACACCTTTACAGCTCTGATGAGTTATGGTTGATTCTCCAGACTCATGATAAACACAGATTGGTGTGAGAACTGGTAGCTAACACATGGAGTTGACACTGGGAGCCCAGCCTTTCATTCATCTCCATCTGCAGCTTGAGATAAATGCTCCTTCCCTCATAGCAGAAGGGTCTCCCGGTCTCCCTTTGTTGGTGACCAGCTAAATTCTTTCCCTCCAACTCTGGGTTTAATCTCTAACACTCTGGCTGGAAGCCTACTCTGACACTTAAACAAATTTAAAAATCACATTAAGCTCTTTAAAAATACCCAGGCCTTCATTATCATGAAGTGGGGAGTTAATCAAAGGATGTTTTACATTTTCCAGGGAAGGAACTTCTGAAGCATTTCCACTTAGCTTGCTGGAATCTACGGAGCAAGTTAATTAATTTGTGGCCTGTGGAAGAATTCAAGCCCTTACTGTAAATTCTTAAAGACCTTTTAAAATGATTTAAATGTTACAAAAAGTACTGAGGCACCACCTCTGGAGACTGAAGATGCGTTCTTGTCTACGTAGGGGGTCAAGTTGCCTTATGTTTCTCAGCGTCACCAAACCAGCATGCCTCGGACCAGCTAACCTGGGGTGGGAAGTCAAGTGTTCGTCTTATGCTGGTTCATGATTCAACACACACTTGAACGCACCCCTTCTCACACACACACATTTGTCTTGATACTCAGCAAACTTCAGTAGAAGACAAACTTTGGACTTGAACTGCTGTGCTGAACTAGGTCCTTATACTTGGCTTCTCTGTGGAGAAGAGTAAATGTCAGCAGTTACAGCTGTGATTCTCTGCCTCTAAAATTGGAATGAGACTGGAATTAAACCAGAATGTCATCCACAAGAAGTGGCAGAAATGCAATAAAAACTTTGACCCTGATCTTCAGAAGAGATGTAGCTGCTCAACTACCACTGAGCAGTGGTTAAATTCACTGTAAAGGCTGCAAGTGTGAGATTCGGGAACTCATGATGGCTTTACTGTGTTTGAGTCCATTGCAGCATATCTCATCTTCCTCTCATCTTAGCTGGTGTCTCCCTCGCCAGCCATTGAGCTTCAGACACTTCAGGCCCCTGTTCTTGAAGGGCTTTGTCAGAGTACCCCTGAGAATGGTTGGCTCTTCTAATCAAATCAAAGGATGTCTTTTCACTCTTTAGCAAGATTAAGCAATGAGAAATAACTGTACTACAGTAAAAATTAAGCAACTTTCTACTGAAATCGTGCTTTGACTTTGAAATCCTCCTCCATCTTTCACACCCTGCTAACCAGTTTCCTTGGAATCCATATGGGAAAACCTTAATTTTCCCTCTACTTGAAGCTCTAATTAGGGACTAGTAAATTGCTCATTCCTTGCTAGCCACCTGTGCACCATTCCTGACCTTGTTTCCCCTAGACACCTGGTTTAAGTAAAGGAAGTTTGCATTTCCTTCAAACCTGGACTCCAGGAAGGAGGTGTCCACTCACTGCAGGTGTCCTATCTCTGGGAGCAGCTCAGAGATATTTTTTTCTTCTCCCAGAGTTCTAGCAGCTAAGCAGCTAAGCAGCATTCTTCAGCAAGAATGAGCATAAGACTTCTCAAGGGTCCTCCCCTATCTCTGGAGAGGAAACACGGGAGTTGAACACACAGTTCCCACAGACCACCTCTAAAAGGTAGCAACCTAAAAGCTCCTTAAAGTGCTCAGTCAGCACTTTAGTGCACATGGTGCTCTATTTCTTGCATGCAGTGTTTTATTGCCAGCTCGTGAACATTATATGCAACGTGGAATACACGGAGGAACAACAAGGTGATTTTGTGAGAGAAAGTCTGGTGGCAGAACTTCTGGCTGCTGCTGCACTTCAGAGCCTTAGATCAAGAGCTCTGATCTTACTCACTTGCATGAGTAAATCTGAACCACACTGAATAATTTATTATACTTTTTTCACTTGACTCCAGTATTGACTCTAAGGGGCATCTTACGTACCATAAACTTGGAATTGTTTCAACGTATCATATGTGAAGGAGTCAGAAGAATATTATTTGTCCTGATGATGTGGCTTGCATAAGAAAACTCCAGTGAGGCTTCAAAGGGAAAGGAACTACTCTGAGATATTACTTCATTAAATCTTTGTATTTACTTAGGGAAGAGTTTTACAGTAAGTAGATAGAAAAACAGGCACTGGGTGGAGGTGAGGGCTAGAAGTGGAAGAATCTACGGTAAAGAAGTGAAAGCTTGGAAATGCACATAAAGGAGGTTTGTTTTTGAAGATTTCTGTATAATCCAAATTTATTCCCTCCATCCCATGTTGACAGGACATTCTTTACCAGCACACTGGTTCAGGCCAGAGCATCACTGCTGTTTGCCAGACCAGCCAGTGTGCTACATCCCAGCAGCTCTGCATGAGCCAGAAAAGCCAGTGGATAAACTCCAGTGGCAAAAACACATTTCAGCCCTTTTCCTGACTCACCAACACAGCTGACAAGTCAAGTCAGCAGAGCATTTGATGTTTGGTCCTGCTTATGAAAGACCCACTTGAGAATTTTAAAGAGCACAAAGACCTCAGCATCAGACAGGAACCATTGTACAAATGCACATCATCATCACAAAAGAGGAATATCTCTTCAGAGGGACATTACCAGTAGGAAGACATAGCTCCACTGGTTTGAATAAATGTCCATCACAGGGCATTCATATTTACCCTTTGCCCTGAGTTTTACTACAGAGCTACCAAGAAAATCATTCAGACTCCTCCTGTCCTTCCCTACTCCTACGTTTCCCTCCTGCAAGATCACTTACTAAGATCAGGTCTCTTGCACAGAGCACAAGAGGGGTTTTAGGGCCTGTTGGAAGTCCCTTCTGTCATGCATGGCTGGTGTAGGGCCAGCCAGAGCCAGGACCCACTGAAACCTGTGAGATGTCTGGGTTCCCACCACACCAGCACTGCACAGTCTGTACAAACTGGGGAAATGTCAGTCTCCAGGCAGTTCTAGCCCATTTTGCCTGCTAATGCACACGAGTGCCAACACGTGCAAGCAGTGCACCTGGAAGTGCAGCAGGGAAAGCAAAGCCCAACCCCATGCCCAAAGGTGGCAGTTGAGCTCTCTGGCTCAGCTTGGCTGTAAGGTGCATCCCGGCATCTCTGCTGCCCAAAAGGCTGGAACAGCCAGCTCCAGTGGCTCACGTCCAAGGGCAACTGGCTGTTCTTCAGCCTAGCTACTCAAGGCATTTTTATGCAGCTATTCAGTAAAATGTACATTTTTGCAGCAGTAAAATGTAATCGTGGCAGTGTTTCTTACTGTTCTGTAGAAAGGACCCTGCCCTTCAAAGGACAAATTCAATTTAATTTGAATTATCCTTTAACGGTTCAAAGGTTCAGCTGAGTAACCCTCTGCGGCATTGGGGACCTTCATGAACAGGGACTGGGGCAGAGGTGGGGTGAGCTACACTCGTGCAGCTGAGAGTTGAACGAGGGCTTGGACTTCCTACCCCTCTCCTTGCTCAAAATGTTAAATGGATCATTCACTAGTAACATCTTTACGTCTCTGGGGAGGAAGTGAGGAACACCTCTTAAAATGAAAAGCTGAACCATTACTCTTAACAGTGTGCATTTTTACTGCCATGTATGCTTTTCTGCCATCATAAAATATGCAGTTATATTAATATATATAATTATCCAAAGCATCAATTTATTATTTAAAATGGCATTTAGTATATTTAATCATTGCTTAAGCTCTTTAAAGGGATAAATTCAAATTAATTTGACACTCAGCAATCCCAGAATTAATATTTAGCAGGTTTATATAATCTGTCCAAGTCTGCTAACACACACAAAAAGGTCTCTCTATTGTTGAATTTCAAGCAGAAATGAAAGCACCAACTTCTATTAGTTCTAAGAAGTGGAAACAGCCAGGAGCTGAAGATAAAAGTGTCAAATCACCTCTAACCTAAAGATTCCTGAAACGTATGAATGCTGTTGAAATGTGAAGTCAGTATTTGAGAGCTAATATAAGCCTCATTAAATGAATATTTTTCCAATATCTTTGATTGAACTTAATTTTCATGTACGGTCAGGGTTTTTTCTAAATTTAACATGGTAACAGGAACGCACCCAGGATATTGTGAAAAAGCTAATAGCACTCAGTAATAAAGTGTCTGTCCATCATCCCTATTGTTTTGTACATGCTTAGAGAAGGAAGAAAATCTTTGAAGAACTTAATATTGCAGTGAGTAAGATTCACCTAAAACCAAGTCTGAGAGAAAACATTTAACAGCCTTTCAGCTGGACATGCCTTAACATTTCCACATGTTCAAGTACTGAGAAAAATTAACTCCCTTCTGTAATTTTGAAGTTTTGGTTATGCTGAGATGTGTGATTCATGCTGTGGTGAATATAGGAAGGTCAATTTTAAATTTACTGTCACAATCAAGTGATTTACATAAGAAACAGTGGAAAAATCTGTGGCATCCTTTCATTGTTTTTTCAAGTCACTAGTTTTCGTACATCCACATTGCTTGGCAAAAAAGATGCAAGAGTTTAGTTCTTAGATGATAACGGAATTATCATCTGTCCCTTTCGCATACTTTCACAGTCTGCACAAAACTTTACAACTCACTGAAAAGTGTAAATCTGCTCTCCATTCAGGAGGTATATCTTCAAATGCTGAGACAACCATCAGTGTCATGGTCATCGTTTGGGTGGAGTCGTAATTTCAACGAATAGGAATATATAAGTAGCACTGGGATTCATGCCTAGATCATGATTGCTCTCTCTGTTCTGTACTTTCTTTGTTCCAGGTCAGGAGATCCTGGAGACTGTACAGCCAACTTCTAACATGTGAAACAAGGTTATGAATCAATAACACCTTCAGATATCAAATAGTCAAATGACCATGTTGACATGGTCATTCTGCTATGGCCTTACAGGCAGATGACTCACCCTGCAAAAACATTTTAGGTGTATCTTTTTGCCTTTTGGTGGCTGATAAAATGATTTCTGCATAAAGCTGATTTTAAATGTACTGCATAAACGCAAACTGCTGTTTGAGGAAATGGAGCAGCCATGGGCAACAGTATTACAGACTGAGTCATTCAGAAATGAGAATTTCCTCTCCCAGGGGCATATCAGTCATTCCCTTATCTTTACCTGAGTCTGATCACGTTCCTCATCCTTCTAGTGGCAGCCTTGGTGGAGCTTTGCCAGAATCTCTTCCCTAGTGTGTCTTGGTTTTCATTAAATGCCTGAGACTTTCATCTCCTTTGTCTTTCAGTCCTCCCCCCAGGCCCATGGGAGCTCCATCTCAAGGCTGTTCCACATTCCTACTGCAATCCTCTTGGCTGTGATGGAGCCACCGATGGTTCAGCCATCTCTGTGTCCATGGGCTGCTCAGCTGGGATGAAGGTTTGTGCAGCTCCATTAATGCCTTTGCCAAAAGGCCTGGCCCCACCAGGAGGACCTGACTGCCTACCTTTATTGAAGGTCCCGTCCAATACACAGTGCCGACTAAATCTTTACAGTGGAAACACAAGCATCTACAAGTTGCATGTCTTTGCTGTTTGCACACCCATTAACGGACCTTTTGAGTAGCCTTCTTCTTTCTAATCCAGGTAAGCAAACCACATATACATGCCAGAAAAGGGTTCCCTGCCTAGTCATGTTCCCCACCTGAAACCATACACTGTCCCAGCAGGCTGGGAGTGGGCAAGATCTCAGGAGGGGACACTGCCAGGACAGCTGACCCAAACTGACCAAAAGGATATTCCATAGCATATGATGTCTGCTCAGCAATAAAAGCTAAGAGAAAGGAGAAGGAAGGGGGGCATTCATTATTATGTCATTTGTCTTCTGGAGCAAGTGCTATGTGTGCAGAAGCCCTGCTTTCAAGGAATGGCTGGAAATCACTTGCTGATGGGAAGTAGAGATAAATCTTATGTCTTTTGATTCTGCACACAGCCTTCCCTTTTGCTTTATTAAACTGCCTTATCTTGACCCATGAGTTTTTTTCCATTTTATTTTCTCTCCACCCTGTCCTGCTGAGGAGGGGAGTGACAGAGCGGCTTGGTGGGCACCTGGTTTCCAGCCAAGGTCAACCCACCACAGTAACACATTCCTGAAAGTAATGCTGAAATGCACAAATGAGTAAGCCTGACAGAATTAGCGTTTCTCATCCTAGATTTTTCCACCTCCTTGAGGACAGGCGGTTGCTTCTAGTCCTCCAGAGGTACTATACATCAGTTTGCTGGGGATACTGGGGCTTTTCTTCTTACCACAGACTGCAGTTTTCCTCTGCTAGACCCCTGAGACGTACTGAACTGGGTGACAGGGCACATCCTCTCCCCTTGAGGCATCTCAGCTACATGCTTCTTCATTATGTTGGGCATCTCAGGTGCACAGTCCTTAGCTATGTTGGGCCCTTCTGCAGCTCCAGTGCTCCAGCAAAAGGAAAGAAGTGGGGAAGTTCCCCTGCAAAGGGAGTCTCTGAGGCATACGCATCCTTCCCAGACAAGAAAGAAGGACCCCACCAGCTTGCTGTTAAAGCCTGCACTGCACTGGTTTGCCTGCGAAAGTAATTGAACATCACGAACAAAAAAGAGACCTCCTGGAAACGGTGCCATTTTCATTGTTACCTCTTGAGCCCAGCCACACGCTGAGCCCATTATTCCTTGCTCTGTCCTAACTCATTAATAGTGATACTCCATCCCTGACCTTTTTACTGCTTCCTATTGTGCACCTGCAGCCATCGCGTCTCCGCTCGGGAACTCTTATTTAAGCTCAGTCTGCTCTGATCAATTCTGTCTTTCTGGGCTCTTCCACCCTGTATTTCATTTTCAGACAATCTGAGGGGCTTGCTGCATGCCAAATTCCCTCCAACTTTGTCTACTTGAGACAACAGTGCTCTTTATTGAGGTGGACAGGAGTATTATGTTTTCATGCATGCTAAACTCCAGCCTTTCCTAAAACAAACAATTCGGCAGCGTGGGTGGCATAGTTTCTCTTCGGAGCCATCCTCCTCCCCCAGTCTCTCTGTGTCTGATGCCTCCCTCATTTCCCCATGTCTGTTTTCTTTTCTCCTTATTAGTAGTCCTCATACACCAGATTCTCCTAAAAAAAAATTATTCACGCAAGTTGTCTGATAATGTTATGTGAAGGTTTGTTTTGAAGGCCTGTTATATGTGTCAAGGTTCAGATGACCCGAAGCCAGGGCCGTGTGCGTGAAAATGCAGAAATTAGCATTGCAATGTGGGATGTAAGGGGTTAGTGCTACTGCCAGCCCAGGGTGGGGAGGTGGGTATAGCCCCTTGGACTGCAGTCTGGGGAGGAGAACTTCTAGGGCTGGAGTAAGGCTGCTGGAAATGCTCCAGAGAGAGCTGCTTATCTGGGGCAGAAAAGATGAATGCTAAGGCTAAAGAAGGGAGAGTTCCCTAAGCATTTCCAAGCCACCCTCTGCATCACAGGGACTGCTCTCCACATCCCCACAGTCCTGGTATTGTACAAGCAGCCTCTGGGCTGGAAACAGTCCCCTGGGGCTGCTGAACACAGCAGTACTCCAGAGCTGTAGGAGTGACTCTACGAAGGAGGTACCAGTAAACACTGCATTTTTCTTTCAGACTGATCAAGCTTTATTTTATCCCATCACATATAAAACCATAACAAAGCCTGTAACAAAGGTATACCAAGGGCTCTTCAAAAACAAAAGTCTCCGCATACATACAGCAATCTATCTACCCTAAAAGATAGAGCAACTACCAAGAGAGCACTAAAATGAGCAAAGATCTTTCACACAAGATTTTAAAGCATGCATTTGCACTACATCTCTACGGTTGGATCACAAAGAGCATTCAAAGGAATGTAATCCTGATGTAATAAATTAGCTGACTCCGTAAACCTAAAGGTATCAAGCTGTCACACAAGGGATTTCAATCTATAACTCTAATATAACCTCTGCAGGTTCTCTCAACAGCCTTAGTCTTCACAGATGAAGGGTTTGACCTGGTAATTCGTAACAGAAAGAGGTTTCCCTGTACTTTCACTGATCACTGCAGGAGACTATAGCTTACAATAAAGCTTGCAGCCCAGCAAGACTTCCCCTTCCCTCCCTGCTTTTATACTTGTGCATTCAAACATGAGCCCTGCAAGCGTTACAGTCTATATACTGCATATTCTAAGGGAAAAAAGCTTCCATGGACATGTGAACAGAGACTCCCAGGTAGATGGGAAATTTCCTTCTGATACAGCAATAATGTCGCCTTGGGGATGCTGAAACTCACCATCCCTTTCAATGCATTGAGACGTCTGCAAATGTCTGCAGCTCCTGGATTCCAGTGTGAAACTGCAGGCTCACAAAATGGATGAGGTTGGAAGGGTCCTCAGCCCCTTGCAACTGGATCTTCTTTGGAGACCATCTCATCCAGCCTCACCTTCTCAGAGCAGGTTTCCCAAGACCATGTTCAGTCAGGTTTTGAGTATATCCACTGATGGAGACTTCACAGACTCTCTGGGCAACCTGTGCCACTGTTTGACCACCCTCAGAAAAAAAAGAAAAAAGTGTTTTCCTGAGTTCAGAGGGAATCCTGCCTGTTTTAACTTGAGCCCAGTACCTCTTGCAATCTTAGCTCTGGAGAAATGTCTGGCTCCCTCATCCTTACTCTCGCCCAGCCTCCTCTTCAGCAGGTATTTATACACATGGAAATTGAATGGAAACACTAGCAATTTTATCCTTCACATTAATCATCAGGAAACTTTCCTCCACTGAGAGGGTTTTACTACATGAAAGAATCACAGAGGATTTTGCAGTGAGTGACTATGTCATGAACCCTTTGGGCTGGAAGCCTTGAGAAGATTTGCCTTCTCTGAGTTTCTGAAGGCGTGTAACTTGGCATAGTGGTGGTGCATAATATCAGCCTCAAATAATTCTTTGGAACACCTGAAAAGGACATTTCTGAAAATGAATTTGACTCTGGCTTCTAACCTGAGCTTATTTTTAGCAAAGTGTAGGCGTGACAATAATAAAGATAGCTGTGTCTTGAAAGAAATTATGAAGCATGACATTTATTTTCACCCTGCTTCAAAATCCCCTTTTATTGATCTGACTTGTACAATTTATAACCACTGTTGTATAAAGATAAGGAAAGGGACTGGGCATGCTTAGAAGAAGTGGACTGTGAAAATCCTTTAAATGCGGCAGAACAGAAAGTTAACTTTAACCACTGAGGTGATCTAAGAGGATGATATATATCAGTTGGACTGTTTCCAACAAATCCCATATATTAATATTTGTTGATCAGCTTCTAGTGAGAGATAGAGTTCAGGACAGAAATCTTCAAGTGAGAAAGTTAGAAATTTGTATATGATGTTATTCAATGCAGTAGCATCATAGTAGCGGAGACAAAGTCAATATATCATAAGATACAATTGCTTTACTGACGTCAAAGGTGAGTTAAATAGTTTGGATATTTGACTAAAAGGGACATCATTGTCTTATTCAGACTGGAAGCGGGGGGAGGTGAGCTTTAAGACATACAGATTATATATTTCCAACTTGAAGTTTACCTTACTTTACACTTATTTTGTGATGATGGAATTTGTGTCTTCACAGAAAGGAAGTACAAATTCTGCAGTTTGGACTCTACATTTGCAATGTTCAGCAAAGCTTCAGTGGTAAGAAGAAATGCCTTTACAGTTATAGTTCTAGAATGGACCATTATTATGACCACACTTGTTGCCAGGCCAAACCATCCACTTGACTTCTCTTTTCTACCTGAGAAAAATTCAGATTAAACTAGTCTTGCTCTATCTATATCACCAAATGTCTTGATAACTCTTTCCAACACTGTGCTCAGCGATATTTTTGATTGGTGCAAGGTAAGTTCTCCAAAAACACCTTTCCTTATGTATGTCATGCAAACACTGTTAATTTATTCATGACACTATCATCCCGGGAATCCCATGGCGTAACAGTTTATACTGATATATGCAACAGCACAGGAAAACTGCAAGATCATAAAGAATAGATACAACCCAAATAACAAGGAATGATGCAGAAGGATCATAACAAATCTCTATCCGAGGCTGATCAGTATCTCAGTAAAAAAATTGGATAGTTTTATCCAGGTGGTTTATAGTAGTCAGGCCAAGGATGGCTTTCAGTACTGTCTACAGCACAATTAATTTTTACTGTACTTAAAACTGAGACAAAATTTCATTCTGTAATATTTGCTGGATGAAAAAGACACTATTGAGGGGAGGAAAACTTCTGGGGCTAGTTTAGGACAATATAAAGTCTTTGTCAAATCATCAACTCCACAGTCTGCACTGTCTGTGAGAGGCTTTCCAACAGCCTCATGCTATGTACGTAACACAAACATGCAAAATCTCCCGCCTTCTAAGTAAGTGTCTTGCTGTGGAAAAGAACAGAAGAACCACTGATGGGTGACACATATAAGTCACCTAACACAATCACAAATAGCACGCAGTTATTATAAGAAGCTGCAGCATATGAACATGTCTAGAGCGGAACGAAAACACGTGCAATGGGTTCAGTGATGTATGCAGCATAAATGTATTTAGAAAGACCCATCTGGATGGTGTGAGTTACCACAGTGACACCATCATCAATGTCGCTTCTGAAATTTTTAGGTCCCCTTTTGGGAACCTTCCTGGTTTTCCATCAGCCACCAACTGTGCAGGCCAGGTCAATAGAATTTTTTAAAAACTAAATTGTAATTAAAATGGTTATAATGGCAAACGTTGTTATATTTTTTCACTCAGGTTCCCAAGTCTCACTGTTACTGTTTTCAGTAAAGAAAAAAAAAAGGGTGGGGAACAAGCTTGCTCCTCCCTAGCTTTAGCCATTCACATCCAAGTTCTCACGTGCTCGGAAACCTCTGACCCCATGCCTACAGATTTTCATCTTTTAAGACAGTGCATTTATGTCGTTTCTTCATCAGTTCCCTCTATCAGTTTCTTCCATGGTCCTCTTTCTTTCTCTCTCTATTGCATTGTAGATATTAAATCCCATCTTGTTATGAAAGCTATTTTTTTCCTTTTTCCATCTTCCAGGGGGCAGTGGGGTGAGGGTGGAGAGGAGTATTAACACCTCCCAAAGAATATTTACTAAAAATTATTTGGTAGAGGAAGGATCTTTTTATCTCCTGACATCACCTGGAGTATTCTGTTCTCAGATTTACCTCCCTATTTGAAGCGAAGAGGGTGCACTTTTCCAGAGTTCATGATCCTTGCTTGTTGATTGTTCAGATTTCTGAGAAGACAACAAGCAAATTTGTAGTTAATGGGGTCGTGCTAACAATAGTGTCTTAAAGCAAACAGTGTGGTTGGTTGATGTTTGAACAGCAATCAAGTTCACTGAAGCACAAATATTTTGCTGCATATGTCTTTCAGATGCTTGTTGTGACCACTCAGAGTGAAACCCAGGAGTCACTGGTGAGTGCAGCAATCTACAACAGACAGGTGGTGAAAAATTCTAGCCAATATAGGAAGAGGAACTGAGCGGACAAGAATATTATCTAGATGAAGTTTGCATTAAAAAGAAAAAAAAAAAAAAAAGGAAAACACCCACTGCATTTTAAACTAATTAATATGAAAAGAAATCAATAGATGCTACATTTCAAATACACCTCATCAGCGAAATGAAGAGGGGCAGCAGGAGAGGATTTAATTGGACTCATACCATTTGTCTACACAGGCACAGAGTTTTGTTCAGAAAGCCCTGCATCAAGTGCCAGGGCTGATATAAATGAGCGGTGTGCCAAGGTTTCTGTTTTTCAAGTCATAGGTCAAAGAACTAAAGAGAACGGTAGGGCAATTTTTCAGCAGGGAGGAAATATTGGCCCAAAATAAAGTCACAATGAATTACAGCTGGTGGGAGGGATTTGGAGATGTGCCAATTTTTTTTTTCATCTTTTTTTTTCTTTTTGTCACTCTGTTAATACGCTGTTAGCTTCAACGCTTGGAAAAAGATGAATTGTGACAGAAACAAATAATACACAGTAACGGCCCCCATGCAGCCCCAGCACTTACTCTCCATACCGAAACTCACTGATCTGTGAGCCAGTGTCAGCGGCTGCAGAAGGCGAGTGTTCGGAGGTGCAAGCCAAAGCCAATTTTATTGCTTAACACAGTTTGTTCTCCCGGCACAAACTTCAATTTCACCGCTGTTTACTTGGAAGCTGCTAGAGGTCGATCCTTCTCAGTGTCAGTCACAGAGCACGTCCCACCCTGGCACTGACGGCATGCAACTCCCCATTGATTAAAACATCTATGCCTAGCACGCCAGCAGGTTTAGTTTCTTCTCATGACATTAGCAATACTGTAGTAATTACTCCGGTGGCAACCAGCCACTTCCCTTATTTTCCCTCATTTTTTGAGCCTACGAGTTCCGGTGGTCTTTGACATCACACAATTAATTTAATTAGCCACTTCTTCTGCCCCCAAGAAAGCCAGTCTGAGACTTGCTCTATTTCTACACTATTTCTACACACTCCTGGTTTTTGATAATTTGCATTGCACTGGACAAATCCTTATCTAGCAACACCATGACAGCAGAAATACCTGTACTGTTTTAAGTACCTGGCCTTGGTCAGCACAGTAGCTCAATATTGTTAACACAGCCTTTTTTAGTACTTTGAGTTTACCTTTCAATTCTCAAAAACCCAAATGCCATGTGGAGACAGGCAGCGATATTGTGGTAATTAGAGCCTGTCACAGTTTAATAGCCATGAGGTGAAGACTGTTGTGTTTCATCAGCTCAAGACCTTCCCTCCAGCCAGTGGCAGACAACAGCTTAGCTCTCCCCCTGGTTCAGATTACTCTGCACATGTCTCTCTGCCTCCCTATGGCAAGTAACAGGGAAAGGGACACTAATTCATTTCCTACCAAGGTCAATTTGTCACTGCATTTTGACACAGAAGAGGTTTGGTTCTTCTGCTGGCACAGAGCAAAGTGTTAATGCTTCATAAGCATCTATTTTACTTGCTTGTTCTTCTTATTAGTACTATTCTTCAGTTGCTCAGAAATTACTTTTCTTGCTCTCTGCAAGGAAAACGTTATGAGTTTGCCATTCCCTTGGCTTTGTCAGACCCTCATGAGGGAAACTCTGTACCTGGACAGGGGTACCCCTTTTTGCATGCACACTCTGAATACAGGGTGGTGGCTGTGACAGAAGACCACAGACATCCATTGGGCGGTGGGACGATCTCCCCAGAGACATGCCCCAGTGGTGCAGCTGTGATTTCAGTGGGCAAAGCACCCAGCTGAGGGGTATACAGGATTGTGAGAAAGACAGACAGCTCATCATCAGAAGCTGAGTTTGTACAGATTTTATAGACTTCAGGAGGAGTGGCTAAAGTTCCCAGCATAGATATAGGCATGCTGGGGTGACCAACTAGAGAAGGCTGTGACTGCCATCACAACGGCCAGACACAGACTATTTCTATGTACCAGTGAAATCAGGCCTTGGATAACTGGTTCAGCTACAATATTTCTGTCAGTTGTAATTTAGGGGACTGAAACTAGGTATCAGATACCAATTGTCACCTTCCTTCAAGAGCTCAGAATTTGCTCCCTTATTGTCAGCCTCGTGTCACAGATGGCATTTTCAAAAGCTCAATATTTTCAAAAGCTGACTTGCAGCTCAATTTCCAGTACCAGCTCCTAGGCCAACATTTGTAATACACAGCTATATCCATGCCCACAATTATCAGTATTCAGTTGATTTGGTTCACTGACACCAGCTTCGATTCTCCCTAGCTGGTAATTACAGCACATGTGATAAGATCTTGGGTACAATTTAGTGTGCTGATTAGCAGTTAGACTTCACCTTGGTCTCATCCATACCAAGCTTACTGTACTTAAAGTGACTAAAATACCAAGTAATTGCAGTTGTGGGGGCTGCAGCAACTCTGTTAGGGTTCAGTATGTTGTCTGCATCTTATGCAGTGTCACGACAGACCACATTCAAAATTTACTGAAGCAATCTCTAAGGAAATCTCCCAGTCTGCTATTTGCGGTCAAAACCCCCCCCATATATATGTATCTAAAAAAAATGTGGACAGGTGCTTATCTGCACACACAACCCAAAACCAAACATAGTCAAATGCAGCACAAATTGCAAATTGGAGATAAGTCAGCTAAACAACATGCATGCTAAAATGGTATGGAAGTAGGGACCCTCCCAAAGAAGTTTGGTGCAGCAGAAAGCCAGATGCACATTGACAGAAGGGCTCGCTGCTCATCCTCGCTGAAGATGACAAAAATAAAGACTAGAGGAATCATAAGGAAAAAAAGAAATGTGGCATAAGCACAAAATTTCCATAGTACAATCCAAAGGATTGTAAGAGAAGAATGTCTTACAGCTCACGGAAATAAAAGCCAGTATTAGCTACTTGTCCTTATGGTTTCTTACACTGAAAGGCATAATACATAAGGCATGGTGAAAAGCAAAGGGGATGACTGCAGCGAAGTCAGGCAAAGAATATTATTTAATGAGGAAGAGGTGAGAAAAAGAGAGGGAACAAAATAAAACCACGGCTGTTTCCCTGGACTGCACAGCCTATGACACCATCGGATATGTCAAGCTAGGATGCAGGATACATCAATATGGCATCAACACGGATCTGTGAGGATATTTTCAGAGGACACTGGCCCACAAAATGAGCGTCTGGGAATTCCAGAATAGCAGACTCCCACCAGCCTTAGGGATGGCACTTGCTCAGTTTCACACTTTATTTCACAACGACCTACAGACCATCCTCTCCAAATGGCTCGTGTATGTTGAGCACATCTACCCGAATCCAGGACCCTAAGCTTCTAGCTCTTTGGGGAAAGTCTTAACAGCAAATTGACTATCACACGTTTTTACTGCAAGAAGTAGGATTGAAGCCAACTACAAGGAACTTGTCAATATGCTCCCATTCATTTCACACATACAACTAATCTGAGATTCCCATCTTTTTGAAAGGTATTGACCAATCACACCAACCCAAGCAATTATACTTAGGAGTCACACTCTTTCCACCGGACTAATTCAGAATTTGTAGGGACAATCTTTTAAATTGGACTAGTAAGATTCAAGAAGCACAAGGATCTAGTGGGTAGACACGTGTCTGTTCATAGCTTACTTTTTAATTCCTGGGAGACACACCATATAATACGTTGTGAGGATGACCACAACCTGAAGTGTGTGCTCCTTACCACACTTGCAGCTTGCTGACAACAGCATCAGGGTTCCCCTGCCACAGCCAGGGGTTTTAACACATTACCACCAGATCAATGAAACTTCTAGCTAGGTTCCCACGACCATCAGCTGATCACAGTGGGTAAATCTGGGACATATCTTAGATCAGATCACCTTCTGCTGATGTCAGGAGAGATGCTGTGTTCTTGCTGGATTGGCTTATCCTCCTTTTCTAGATTCCCTCCAGTTTTCTATAGCTAAAAAAAAGCACTAAACAAGAGGCCCTTGGCAAAGGTTAGAGGCATTTAGCTATTAATTTGTACTTCTATGCTCATTTTGCCCGTTTTTATAGATAGTATTTGGTTTTCATCTTTCCCACGCAACCTCATCAAGAGTTGCAAAATTCCTCCCATGACCTTCATTCTTCCAGAGGAAAGAAGTTGTCTTTTCCTTCCCTCTTCCCTGTCATTATTTCCTTTTGCTGTGGGATCTGCAGATGCTCACAATCTCTCTGGAGCAGGTAATTAAGGAGGTAATAGTGTGGAGCAGAACTCCTGCAGTTAGCAAAAGTTGGTAGGAAAGGCTACTTTCTTTCCATGAAATAGAGAGGCTATAGTTTAGTTTCGATTGTTTCTGCTTATCTTCAGTCAAACACTGTTACCTGATGAGAAAATAGCCTCTCTTCCCCCTGCCCAGCTTGATTTGGAGTGACAGCAGATTGGGGAAGCAATCAATCCTTCCCTCAGAGTAATTGCCACTAAGCCTCAGATGGCTCTGCTCAGGCTAATTCAAAGGGTCCTAGGGAAAGCATAAACTAGGCAATAGTGACAGAGGCAGGATGTTTTATATCAGTGTTTAAAAAGATCTGCAGCAGGAGCTTAACACTCATTCAAGGGAATAGCAGCAGGAAGAGAGGGTTGGAGCAGGAGAGGAGGGAGCCCTTTGAAACCCTAGGGAGCTGAGTTAAACACACCCAACCACAAACCACTGCTTTCTATTAAAGGACTGATTTCTTGTGTGTATCTTCCCTCATGTTTCTCTGAATCGTTTTTACAGGTCTACCTGAAAAAGGAGGCAAGTGGAGCAAGATGAAGTGGGATACGTGCCTGGAGTCCCTAGAAGAGTCATTTATCATTGATGCAATCTCCCTACTGCACCTGCAGGACTTTCAGCAGAACTGGATTTCTACAGTAGGATTTCCAGACTTAGAGCCGTTTGCATGTTTGTCATGAGGTTTGAAGGCAAGCAGCACTAGCTGGCATTCTTATCCAAGTGACATCGCTTTTTTGTTTTGTTTGTGTTTTGTTTTGTTTTGAACTGTGATGTAGAAAGCCTCCAGGGAAAGATTTCTTTATACTTAAAAGGTTATAAATAAAATTAACTCATCCAAACTCAGTTTTCTTTTCTTACTCTTACTATTCATTCATCTGTATTTATTTTCATCTGCATTTGAACTGTGCAATCCATCTCTACGCTACTCTCTCCTACAGTCATTTCCTTACTCAGGGTTATTTATCAGCTCTTTCCTGTTTTTAAAAGGCAATCTCTTTCTCATTCTATCATTCACACCCACGCTTTCTCTTCCACCCCCTAACTGTCACCAATGTCTCTTCATTGTTTTGTTAGTTCTCTTCCTTGTCTTACTTGGATTGATTTCTATAACCCTACTGAAGAAAGATGGGACAACGGCTGCCCAGCCCAGCCAGGGAGGCAGGAGTGAGTGGGTAGGAAAGCCTGGTGGCACGCTGACAACCCAGGCTGGGGAGAGGAAGTTATTTTTCTGCTGTTAGCAACCATGCTTTCCCTTTTCATTCTCTGATCCCTGTTGTTCTCCTCTGCCTTTCATCTCCTAAAGGATGTGCTACAGAATTAGCACCGTAGCGCAGCAAAGTCTTTTGTTCATTAGAGGTGAAATGTTGTAACCATAAAGAGAATGAAAGTCAAGTCTAAATACACCCAATATTTAGGTACCTAAGCTAGGATTGCAGTTGCTATAGGCTCGCAACAGAGACAATGGAGAGACAGGCAATTTTAGAAGGAGAGTCCAGTCTTTTCTAATTCCTGTAACTATGTAGGAAGATTAGGAAATCCATTTTTTACCAGACCAGCACCCACAGATAGGCAGAAAAATATCAAAACTCAAGGATACTGACTGAAGTCAGAGAAGATCCAATAGGAATCAAATATCAAATGGCTCTTAAACTCTTCTTTCTGAGTTAGACTATGCTGCCTCAGAGATTTAGAAATCACAGAGGGCTTGTTCTAATACACACATGCATAGACCTCAGGTGTCCCTGCTGGGGCTGGATATACAATGTTTATTTCTTAGACTACAGCTCAGTTGTATGCAGGTAAAGCCAATGAGATGAGCGTGCGTTCATGAAGAGATCCCACCATAGACGCTTTCCTCACCAAGACTCAGTAATGGACCAGATTCATACTGCAAAAAAATCCACTTCTGTGATGCACCCGAAATCCTTTCCATCAACAGGCTAAATCTGTGCAACAGATTCATCGGTGGGTTATTTACTTTACATTCTTAAGAGACTACAGTACTTCTGCAGCTGTAGCAGAGAAGGTGATTAGATACATAATGATAAAGGTACTTAAAAGGGATATTGTTACACATACTAATTGCACATACTTTGATATTGTGTTTTCCACAGATTAGAAGTGTTCCGTTTCCCACAATACAGAGTCCTTATTACAGTCCTGCAGCACTTGCAAATCAGAAGGTTGGAGGAAGAGAGGGGTTGTTTGCTGCAAAAGCTGGGTGGAGGCCTCAAAATGGTTTAAATAGATATCAAACTGTAATGAACTTGATCATTTTTAATGCCATCAAACCCTCTCCCTGGAACAAAGGCTGCTTGCATCATGTTTCTGTGAGCTTAAGGCAAGAAAGCCAAACTAGTGTCCCCATCAGAGGTAAGATTTGGAGCTCCCTCTTTGGTATGGCTTTTTGCTAAGCATTTAGCAGGTGCATACTTCTTGACCAAATCATGCACGCAGCTCTGAAACAGCCAGGTTGCATGCCTTCATCCCCAACACAGCAAGGGTAGGTTCTGCCTCTGGCTTGACCTGTGACTGGGTTTGAGGAAGGGAGGTCTCTGTAGGGAGAAATTGATGTTCCTGTTGCAAGAACAGAAGGGATTGTAAGGATCTGGGAAGCAGAGGGAGCGTTTTAGAAAAGGATAGATACATAAGCTTCAAATCTGTATGAATCTAGGTTCCATTAACTGCACAGCTCACAGAATGACCCATTTATCTTTATTCTGCAACTCCTGGGCAGTGACGGTCTCTAGTAGTGGTATGAACAGAGCATATAAGAGAGTGAGGCCCTTAACGGCTCTGTGAACCTGAAAGCACTATTACAATACAAATAACCATTAAGGCTGTACACTCAGAGACAGTTTAGAGCAGCAGCGATAATTACCTTTCAATCTAAGTGAACCTGCGCAGGCAGCTCTGTGGTACTCCAGCAGCTGGCCCAGGACAGATACCAGGGCTGCAGCTGGAGACTGTCCTGACCAATTTGTTCCATAGGGCAAAGCCTTGCCAAGGGATTTTCAGCTCGCAAAAATTACCATGACAGCTCTGGTGGGGATCTTCTCAAGCATCAGTGAGCACTGAGCTAATACTATGTTCTCATCACCTACATCCCAGGTGTTTTTACAGAGTCTGGGTGAGATTGTTCACTGATGCAAGAAAAGCTCCATTATAATGAGCAGAGCTGTTTTGGCTGAACCTGACTGATCACCTGTTGCAGAAATACTTTGTTCATCCACTACTGAAAGTCAGTCAACTCAGAAGGAAAAAGACTACGTGGCAAATTTTGAGATGGGATGGAGGAGAACTTACTTATTTGAAAGCACCATGGGAATTGTTTGGGTTGTGATTTGGACAAGAAACCAGAGACAGTACAACCTGTTCATGAGGAGAGTGTTCCATTGGTATTCTAAATTTTTATTCTAGAAACTTAAGTTAACTGCTATCACAAATTTCATTCTCACCACTCCATCCATCTCTGAATTCTAGTACCACCACTGAGGAAGCCTGAGCCTCCTCTGTGGGCTGCTCCCACTCCCACCCTGCCAGAAAATGGGAGAGCTCCATATTGCACCAATGCCAACTCCAGTAAAGCGAGGAAGCATGAGACAAGATGGTCATCTTTTCCAAATTAACCAGAAAAGTGAGATCAGTTTGGACTGATATATATACGGCATTAACTCAGTATCCATTTTAGGATTTCTCAGCCAAAAAAATCCCACAGGGCATTTAAAAAAAAAAAAAACCAACAAAAAACAAACAAACCACCACATCTGTCTTCCACAACTTTCAGCTTGTGGAAGTAATGAAAAAAAATAGCTGCCACTCACAAAAGAAAAAAAAAACAAAACTGAAAGAGGCTAGGGGAAGGACATTATTTAGTTCATAGGACAGATACAGTTAAGAACAGTTATGGGAAGGTCTTCCCCCTTTTCTCCTCACACCAAACCTCCCAAATTTTCTAACAGCATTTGAGTGATTTAGTCAACATTTTCCAAAAAGTCCAAGTTATTCAGAAATCTGTGTTCTGGATATGACCAAATGTGGATCTCTATGTTCCAGACGTCTGTGGTGAGACTAAAATCAGCAACAGTAATCACACATTTTGGGTGATTTCTCTCAGAAGGTAACACCTCAAAAGAATTATTTGTAGTTATATAGAAGAGACTCACTTGAACCAGGTGGCCTTCATTTATAATACAGTTTCAGATTTTGGAGGTTTTGAGCTTTGGTGGTTGTTTGGTGGTTTGGGGGCTTGTTTTTTTTTATTTTTCTGAGGGAAGGATCCACAGCATCAAGCTAATTCAGTGGCATGGGTAAGAAAAAACAATTTTCTCCACTTCTGCCCCAACGAATTCAAATATTGGTTCCCTTCAATGTTTTCTTTGTTTAATTTTGAACTTACCAGCCAAAGACCAATCAATGCCATCGAGAGAAAGGCTCCTAGTAAGGCAAATAACTGTGTGGAGAAGTTCTTAATATCAATGGAACCAGGGATGAATTTCTTGAGAGGAAATATTACCCTCTGCTTCATGACTGGAGTAATAATTTAAAACCAGATTTAAAAAAAACAAAGCCAACCAATCAAATGAAAAAAACAACCCAACACAAAACTTGCATATCTATACAGCGCTGACTGGAAATCAGTGACTTTTCAAAAACAGTTGTATGGGTTCTCTGATTTCAAAGGAGCACACACTTTTAACCTGCTTAGGCACCTGTGAAAGGCCCCCAGGCATGGTCTTTATGAAACAGGTTTGTTTTGAAGGTCTGGCCCCAGCGGGTGAAAGCAGGACCACTGGCTCCCATCTACCACTCATCCATTAGGTGCCTAGTCTGAGCTGGCCCTCTGCAGTCAGTGGGAGAATGTACACTTTCATGGGGCATTCAGTCCCCACTGCAGGGAGACATCTAAGGCACACCCTGGGGGACCCACCTAAGCTAGGTACCACTGGATCGCCGGTGTCAGAGAAGATGCAGTTTCACCATAAAGATGAAGCCACTGGGAGAATTCCCACTTCCTCCATCGAGTCCAGAACACTCCCTAGAGTTTTCCAAGTACTTCTTACTGTCATTCTTCCGGAAACAAAAAGGGGAGGAGAAACCTTGTAAATACAATTTCATTGGCCAGGAATGATGGCATTTTTTGCTTTGTTTTGAACCATCAAGTTGTACATGGTAATATTCAGAGTCCTTAAAAACCTTCAATACTCCAACATACCAGTTTCCTCCACAGTCCCTCTAGAGATATCTCTCCCCTCCAGCAGCTCCAGATGAATGCAGATCCCAAATATGTTTGCTGTCCCACAAGGTTGACCTCTGAACACCTAAGCTAAGTGCCATTGAAAATAAATGGCCTTGCAAAATAACTCTCTAAAGAACTCTATAGAACTGGCCTCATGCCACTCATTACTTAAAAAAACTTTTGCTCGTGCCTGGATAATTGAAAGTCTCCACGACATTGCCAGGCATGGGATGAGGCCAAGGTACCTCAGGGACCCATGAAATACCATTAACCCAGTAACATACCTGAATGAACTTGAATTTCTCATGGAGCTAAGAAAATATATCCACTGCTCACTTCTTTTAAAAAAGCATAGGTAAATCACATTACTCTGTTTTCTCTGAATGCTTTCTGATTCTCAGTAGATAATGGTGGTTTTTTTTTCTCTCTTCCTCCTGCTTGTTAATGTCATGATCCTGGTTACTTCTCACTTTCAGTTGCCAAATGTCATTAAAGGTAACAAAAATTATTAATGCTTCTTGGTGCAGCCTTTCCACACCAACAATTGCAGTGACTGGTCAGAAGAAAGTCCCCTGTGATTGATAGAAGGCGGTGAGCAGGTAGGCTGAGTGATGAGGTGATGGCAGCAACAACCCACTTAATGATGAGAAGTTTTAGACCTGTGTTCTTTGAAAAGAGAAGTAGAAAAGTATCATGCAGCTCTGTCTTGGAAATGATCATTTAGCTACTGTCATGAAGACAGTACTGCAGAGCAGAAAATAAATTACCTTAAACACCCAAGTCCTGTAATGTAATCTGGTCACATGGTGTTTATGGGCACAAAATTCACAAACACAAAGTCATATCAAGATAAAGTCTTTAATATCTGTCTTATCTCATTTGGTGTTGCCTGTGAACCACAGCAAGGACCAACTTGTCTTCACAAAATCCTCATGTCAATTCTCCCCAGACGGTGTCTAAAAAATGAAACTGGAGCAAATTAGGAAAGTCTAATGTTGCTTCTGGGTTATTTGTCCACTGTTGTGACCCACAGTAAAGAAACTATTGCAAGCCATCATTTCATACAGCAGATGATATCTTGGTTAGTCACAGCAAGAAGACTCAGTGACCAGGAGAAAGATGGATGAGATCTGCAGTCCTTTCTAGTAAGTCGAACAGCTGAAGTAGCTAAGTAGCTCAGGATAGAGAGCTCTGATGAAGTGAGAAGAAGTAATGGTGAAAAACCTATAGAGGCATGGAGAGGTGATAGAGCAAGCCCAAGGCAAGAGCACTACAAACAGGAACTAGAAGTGTGGCAAATATAAGACTTAGAGCTAAGGTTTGAAGCCTGTGAGGAGTTTATATACTGAGTGGATACTCTGCAATGAGGATTTGGGGGTAGACAGAAAACCGATGGAGAATTGGAGTATGAGGCATGGAGAAAATATAGTTCTCCCTTAATAAGATCCAAGTCAGATCTTATTTTTGTTGATAGGACACAGTGACTTCAAGCAAGTTTTTTCTATTTACGCTATTATCAACAAGATCAAAATCCAGACCCAGAAGAAGCCAAGACACAATATAATCAACTCTTTGAAGTTCAGGGGACAAAACACAGGCTGATTGCAAACAAGAGAAGGAGCACTTTAATCAGTGTACCTTTTCAGACTGAGATGTATTTAAAGATTTCCAAGGAAATAGAGTCATCAGGTGACTAGAGAAGAATGCATTCAGACCTGGAGAAAAATAAAATCCTGATTTTCCTACATCTTGGTAGAAAAAGCTTTATTTAACATACATAAGAAAGATCAAGTTGAAGTCAGAGACACAGGATAGGAAGGAATTATTTTCTTTATTATTTGGGGTATTTCTTTTTCTGTTTTCTTTCAGAAAGAAACAGCAGGCTCTCAAGATTTCACTATGTATGTAAGCATAACAACCAATCTATCATAAGAAACATAATCAGAACTGAAAACAGCTCACAGTAAAGAATTTACTGGAATCTAACTACCAATATAACTCACCCTTAAACATTCACAGATAAGAAGGAAAGGATTTGCAAAGAGAAATTACAATTTACTATGAAAAGCAGAGATTAGTAGGCAGTAACTAGAATAAGGTAAATAGGGGAAAACTGTTGACACTATCTTTAAACTGTAAAAATGGAAATGACATTTTTTAATTATTCTCTACCAAACTATGGAAACAGTCAGAATAATAACGATCATGTAATCTTTGTTCAGATCCTGGCCCCAGCACAATCTTGCACAGTAAAAGAAGGGATGACTGTCTAATACCTTCCCAGCAAATAAATTTTAAATCCACTCCCATGCCTGCTATAGAAGTTCCCTGCAATAGTCCTTGGCTCACATTTATTGACTGAAAGTCCCTGGAAGCTACATTAGTCTGTCTCCACATTGCTGCATAGAGGTGAGCATTCAGACAGCAATTAATAACAACTCTTGGCATCAAGTACAAGAGATATAATCTCAGGCTGACATTGGTGTGGAAACTAAATGTTATATTTGGCAAGGAGTTTCTAAACAGACAATAAGGGCTTAGGTGTTTTAATGCACATTTGCTTAAATGCCTGTAGTCCTTTTAGTCTGTAGGTTTGGTTCATTCAGAATTTCATCAGCATTGTGTTGCTTCCCTGAAGGTACCTCTCTGTGTAGCCTACATTGCACATCCTTTCTCTGCCCAAACAGAAGAAAATAATTTGCTATATTTTCTTGCTTGCTAGGACACTTGGAAAACAAGGTGAGGGACAGAGGTCATTTTTGCTTAAGAAAGAGGGAAAAGAAAAAGACAGATTGGGCTGTGTTTCTCACTGAGAGCCCTAAGGGAGTAAGCAGCATGCAAATAATGCAAAATATCAGTCATTACAATACCTTATATGAAGATGGTACTAATAAAATCTGTTGTCTAAATACAGTTTGCATTTCAAGACAAAATCTAGGAGGTTCATCTCATCTTTTTGATGGGCTTTTGCTGAGCACAAGAGGTACAAGGAAGATTAACTTTCCAAATAGCCTGTTTTTCACTTTGCGAATTTGAATTTCTTTTTTATATCTATTTTATAACTAAAAATAACAGCTAAAAGCAAAACCCCTGGGAACTTCTCCCTGTGATTTTGCTATTATCATTCACTTACCTCTAAGAAATTTCACTGTCCTCCCGTTCATTCTTTTACATCCCTAGGCTTACTCTATTGTCAAGGCCAATGTCAGTGAAATTTTGGGGCCATTGAAGCCATCAGTATGTTTTTCTATTATTTTTCTCTCTTGAGATTTCTACCCATATTAATGTGTTGAGCTGTAATGTTTTAGTTTGGGTGGTGAGTGTGCTTTTGAAAAGAGTCATCTCCACTTACTGTACTGTGGTTCATATCACAGTGTGGTCTTGAATGCCAAAGCTGGATCCGTTTGGGATGAAACTAAATGGGAAGCAGCACTGCAGCTCCTAAAAGGTGTTCAGTGTTTGGGACCAGGACAGAGTAAGCCTCATAAGCACACACTGAAATGCAGTTAGCATGTACTTGGGGTCATCACCATTGTTTGCAGTACAACCCACCCCTATCAGTTTGAACCTCTTCCCAGTACTGAATGAGTCAGCTGGATTCCAGCCTGATGGGTACGGTGCAAGACACATGGGCAGGACATAGTCCTAGGGTGTCAAAGACCAGTTATATCTGGGTTTGAATACAAGGGCTGGAAGCCATCACATCCTGCAGGGAGAGGGAACAGCAGTGACTGGCTGCATCTTCCCTCCCAAGAGCTCCTGTTGCATCCTTACCAGCCTGATCAGTGTTCGGTTTGGAAAAGAAAACACTGTCTGGCATCACACCTTTGGGGACTGCTCAGAGATTGCACTGATGTAACACACTCAATGGAAGCATCATTGCAAAAATCAACTCCCCTTTTCCTCATTTAATCGGATGCAAAGATTTGTTTCTTGACTGAAATTTGGCACAGAAGATGGGAACATCAGAACAAATCTAGTAACTACAGTGTTTTGGGAAGCCACTATTTTCACTGGTGCAAAACAGGAGGGAAAAAGCCCTCCCATGCAGATCCAGTGGCATTTTATATCTATTTTGGGACACATTTAAAGGGTCAAATTGCAAAGCACAGGAGAAAAAGCTCCTGTCTTTTCTTCCTTGAAAATGCACCTAGAAATATTTAGATCTAGCTCGTTAGGAGTTTTAAAATGCTCTTAGAGACTCATCTCTTTAAAAACATACAGAATGCTTTGTCTGTTTTCTTTAATGAACAGGCCTATCAGTTTCATGCACAGCAGCTGTATTTTTGATGAATCAACAGGGTTTCTACCAAAGCTTCTTTCACTGAAGTCACCAGTATATCAAACTGGTATAAGCCATGTGAAGTCTACGAAGGTCCTCCTATCTGTAGCACCTGAGGACCATGACCCAAGCATTTTCAAGCTCAATGCAGTGACACATTGGTGAATTTTAAACAAAATAATGTCACAAATGTGACATCCTTAATCCTATGCAAACAGAACAAGTAAATAAAGCCTTAAAAACAAGAAGAAAAAAATCAACCTAATTAAGAAATGGGCTGGTGGTACTGTAAAAAAGAAAATCTTTACCTGCTTTCAAATTTTGCTACTAAGCCCTAAAATGCTCTATTTCTTACTAATGTGATTCTTAAAATAATACTCAATTATTAAATAAAGTGGTTGTTATATAATAAGAGCATGTTTAAATAACCAACATTTTCCATTTTCATTTGTAGAGCAATTATTCAGTCATGATGAATATTTTCCAAGATGGATTGTGACCCAAAATTAATCTTTCTGTGGCAATGCTCTGTTGATCAATTCACTGAATTTTAAATAAAAGGCATGTATTATATTTTCAGAGCAGTGGGTCACACAGAGCTTCACAAAAAGCTCAGGACGGTGTCTTCTGTCTGTCTTGGCTACAGTCCTGCTGGAAGACTCTGGGCAATTCTGTCCTTCACTCATTACTCAGAGCTACCTTTATGCAAAAGCAAAGTTACTACACTTCAAGTATGTTTCTCACATAAATACAGTGAACCTTAAGGTTCATACCTATGATGAGTTGCAGGTTCAGGGTGAAGGGCACCAGTGAATCAAATATTAATTGACTATCATGCTGTATGAAAATAAGCAAGAGCTATCCTGCTTTTAAATAGAACATATTTGGGTAGGAAAGTGTGTAAAAGTTATTAAATGTCAGGCTGGCAGTGTTTAGAAGAGTCTGCTCTAGATTTTTATACTCAAAAGATTTGAGAACTATGGGTTTGACGGAGAATTAAAACATTAATGTTACTTTTATGTACATATTACAGTGTCTTAAATAGGAGATAGGGAGTGGAGCTAGCAAGACCGCTCTATTGGGATAGACCAACAGTACTCATGGCAGAAAACAGCCAGGACAGGGCCAGTGTAATTGTCTGGTAATAGGGTACAAATATGGCTTGCATTAGGCATTGTGAGACTTGGTGTAGTAGCCACTTAGATCCTCCATGAGCCATTTGGTATAATAAGGAACCCTGTGCAGGACATGGAGGTCCTGGTTTCTGACTCAGTGTCTTCACCAAAAGACCAAGCTTTCCTTGAGTAATGTGGTGAACCTTAGAGCATCTCACACGGCAAAACCATTTCATCTTCACAACACTGAGAGATTAATTTATTAAAGATTATTTCCCCTTTTTACTTTGGGATGATAAAACCAGGGTAGTCAACTGACTTGCCCAGGCAATGCATGCCAGAGACAAAGTGAATCTATTTTATCTCTGCAGACCCAACAGTGAGATATCTATTTTTGTTTGGTTGTTGTTTGGTTGTTTTGTTTTTTTTTTTAAATCTAGGCATCTGAGGTATGGAGGGTGGCAGGAAGGGCTACACAATAACTAATTGCTCCAAGAAGCAGTATGTGGCCATAATCCGTCAAGGAATTGACAGAAGACGCTTGTTATATTGTATAGGCAGGACATACTGAACAAAATTGACCCAGGATACATGCTTAAATACACACAGCACGAACTGAACACACAGTGCTGCTCGTGGCTCTGTACTTCAGCTTTTCAGTACTTCATAAATTAAAAATGCCTGTGAGACAATAATCACTCTCTTACACGTGGGCCTCTGCTTTGTCTTACCAGTCCATAGGCCATGTGCAGATCATGAGCCCTGGTCATTGGAGTCCCAGGACACGTCAAGCAGTCAGCATTACTATTGCTGTCCACTATAGCACTTTCTGCCACTGGGACCAGCTGACCCTGAACATTGCCTGCGGTTAAGGCAGCCCGGGGGTCCTGGGAGGATCCTGGTAAAGAGTGGTCAGAGCCCACCCAAGCTGGAGGCACCCCAAAGAGAAGAAACACTCCATCAACTGCACACCCGAGAAGCACAGCAGGATTAAGCATTTCTGAACTTGCTGTCAAAGCCCTAAACTAAACCTTTCCTCAGTTTTGAGCACTACCAAGAGATCCTTCATCTGCCTCTGTCTCCCTGTAACTGAGCTGCCTGGTAACGATTTAAGGCATCAAAAAAAGCTGCTCCAGAGCATCACGGTGTAGACGTGGTATCATTTCCTCTCTGCAGCTGTAGCAATGAGCACTGCAGGATACAGGTGTTGCAACACAAGGACAGTCTCATGGCCCTGGTCTGAGGTCCCAGAGAGGTGAAGACCTCCTCTTCCTCACACCCTCAGATTTTCACAGGACCCCCCTGTCCTCAGGAGCTGCTGAGGCATTTAGACGTAGAGAATTTAATCTCAATATATTTTGTCTGAAGCTAACAGCTGCTGTAGCTCCTATGTGGAGGTCAAATATGCCTTAAAATAAGTTCCCAGCCCATGAACCCTGGAACGCAAGGTCAGCCAGCGGTCCCTTTATTTTCAGAGTAAGATGAGCCATTGTAGGGGTGAATAAACCTGACTAGTTGATACGTAGCTCATTATGATGTCCATACCCATTTTCTTTCAGGAAAGTAAACCTGATCTGTTGGAAACAATATCTAGGGCATTTATAGAGTAATTATCACAAACTAAGATCAGTTTTTTTAAATGAAAGTGATGACAATGCTTTATGGAATGAGTAGCAACAGAGCCGATTTAGATCCTTTATACTGCTAATGAAATGTGAATAAGTAGGAGTCTCATTATCTGCACTTCAGTGTGTGCCTTAGATTGCTCATTATCCTACCACATTGTGAATCAGTACTTGTGCATGTGTGTGATCCTAATGGTTTTTACACAAAAAGCTTCAAGCTTTGTTTAGTAAGCAGTGTTTTAATCATTATATTTTGGTATAAGCATACTATCTGTCTATGTACTATCCACATACAGCACTTAATGGTTTGCAGTTTCAAAGTAAAAAAAGAAGATTCTAATAAAAGCTATTTTTTTTTTCTGGGAGGAAAAAGAATTCACATAATTTATACAGCCCCTCTTTATTATTCAATAATTAGCATTTTCCAAGCATTCACAGTGTAGCACTTGGAAAATGAGGCTTTTAAACAATCTGAATCTTTTACATTCATATTATGGGGGAAAAAGAACAGAGGAAGCAACCTCTTGACCATACAGTTTCAGCCAAAGGGCAGGAAAAAAACATTGGGGCATTGCAGAAGCATCTTCCTATCCTGCATACTACAGTTTAGCATCTTGCTTTTCCTGCCTCCTGTACTCTTCACATTGGTTCCTTCTGAAGTCCTAGCAGCTGCTACTGGCAATGAAACCTCCCCACTCTGAAGAGAAGATGGCACAGATGAGTGTGCATTGGAGCAGCTAACCCCCTCATCAATACACCTGAGAAGACCCAGAGCTGATTAAAATAAATAATAACAACCAATTTTTTCTCAAAACTCCAAGCAACCCTGACAGAACTTCTTCCAAGTGTGACAGGGCTGGACTTAAATACATTTCCTTCATAGCTATTGTGATTTTCATGGTTTAATTAGATCTGTTGGATGTCTCTCTGCCATCTGCTCCCTTCCAAAAGCCAGCACCTGTCAGTATAAGCTCCAACACTGACTCTCCAATGACTGGCAGAATGTATTTCCTCCTTCCTAAGAGGAAATATATTGTTATTTCCTAAAAAAAGCAGCACCTGGGGGTGTCTGCAGAAAACAGAACACCCTAACTTCAATGTTTCAATTGGATTCTTGTCGCCCTACAATATTAGGCAGGTCTCACAGCTAAACTGGAGAAAATGGTAGGAGTGAGCAAGGACAAATATTTTAAGGTGCAAGGAAAACATTAAAAGATTTTAAAAATACCTTTAGAAATAAGACACAACCTTGGCTTCAAATTAATTTTCTTCGAATGTTTTGCTCCTATCCTAGGTATGCAGATGGAAGAACCAGCATGCACAGTGTTACTTTGCCTCCCAGGTGACAGCTCCACTTGGAGGGATTCTCTTTCGGCACTTTTGGGTCATGGTTAGGATTTGGAGAGCAGTGCTGTTGGGGCATGTATTGGGAATCTGGCACTGTGGGCTCTGATCACAGCAGATCACACAACATGGGTCCCTGTTGAGGGCCTTCCCTACCATTAATGCCTCCAAAGCCTGAAGGCATTTCTCCATTTTACATCTCCTGGCGAACAGACCTGTCCAGTCTGGCCTTCTCACACTATGTTCCCTAGGCAAGCTGGACCCATCTGTGTATTTCTGTGTATCACTATTCAATGTATATGGTACAGAGATGCAATGCACTATCAAAATCAAACGTGATGCATTAGCTAAGATGACAGTCAGCCAGCCGCCGTACACATACATGTGTGAACAGAACACCTTTCGCTTCCTCCTGCCTTTTTTTTGGCCCTGGTTTCTGTGTCTCAGAGTCATATCCCGCTAAGCTTTCAAATGTTGGGATTGCTCATTGCTTGAAGGATGATTTTCTAATACCAAAACCTCGCTTCATGCCAGGAGGTAATAAAAGCTCATTTTAAAGGGATAGATGACTTCCAGTTTGCATACGTTTACTGGAAACAAACCATTCATCCAAAACGGACTGGGGCCAGAACTTCTTGGGTGAAATCTTGGCCCCATCAAAGTCAGTGGGCATTTTGCCACTGCCTACGCATTCACCACATTATTTCTTGTATATAGGAACTGGAAGCTACTAATGTTTCACACACAACACATCCAGCAAGGAAAAGAACAGAGAAGAACAACAGAGAAAGCAAATGCAAGCTCTACCACACCATAGTTCATCTGCAGACGAAACTAGGAAAAGCTCGGTTAGCATTTGGACATCATGGTGATAGCTGCTGTGTTAATCAAATATCACCCCGGAGATTCTCTCTCACAGTCAAAAAGAGCCAACAGCTACCAATTTCTCAGACACCTGGTACACAGATGAAGGTCTGAACAGAATTTGAAGGATGAACAACATAATCTCGGAATTTGGCCTATGATTACAGGTAGAATTTGTTATTCCGTCCTCATATAGCATGAAACCACTTCATCTTTCATTCCTTTAAAAAAAGAACATTGTTGTGCTTCTACATTTTCATACCAGTTGAGCTTTGTGCTACTCTAGCTCTTTCTTTAACATTTTGCTGTTTTTACTAAGCATTTGTTTATCCCACATTTTTGAATTTTTATAGCAAGAGCATACTGATCAGCCATTCATCTCTGTTCATCTGGTAGATCACTGATATGTGAGGGGGCTACAAACTGAAAAGTTAAACTTTCTAGCTTTTCTAAAAATGAAAGAAATGAAACAAACATATGACTATTTTTCTCCCCGAATCTGTCCCTTCTTGCAAAAGCAGGTAAAAACACTCAGCTATATCTTGGTTGCTTGCATTCTCAAGTAACAGAGCTGAACTCAGGTGTTGCTACATGTCACTGCATCGTGGGCTATTTATCCATCCTCAGATGTGTATTGGAACCAAACCAAAACTCTGATCTTTCCAGAATTCTTAAAGCAGTGGCCTAATTTTATGAAAGGGAATAAGAAATGTGTCTTTGGCTTCAGCAAATACTGAGATATATCAGCAGTAAAGGACAAAGTTTTAATATACATAGATGTCCGAAGTACCTAGCAGATTTTCAAAGATTCTAGGAGTCTAGACACCTCTGAAGTTATTGTTGAAATAGGAACAGGGTACTTAAAAGTTCCAGTGGACACCTGAAAGCAGCCAGCTGTCCCAACACTCAGATGGAAAAAAATGGAGTCTTGTGTTTTTGGAAACTCTTCTCCTACAGGATTATGAGCTCCAGCTGCTGCTGAAGTTTCTGGCGAGAAGGACTTAAGGATTCCTCCTCCATCATGTCACTATATCCCTTCAGCAAAGACCTTGCATTTATAGAAGCCACTGTCTTTTGAAATCCAGACTAATAACATATCATTTCAATCAATTCTCTGATCAGCATATATTGTTTGTTTTTTTTATTCTTATCAAATACAGTTTGAGCATATGTCCAGTCATTTTTCCTCCATGTTCCATTATAAATTTCAGCTGAGGTTGAGCTGTCCTCTATTAGTCCATTAGTGTCCTGTAGACAGCAGAACATTTGAAAAAGCAAATATTAAGTAGACAGGAAATGATTAATTCTGTAAAATTTACACTTGCAGATCATTTAAATGGACTAACTGTAAGGACTAAATATACAGACATGTCATATCCAGCCTGAATGTGTCCATTTAGGAATGCAGTTGCCATTGCAGTTCAGTTTTAATCCATTGGTAAGGTAAGGTACTAGTAAATCATATGCTGAGAGGTAAGTAACATTTTTACTGGAGTTGAGAGATCAGCAAAAGAAACAAAAGCTTGCATTTTTGTTAAATATCAAAAAGCTTAAAAAAATACTTAATAATATCAAAGCGCTTGGTTTACCAACGTAACAAAATTTTCCCTGCTTTTCAGGCCCCACTCTACAAATTCCCTTGCTACTATAGTTTTAGTGACATTTCTAATTTACTTTCTTACCCTACTTTTATATGATGAGATCACTTCTGATAATTAGCCCATCCTTGTTTGATAGGCTAATTAGGACTGGTTGAAGGAAAAAAAAAAAACCCACACAACTTTAAAAAAAAATTAAATTATTTCCATTGTAATAAAATTGCTTGCAAAAACCCTACTCCTCTTATGTGTTAGTTTTGAGTTTTCATTAGAAATCTTAGCCCAAGAACCCCAAACTTGAAAATATTGTGTTTGTTTTCTTCAATGAAAAAATCAAGTTTTTCTAGACATTCAAACCATTGCCAAATATCTCTAGCAATATTTGGCAGCAAAATGAGCTACATTATGAATAAACATGCCAACATTTCAAATTAATTCCAGAGCATTTTACCAGCGTTAGTAGGCTAGCTAATTGGAAACCAAGTAGATAACTCTTTAGTCACTGAACTGGAGAAAACGTTCTTTTGGATTAAATCCACAGAGTTGAAACTTCAGTGCTTGACAGTTTTTCCATCATGTCAGAAACTGGGGTTTCTGTGTACAACACACTAGGAGAGCTAGGAGCTGGAGAACAAGGTTACAGAAGCTGCCCAATGTAGTAGGCAACTTCTTAAACAGTGTTAGAATATGTGAAGGGGAGACCCAGGTTCCCCTCTCAATGGCCAGGCATCTCCATTCGACCCACACCCACAGCCAGAATCCTCGGTTTGGAGTTCAGTGCTTGGATCAGGTTAGATCCTCTTAGAAACTGGGATGATCTTGCTTTGACTAACTCTGTGCCTTGCTGGGCCTTTACTAGGCCATTTACCAGGCAGATGTGAAACCTAGTTTCAGGTTTCTGCTTCACTCGTCTTGCATCAAATCCATCTTTAGGTTATATACATTTTGAGGTGGGACTTTCAAAGGTTTCTCTTACAAAGATACTTGCCTTTAAGGTGGAAGTGAGTATCTATCTCTCCCAGGTAAAGATAATGCTGGTCAGGTCACACTTGATGATGAGGTTCCTCCTGCCCTACTTTACTCTTCTGTAGAAATGTGCACTTGATCTTGAAATTGAGGGTTTGCATGGTATCAGGGAGTCAAGAGGATGACCATGAGTCTTTTGTGTCCTGGTGGAGAATGGCAATCAGTGGACTGTTGGGTAAGGAGCCTCACTTTCTCCCACACTTAGCAGCTGATTGAAGTGCCTCCCCTGGAGTCAAGCAAATAATTCTCAGAAAATTATTTGTTCCCCATTGTTATGGTAGCCCATAATCCCTACTTTTTTCGGACTCTTTCTGGCTGGCTCAAGGGGCAGGTCTCTGCACACCACATTGAAGGAAATTCACTATCTTTACAGCCAGGGAGAAGTTACTGGCTGTACACTCCTTGAGTTACCAAAGGTTAGGCACAGTTTATTTCATAATAATTAGTTTACAAGGTGTCTATCCACCTCCAGAGTTCAGATATACACTTTGACTTATGCCTGTGGAATTGTTAATTAGACACCCATATCTCTCTGACCATACCATTCTGCTTGCAGCACTATTTACCATTTGCACTAAGCTCATGGGAAAAGAGGGAGAAAAAGATGTCACATGGCAGCAGGCTGGTGGAAAATGGATATCCACCTCACTACATAAATATTAGTCCACAAACACAGATAATTTCCATGAGGGATCAAACCTCCAGCTCATGTCTGTGGGTTACTATCAGTATCCAGATCCTGAAAGGAGATGATGCAGTCACTAAGTCAGAACTGAATTTAATTCCTTATCTCCATTTTTCAAAGCTTGTTTTGCATCAAAAAGTCTCACCTCCTAGACCCATGGAGTTATTTGGGTCTCTGTAAGACTTCACTTTATTATTCATAGACATGTTTTTACTCTACTTAATCCCAGCCACAGAGGTAGCAGGTTCCATGGGATGCTCCATCTGTGAGCAAGAGTATTTTTAAGCCATAGTACAGTTTTTTCTACTTTAAGACAAATATTATTTAATGCTTTCATGGAATCACAGAATTGTTAGAGTTGGAAGGGCCCTCTAGAGATCATCTAGTCCAACTCCCCTGATAAAGCAGGGTTGCCCAGAGCACATCACTCAGGACTGCATCCAGGCGGGGCTTGAAGGTCTCCAGAGAAGGGGACTCCACCCACTCCGGGGGCAGCCTGTTCCAGGGCTCTGTCATCCTCACCTTAAAGAAGTTTTTCTTCATCTTTGAATGGAACTTGCTATGTTCCAGCTTGTGCCCATTGCCCCTCGTCCTGTCGCTGGGAACTGCTGAGAAGAGTCTGGATCCATCCTCCTTCAACCCACCCTTCGGCTACTTCTAAGCATTACTAAGGTCTGCCTTCAGCCTTCTCTTCTCTAGGCTAAAGAGTCCCAGCTCTCTCAGCCTTTCTTCTATTTCATTTGATGTTTTCCTTGCCTCCTCCTTTGGTGCACTGTAGCCTGCTCCTGTTCTGCAATTACTACAGAAGGGAGGATGCTGGAAACCTCCAACCCTTGGAAAGACCCTGCAGTTTGGTGTTGCCACTCACCAATAGAAATGGCTTTACAGGCGTTTGTTTTTCTTTCAATGAAAAAGTCTGTGGAAAAAACCCACTTATGTTAGCATGTCTGAGTCATGGACCAGTTTTCATTAACTGAGAGTTTTGATGGAAAATTTTCAACCAGCCTTAATCATACCTACCAGCAGGTCTGTAAGGATCTCCCCAAGAGTTTGAGCCAGACCATCATTTTAATACCAGGAAACTGACTGAAATGCTAACTAAAAATAGAATAATAAAATGTTCAAGTACAAATGCCATAAGGACTAAGCAGAAAGGCTTTTGCAAAGAAAATCATGGCTTAGCAATCTATCTAAAATTCCATCAGCATATTAATAAAATCAGGGCTGCAGCAAAACTAGGTAATGTCATTTGATTGGAGGTCCAAAACCATCTGACAAAAGCCTTCATAATTTTACAATTAAAATAACAGGGAATTAAAATAACAACAACGGAAATTTGAACAGCAGGAGCAGGAGAAGAAAACCAGTAAAAGGCAGGTAAAAATATATCACAGGCAGTGATATGCTCCTGGAAAAATAAATGGTATCTAAGTTGTGCTTTTACACTGTACAGGGTTCAATTCCTAGGCCATAAACTTCTAAAGATGCAGATACAGAGGGATACAGAGGCAACCTAATGACCCTCTAAGCCACTGCACCTTGCATTTTTCCTCTCTTGGTCCCTCTGAAGCATTTCCTTTGTAACACACTGCAAGTGTTAAAAGAGAAAGGAAAGGCACAGTGGCCAACAGCTTAATCTTTTCCTTTCCTTAAAGGAAAAGGTTGAGACGGAAAATGGAAAATTTACCTTCCTCTGAAACCTGGCACAAAAAAACCCAGATATTAAAGATTAAGAGTTTGTGTTTCTTTAGCAATGTTCCCACAAGACATCAGGCTCTGTAGTGCCAGGGTTGCCATGGTTATCACTATTGATTAGTAAATAGTGTTATTAAATCCCATGTAAATAGTTAATGACTGATAGTTCTGAAAAAAATGCAGACCTTTGAGGTAAACAGGTCTTTTTTCTTTTTCTTTTTCTTTTTCTTTTTCTTTTTCTTTTTCTTTTTCTTTTTCTTTTTCTTTTTCTTTTTCTTTTTTTAATTAAATAGGGGCTAGTTGAACATTTGAACTTCATCTTAAATTTTCTCCTCTGTTTCACTTCTATTTCTTTTTGTTTTGTTAAGCAAGTATATCCCAATGGCTGGCATGTGCAAGGAAAGGGGTCATGTCAAATAATATATAAATTAAAACTGAGACTGAGTCCAGGCTCATCTGGTCAAGAGACAAAGGGAGAAAGGGATAGCTGGTAAACAATAAGAGAAATACTGGATTATTTCAGAAAAGCCTTCTAAAGATAGCAGCTCCAGGTCTCCAGGAATAGACTTGTCTCTCCAGCTTAGTTACAACAGCAGCTACAAGTTTCACTGCTAAACATCATCAGGTGAAAGTTCTGAAAATGTTCTTTAGACATGATTTGAGCAACATGTTCTTGTGAGATGATGGAGAATCGGGATTTTCATCTTATCAGAAGCTGAACATTAAATTTGCTTGATGCCACAACACCTTTACAGGAGAACTGGGACCAGAGTCCAGGCACCTCTCCCTTCACAGAAGAAACCTCAGTAGTTTACAAGATGAAACCAGCTGATGGCTTTGAGATCTTGAGGACATTAGACGATTGGAGTGACTTGAATATGCCCTGACGGTCCATGTCATAGTGCTTCCCTAGTTTCTACATGGAAACAAATGTAATGGGGCTTTTGTATGCAGTGGCTGGTGGTAAATGCAGGCATCCCAACTAATTTTTCATCAATATTTGTCTATTTTTCCATAAAAATAATTGCAAGTGGGATGGTGTTGTCGTGAAAGTTATCCAGATGCAAAAAAAATGTGTATATGCCACAACTTACACCAGGTGTGAACCCTGTATTTACACAGATGCAAGTATTCGGCCAGAAGCAGAAATAACGCTGTGTGATTTAGGCGACCATCCACAAGCACCACAAAAAAATAAGGAACAGACACAGCTCAAAATCATTTATGGAAAGAGTAGAACCTAACTATCTAATAGGTGCAAATGTTTGCTTCCGTGGATAGTGAACTTTTCTAGGTAACTCATACTAGTGAAAGACAGAAGCTCTAGTCTAGATAAAATAAACCTCTATAGCTACAGCAGCAGCAATGTAACAGTAATTCAGGTCAGCAGAAAATCAGATCCAAGCCTGTAAAAAAAGAGAAATCAAGAAAAAAAAAAGAAGACTAAATGAAATGGATGAATTGTCTGCTGCTAATTGTTTGCTCAGCTCTGTTTAGGAACAAAACGCTGAAGAATACAAACAAATTACCAGCAGTCAGTTCTGGGTTGCCCAAGGTAACAAATGTTCTGCTCAGCTTGTTACTTAAGCATATAAGGCAAAGTTAAACACATACTGAATTAACATAATTGAAAAGATTTTAGTAATACCACATGAGAAGCCTGGCAATGGAAATTCTCAGACAAAGATGTTGTGTTAGAAATTAGACTTCATCTATATGGACAAAAGTAAAAAGGAGACAGGCCACTTTGCTCACTGTGCACCAGCCAGGGTTTTCAAGAAGACTTACAGGAACATGGAGGTAAGGTAAAATAAAGCATCAAACACAGGACAGGGACAATTTCTTCTCACACTCTCTTCTGTCATTGTGGGATTAATTTCTGGTATGTCATTGACCAGTGATGAGAAGTCTGGTGCAAAGAAGGGTGTGGGGGGGCATGCAGTTCACTGTGCCCTTTTGATGTGCTCCCCTGTGCTCTTATATCATACTCAGATTCAGGATGTTGAAGTACTAGATTTATAGTGTCTTTCTTTTTTAAGGTGAAGCTTGTGCAATATCTGTATAAGTGGAAAGAGTCCAAAAGCAGAGCTGCTTTGAGGTCCCTGTAAATCTAGCAATGAACTCCCTTTTCCTCCCACAAAGGATTTTATCTCCTGTCTAGGTGTTGTCATCTCTTGTCACCCAAGAATCCGCTGACTGGTTCAACTTTACATGACAATAGCTCCTCTACTGAGGAATTACATTGCTCCTACATTGGTACTTCAAAAAGGATATGCTTTTACTTCAGTAGCTACCTTCAATGCACCCTCCAATCTCTACATATAATCCTAGCAGAAACAAGATCCTGTTGGTTTTACCTTACTGTAACTGGACAAGTAAACCCTCACCTAGTGATTCAAGACTAGTCTTCATTAATTGTATGATGACAGCTGCCTCAGTATCTCATCTTTTCTTCTTGTGGAGGAAATATGCCACAAAACTGGGCTTCAGTGGTAGAGAAACAAGCCCCAGAGCAGATCCTTTTTGAAGGCTCTGCTTGTACAGCACATACTGTAAAAATTCCTGCCCCCTGCCAGGACTACTGGTGCTATGGTGACATAAATACAGAGAGCTGCCTGGAATTTTTTACATTATTGGCATATCAGACATGCAATTATTTTGGTTATAAAAAGCAATCAACAAGATTTTGGTTCCCAAAATCTGCAAATAGAAACATTCTTCGCTGCACAGGAAAAGATAAAGGACAGGGAAAAAGCCATGAACACTTTCAAGAGGCATTTGTATAGTTTCCATTAGAGCCTTTCTTTACTTCAAATTGAATTGTCTTTGAAATAATGTCAAAGGAATATTTTTAAATCTATCCTGTATACAGAACAATCACATACTAAAGATCTGATTCTAAATAAGGCCTGATCTGCAGATGCATGGTCCTATAAGACGAGGTTCTTTTTTTCATATTTCTTTGGAAGAATTCTGCAAGTGAGAAAACCATGAAAAATGTGGATACAGTTCTAAAAGATAGAGGCTCATTGGTACTCCTCTGTTGTTATAGACCAGTCATGGGAGTTGAAGAGTCCCTCAGAGTTAGGATCTGGCTCATGCTGCAGACAGGAATTGTGCAGCTGGGGGTCAGCCACAGAGAAGACAACCTTGATACATATCTGCTGCTCTACATGTGTAATCTCCAAACCTCAGCCTTCTGTTCCAGGCTCTACCATAGTAGGTAGAACGTCAACAGCCTTTTCATTCCTACCTCTCCTGTGCCAAAAGATGACAATACCTCTAAGATTTAGACATATTTGAGGAAAACGTGGCAAAATATTCTAATCCTCTCACTGCCTGCTACAGTAGCATGCAGTATTACTACAGCAACTTGACAAAAATAAATGTCACACAGTTTTCTTTAATGTTCAGTTAGATTATCTTAAAGAAGTGTGAAGAGCTCAGAGAATTTTAGGATGCATCAATTACCTTTATCCCCAAAATCTCAACAAACATAACACCAAAGGCTTCCCACTTGATTTACTTGCTAGTGAATGTCATCATCATGCATTTGTTGCAGTTGAACTCCACCACTCAGCTGGACATTTCGCCTTTACATTGCGGGAGAACAGAGTTGAGCAGGAGGTTGTTGATGGAATTGCAAGTTTAAGACTTAAAGATTAATTTTCCCATGTCTCCAGCCTTGCTAGCTCATTTGCGCCATTATGATCTCTGGCAGCCATAGCGCTGTGATGAGAGCCACCATGGCCAAAGCTTGTGGACTGAAAAGGTTCAGCTCATTAAGAATTCTGATTTCTCGTCTGAGCTCCTTCAGGAGTATGTCATTTCACTTTAATGGATCCATTGTACGTGATAGCATACTGTTTTTATGAATATGGATTTATCTACTGATTACTGTAGCAGCTAAAGAAGGGAAGAGAGGGAAGACAGAGATTTTTAAAGGTGCCACCATGCAGTTCTTGCTGTTCTCTCAGCTGTTTCACAAAGGTTTGTTTACTCACAGTTGATCCTCTTTCCATGCATTCACCTGCTCAATATCAACATATGGTTTGTTAATGATCACATTATGGAGGAGACATAAGGACAACAGGAGGATCATTGACCTTTATGTGACACACTAAAAGAAGGAAGGAAGGAGAGAAGGCAGGAGCAAACGTATAACATGGGCAACATTCAAGCCTTCACCTATGGGTGGCCAGTTTCCACTATGTGTGATACCTTCTCTCCATTGACCATTATATGTTCTGGCAGTCCTGCATCTAAAATGGCCTGAATAGCTCATTGGACCCAAGACTTCACTGCCCAACCAACTGCAGTGGGTTAACCAGTCTCTGAGATGACTTGAATGTGGCTCTTGGTTTTTCTGGGTAGCTACAAAGGTAGATGTGACACTGTCAAACAGAAACAGGAATGATACCCTCTGTCTTTGTATTTTGGCACAAATGATATTAGGAAGCTCTCAGTGTGTCCAGACGCAATCTCTGGCTTGAAGCCTTGATAGGATCTTGAGGAAGAGTTGGCCACCTGCTACTTCCCACTATTCTTTGTGCATCTAAGGAAAGGGCAGAACACTTCAGCTTCTTAACAAAGAAATAAACAACCAACTGAAGATTGGACTATTGAATAAATCATCGATGTTTCACTGAACCATAAGAGTCCTTTTTCTCAGAGCACCAGCATTATGAATCCTCCTTATATTTGCACTAGACAAATACTTAAAATATCTCAGCAATTATTTCATGTTGGCACAATAATAGCTTAACTAGAATGGATCTTCTTATACATGAGAATACAGCGAATGATTGTCTTACTAAGAAAAGCCTAACCCTTAAGAGGACTCGTGTTCTTCTTATAATGACTCACTTTAAGAGAGGTAGATAGGCAGGAAGGATGATTCATCGTGGGACACCTACTGTACACTATTCTGGAATGTATTTTTCTTCATCTTTCTCCCACTCTACCTATCAGAAAAGGATAAATACTAAGGACTTGGGGATTCAAAAAGAAGAGGAAATTGGCTAAAAGTTAATGCTGGCAATGGGGTCTCTACAATTGAGTAAAAAAAGTGGCGATGGTAGCACAATAAAGTATTGGTCTTGCAGGTCAGACTGGCCTTAGCAGATATAAACAATAAATCTGAAAGCTTCGGGATGCAATATCGAGTCAAAAATTTAACAGTGTTCTCAGGCTTTGCTTCCAAGCTTTTGTCTTTGCAAACTGCAACTTCTATTCCTAGCCCTGTTTCCCCAAAGAGCCAGGGAGTGAAATATCAGGGAAAACAAGAGCAACAGATAAAAGCAGCACAATTCAGTCACAGGCTCAATGTGGCAAAAGGAAAATTACACCGTCACAGTGTCATGCTTTTCTGAAACATACCTTTGAAAAGAGGTCAAGAAAACCGACTCAATAATATACTTTGTTGTGTCAGAAAATTTGTTGGAGGTTCAGACATGCATTAATGTTTCATTCCAGCAAGTTGTGTTCCAGTCCAAAAGGTCACATGGGAAAACGAATTTTAGGGTGTCATCCATAAGGCCAGGCCACAGATGCTCAGCTCATTTTCAGCAAGGGCTAGAAAAGGAAAAATTCATCTTGTAAAAGGCCAGGGCATTAGGAAAGATGATTGGTGAAGCCTGTGCAGGGATTATGCCCCTCCAGTTGGCTTCAGCATGCACTTAGAAACATTAAGTGATGATTTAATAGGACTGAAAACCCTATATAGCAAGTGAGAGTGGTGACTGAATAATCTCTACACCTGCAATTGCAAGTGCTAAAGATGGTAGAATAGGATTCATGGGCTGGAACTTGAGCAGAAAGCTGTATTAACGGAGGACATTTGTAGAAATGTCTTGGGATCATTTATGATCACATTTAGTGACAATTTGGTTCTCTAGCTCATCAGAAATGCACAGGCTGCAGCAAAACATTCCACCCTATTAAAACACGATGTCTGTGCTGGAAGATTTGTCTTTTGAAAAAATACTGCTACGTCCTACAACATTCTCGGTTCATGTTTGCCTTCTGAACTCCGGCCCATCACAGATACTTATCCTGTGGCAACTAACCTGCAATGATAGATAGAGGTTAAAATAAATAGAAGTCAAGGGAGAATATTAGATATAAAATATAAATGTAACTGTCTGCTGGAGGTTTGCATGCCCTCAGTTATGTGTAGAATTTAACTCAGCCAGTCTGGGTCCCTGGTAATTGCAGGTGGCTTTAAATCAGCAGGAGTTTGTAGGAACACATTTTCTCATAAATGTGATCACTATTCCATTGCTTCCCAAGGAGGCCTTGCTATCCAGGGATGTAATAATAGTGTTAAGAACATCACGGCCTTGTGCCATTTGAGTGAAAGAGCCCATCTGGAATTTAAATCCTCTTTAGATGGGTAACTAATCAGTTTGGGGTTCTTAAAGAGCCAAGTCTTTGAAGAGTGGAGCTGGCTGACTAATATAAGCATTAACTGAGAACATTTCAAACACATATACTAGCCATAGTTACTGCACAACTTCAGAAGTCAGAACTCTGTAGCTTGCATTACTGAACATGTCCTTCCAGCTCTGGTGGTGCCCCTGAGGGTATGGACCAAATCCCCACCATCAACCCTAAGTATTCCTGAATTAAGGATAATAAGACAGTGCACATTCTCATCCTTATGTGTCTACAATACTCTGGGATAGTTTTTTTCAAAAGAGCATTTGTATGGTGAACACAGGAACTCTGCTTTCCCCTGTTCAGTAGTGGCTGCAATGAGGACATAAATATCTGTAAGAAATATACGTGTAGCTTCTGAACTACAGCAGTTTTACCAGGCAGCTCCAGTTGCACATCCAGGACCTTTCACAGCCAGACACATCCCTGGCAGGAAATAGGTACATTCAGCACAAACAGATTTCCCTTTTGTTACTCATCCATGTAAAGGTGCCTACACAAGCTCTGTCCCAGCACCACTTTTGAAGTCTGGTACTTCTTACTGGGACACTCATAAAGGGCAGTGCTTTAAGAAGGGCTGCCATAATTCAGGTTTTTAGGGTGAATTCAGACTCAAAATTCACAGAGTCAGCTTCTGTGCCAGTAAATTAAGCAACAGAGGCAGATACTGGAAATTAGTAGTCTGTAGTCTCAAACTGTGGTAAGGGCCCTGCCATGGTTTCAGCCTATGCAAACACAATAGCGCTCACCAAAGCCCTTCCCAAGCACAGAGCAGTTGCTAACACAGACCAGAGGCTGCTCTGGATACAGCCTTCCTATTTTGGAGGCTGAATTGTGACAGCATGTGTGCGTGCCAGTTGATCTCAGTGCCTGAATATGGTTGAATACATGTTTAATTTCCTAGTAGACATCTATAATAGATGCTTCTGAAAATTTCATCCTCTACCTAACTGTCAAGAGCGGAAGTCCAGAGCGTCACTGAGATATTTAGTGCCTGTGAGAGACCACCAGAACAACAGTGAGCTCTGATTCAGACAGATGGGTTCCCAAAAGCTGGTGTTTAGCACAATACTACCAGTTGAGCCAAGGCTTTTCTAACCTCGGCATTACCAAGTGTCTCAGGTTGCCAAAGGCTCAGAGCCCTGGAGTGGTGCTGGACCTGCAGATGCTCCAGTTTGGCAATGTGCTCTCCCCTTTCCTAGCTCCTCGGCTCCTGCTCAAGCCATAACCATCAGTGGAAGTTGTGATGGGTCGCACCTAGACTTTGGGGGATGGGTGGCAACATAGTCAAACACTGTCCAGAATAGGGACTTAGACATCTTGTTGCTATGCAAATATGACTATAGGTCAATTATCTTACTCTATAAATAGTGGAAAGTCCAAGAGCCCTTTGAACTCTCCTGCACAGCAGCAAGCTGCACAACAGGATCTCCCCTTGAGCAGGGAAACCTACAGGATGACCCCAAGGTTACTCCTCAAGGTTTAGAGATTCCTTTCTGCAACAGAATGTCAGTAGTGGTTAATGACATGCTAAACTTTGAAATCTTAGCTAAGTGATATAAAGAATTGATTACACATATATAATCTTTTAGACATAAATTGTTGACTAAGTCTAGGACTCAGATTGGAACCAAACGTACTTAGACTGCTCTTTGAGAAGGAGTTTAGAAAGCAAAGGAGTCCTTTCCAAACCTCATGGGTCAATGGGAGGGTCTCCCTGACAATTCTATCTGACCCTGTCCTCTATGCAGTAAATAAACAAGTGTACCTTGCCATCAAATCTTGTAAAACACTGTTGCATTCACTATCAAACTCAGTTAAATCACTATTTTGTATTAATAAATATTTCACTGCTTCTCTTTTATAAGTGAAGTTAATCACTCTGTCCATGACACTCAGTCTCACTGAATGCTTTTGTCCATCTCTGTCTGCCCAGGAATGGGAGGCTCCTATTTTTGCTTGTAACTCCATGCAGGAGCCGAGCTTCTGCCAGTCCAGCGGCACACCTGAGAGCCAAGGCAGGCAATGATGGGAGCACTGGAGCAGGCACAGCACACTGCCCATCACCAGCAAAGAAAACCCAAATACATGAACCCCAGTGGCTGCTCTGGCTCTCTGCAGTGCAGAAATGAGACTCACTGCTGATCAATAACCCCTCAGCAGACTCAGACCCAACAAGGAAAGCGAAGCAAGGTTTTCCAGCAACCCTCTCCAAGCCTCAGGGAACCTTGCCAGGAAAGATATGGCAGAGCATAAAGCCATGACAACGTTGAAAACTGCCCTGGACTATCATTTCCGTCCTCTGTTCCGTGGACTGGCATTTCATGTCAGGCTCTTTCCACGGTACCTTCTGATATTCAAAGTGTTAATTATTAATCCTTAAAACACAATTACTGGAACTCTGCTCCCAGAGAAGATAAAGGTTTGTCTTACAGTGGCACCCTCCAACAGTACAAAGCCTTATACTAATTCTTCTCATTAACAACCACCACATTTGATGAAAGATGCAAGTGATGCTGCACGTGTGCATGTAACTTGTGAGGTTTGATTAACTACAGGTCCATGGGCAGTGTATAAACCTCTCATTGTATCAGAATAAATAGCCATTTTCAAGGGCTGGCTCCATGATGTCTTTCTTTGTTCTGCATCTGCCATAGGATAACAGGCTTTTAACACAGATTACAGCCACTGGTCTCCCACGTAAAAATAACTTGTGCACTGCAAGGTGTTTAGTATTGCCATGAACTCCCAGCCTAACTTCCTTGTGCTGTGTATACAGACTCCTGTTAATACTAGGTCCCCTTTCTTAAAGGAAGAGGCCCCTAATTCTGTTCCACAAAAGCAGATTGTCTCAGCATTATTTTGTTCTCACTTAACACTTGTTTTTCTCCTATAGACTCTATTCACGCACAACCACATGATGCTTGCAATGACGCTGGGCAGATTTCTGAAACAAGGCAGCTTTCAAGTGGAATAGAGCGGTTTTGGGTTCTCATGTTAGAATAGCAAAGCAAAATACACACATAAGCTCATGCCAGCAGCACCCCTCGTGTCCCTTTGGTCTCCAGCAGGATTTCAGTCATCTCAAGCGCATAGCTGAGTTCATATCACTCTGTTTGCCCTGACAGCCTATCATTAAAAGCCCATATCTGACCACAGGTTTTCCATCATTTCTCCAAAATAACTCTGTTCAGCTGTTGACAGCTCTTGATATTTCATCCATGCCCACTGGGAATAATATCTAGCTCTTCTTTCCCTGTCCCAGAAATGAGATTAATATTCCTGTCCTAAAAGATCACAGCAGTGAAATCAGTAAGGAAACGCTCTTGCTTTTCATAAAAATAAATTTCCCATAACCTCCGCAGTTGTATTTTAAGTTTGGGGTGAACTTGTCTTCTTGGAAGTCCCCTTCTCAGGATGGCAGTGAAGCCCATTTCAGGTTGTCAACTCAGATTTACCACAGTGATAAAGGTGATGTTCTCAGGCAAGCTGACAGTCCCACACAAGACAGTGTTTTCATATACTTTGTTCTCTGAAGAATCTCAAATGGCCTCACAGCAAGAAATAATATAGTGGTGATATAACTCACTTTGGAAGGGAAGGCAGAGGGATGTACAGAAAGGTCCTGGCCAAGGTCAAAGGATCTTATTCCGGATGTTGACCTACACGTGGCTGCTGATTAAACAGTGAAGACAGGAGCATATTCTTCCACCACTCCCTTCCTGAGTCCCACAGCAGGGTCAACACGGCAGACAAAAATAAACAGAGGTGGGTGTGAGCTTATTCAACTTGCTGTCAGCTGCAGTCATTCAGGAGCTCCTGGACACACCTGTACAGGTGTCCCTGTGATGACCTCGAGGGCAACAAGCAGGACCTGCTCCAGTTGTCCCAGTATAATTGGCTGCAATGTATGAGCCAGCACTGCCATTTTGCCAAGCTGTTCCTGATGCAACAGTTTGGACATCAAAGACACAACCCTAATTGCAAACAGAGAAAATCCCTGTACAAAGATGTGGGCACGTGCTGCTACGTGTTCTGAGGTGATATCAGTATCAGGGTACAGGAAAGGGTCAGAGGCAGGGCTTTGTGTTACAAAAGGTAATAGTGAAGGGTGATGATGATAAAAGCTTCTGGAAATACGAAGAGATGAGATTTTAGTGAGTTCTTGTAAAAAAAAAAAAAAGTTTTATTTGCAAATGGAAAAACTACCATCAAAACTTTAAAAATTTCACTGTGATCATCTTGTGATTGAATTCCTGGTCTTATCAAGGTTTAATACCTAGGTGAAGCAGTAGCTGTCAATCATCTTAACCCTTACTACAGAGAGAGACGTTATTCTTGGGAAATATTTTCAGAAAATCCTTGATCTATTGGTATCCCTGAAGCAACTCACATGCTTTGATCTATGGCCTTGATCTGCAAAGACAGCTGGGACTTACTCTGCTCAATAAAGAAATACCCCAACGAATTTAGCTACTCCCCTGCCCAGCTAGCCACAAAGACGCTTATCCTTCAGTCTAGGATCAGATTTTTTTTTTAAACATTGCTTCAAGCTTATGTCTTGGGTGTCCATCTTTGTCAATTCTCATTTTCAGAAGAGATTTCTGCATTTTGGAGCTGACACCCCTTTGACTCTTGACAACAGGCCACATAGGCAGCCTGAAAATCAAAGTGCTGTGTGGAGGTATTGGCAAGCCCTGAACAAATTTTCTGCAATATCGAAGGTTGCCCAAACCCCACCATGTGGAGCTGTGGCAGGCTGCTCTGTCTTGTTCGTTAATGACACCATGTATCCTACAGGACAAGTCCTCAGCTGATACAACTATCAATACTTCACTGACCACATAAGATGTGCTGCCTTTCACTCACCACAGGCTCTCCCTGTGAGCAGCTTTGCCCTTCTTTTGCTGTATTTCACCAACTAGTCAATCCACTCCCAGCTCCCTCTGCTCAGAAGGGCTTTGGTGACCCTGCTGGGGAAAAGGCACAAGATGTTCCCCACAAAGTGCCAATGATGCAAACCCCAGCCAGCACTGGGCTGGTCCGCAGGCATTGCCATCCTCTGAACGAGAGACCTTTGGTAGTCACTGAAGAGCTGGGGACTACATCCTGCTGTGCACCATCCAGAGCTCAGAGCCCACCCAAACAAGTTGAGAGGCTTGTTTAGGGTCCAGCGTGGTCCCTGGTGAAATCAGTGTTGGATGTAACAGCAGAGAGAAAGAGAGGAGAGAGAAAATAGGAGACAGTGAGAGGAACATGCATTTCCATAGGTCAGCTCCTCACGAAGACATCAGGAACTCATTGTAAGAGCTATAAAAATAAATGTCAGAAGGCCCTTTCTTGGTTAATCAGGCTTGGCTTTGCTGCAGTGACGTCTCCTTCAAATAGCACTTTTTCCTTTCTAAAGCCAAGAAAAAAGCCGCCAAATATCTGACTTCTGAACAAGTGGTACTGAAAGCAATTCAGTCTTATTTCTGTGGACATGCTTCTCCCATTATTTTAGCACAGCTGTGTAATCCCTGAGTAATTAAAACGGCTCCTCAAAGCTGCCACTCTCTTCTGCCTTCTGATCTGTGTCAGTGACGATCTGTTCAGCTCTGTAGGAATATTAAGAGTGCCTGGTAGAGCTAAGTCTCTTCAGCTTTTATCCAAATGATCTCTTCAGCATCAGCATCATCCGAAGAGAAGGACAAATTTGGCTTTTACTATAATCTCAGATTAGCTGTTGCTTTAAATTCAGTTTTAGCCTATTTACACCAGTTTGATAACCATCAGCATTACACAGCAGCAAAGTATTTCAAGAGGCCATGAGGAAATTTTTAAATATATTGAGGCAGCAGAGGTAGCACGTTAATAAAACCACTAATAATTGGGTTGAATATGAAAATGAAATTGCCAGTCACTCAAAGCAGTTGAGACCTTTGGAACTTTAAAAAAAAAAAAAAAAAAA